>OX243973.1:9105000-9460000 GCA_945859745.1 Synanthedon formicaeformis
AGCTAAATTATTCCCGGTTACCGGTGACTTTAAATGACAGTTTGGCCTAATTGACGTTTGTGAAATAGGCGCTTAGTATTTTTGGCTGTGCGTTGATAGTAAGGAAAAACGATTTTAGCACTATAAGGATAGTTTTATATAAAGATCACCTTTAAAAATTAACTTGTACATTTGGAACAAATGGCGCCCATTTCGGGGCGTTAACTGATTCAAAATGGCGGTGCTACCCAACGGTAGCCACAGTTAATGATGCGAGCAGAGCTTGCGGACAGCGGTCATACGAGAGTCGTTGTTTGGACACCGAACCGGATAGACGCGTTGACGTGATTTATATTATGTTGAAACTCATCTGAATTGAATTTGCATTTTTAAATTGAAAAACAAAATTTAAAAAAAATTAAATAAAACTTTTGAAAAATGAAAGCACATCATTTGTGTCGATGTTATAGGTACGTCCTCTAAATTTCCTGTTTATTGTGCAAATATAATAACACTAAGGATTATTTAACTAATACAAACACAGTATTTAGTTGACAGCATCGCGTATAAGCTGACAGACGGCTCGTGTCCATGCATACTATTAAGCCGGAGATGAGTGGCGGCTCGGATGTCGTAGTTCAATGACGGGGGGCTTCGCTACACTTGGGTGCATATGAGTTCCTTAAGTCAAATTATTAAAAGAACTACATTTACGGGGGTCTCCTATGATACAAGAATTTTTATACTTAACTAGCTGCTGCCCGCGATTACGCCGCGTATCTTTGTAAATTATATACTAAAAACCTTCCTCGAGAACCACTCTATCCATTGGTGAATACAGCATGAAAATCGGTGCAGCAGTTTTTGAGTTTATTGCGAACAGACACAGACGCGGCGGAGGACTTTGTTCTATAATATTGTAAGGATATGTAAGATTGGAGGTCCCCTACACCCTTTTTGTACCTAGGCTTAAGTACAAATTATATTAATAAATTATTTTGTATTTTGTATATTTACTCTTGTAAATTGCAATTTTCCTTTAGGTAAACAAGTAAAACCAAGGGGATACAGGTACGAAGGTACGAATATCTTATTGCAATGACTACTTCTGTTAGTTGGCCCTGCAGAGTTTATAAATGCAGAACGCACTGTCCTGCCAAAAAATCTATCAATTAAAATGATTAGTTAAGTATGTATACACTTAGTCGTTTTGCAAAAAATACTTTGTTTCATTTATAAAAAGATACAAAATTATATTGCTCCACGCAAAAAATACTCTGAAGCAACGTTTTCCAGTGCGAAATGAAATGACTTAACCTACATTTTAAATATTAAAATACAAATACATCCGCAGCACTCAAAATGCGAAATAGAATTTTCGCACGGATGAAAATAAATAACGAACACAAAATTGTGGGAAATAAAGTGGTACAGTGCGGTTGAGTGATGTACGTATAGGTTATGCATTAGCCAATCATGGCATTATTTGAAACGATTTTAATCACGGTATGTGAAAGTAATGTCGTTGAATGGTGATGATTTTTTGAAAAAGTCATGTCAAAACTCTTGGGAGACATCTCAGAAAGTGCGAAAATTAACTTGATTAGATTTTAATCACGGTTTTTGGAATAATCACAGTACGTTAAAGTAATGTCGTTAAATAATGCTGATTTTCTGGGAAAAGTCATGTCAAACCTCTTGGGAGACATCTTAGAAAGTGCAAAAATTAACTTGATTCGATTTTAATCAAAGTTTTGGAATAATGACGGTATGTGAAAGTAATGTCATTGAATGGTGATGATTTTCTGGGAAAAGTCATGTCAAAACTCTTGGGAGACATCTCAGAAAGTGCATCAACATTTCAAAGCATTTTTCCTATCCATACCCATAAGCATCCGAGCGGTTTATGGAAACCAAAAGAGCAAATCTTTCCTAAATAATGAACATAATATATGATCTCGCTATACACGACTATATGTTAAGTTTTTTGGAAAATATACAGATCGAAATACAAACTAAAATCATCGCATAAGGTTTGTTTGTGTCACCTAAAATTCGCCAAAATTCGAAGTGTACCGCAATATAGTAACGTTGGATGGAGTTGAAAATCTAGTAAAAATCCGTAACGGACTGCAATCTGCGCTAATGAATTCAGACTCAAACCGCTCTAAATCTCTTAGTGCTGTGACTTGTAGTGCTTTTATCGAAATATCGAATCCGTTGTATTTAGACCACAATATGGGGGGAGCCAGATCATAATTTCAAAATTGGAATAGTACTTAGAAAAATGAAGGGAAGTACCTTCATATTGTTCTGATCGTGATTTCAAAATTCGAATAATTAGAAGAATGAAACCGGACTGTAGTCATAATCTTCTTTTTAGGGCCTCTTTCACAAACTACATGTAAAGTGTTGATTAGTTACTTTTAGAAATCATTTTCTGTTATATTGAATTATGCACTCGGTTTACTGCATCATTCGATAGCTGAATTTTTTTAATTATTTTCTATTTAATGTTTGGGACTTTTACCGTACAAACAAAGGTACCTATATCAGCTCCATTATCCCCGGTTACCGGTGACTTTAAATGACAGTTTGGCCTACCTGACGTTTGTGAAAGAGGCGCTTAATATACAAAAGGCGATATGTGCGTGTGTGTGTTTTATGTGTCGTGTTGTGTATGTTTCCTATGGACTCCAAAACCGCTGAACCGATTTGATGAATCTTTAAGACAACTACAGATTAGTCCAGCGGGTAATCCTGTAAAGTTTGGTAGCGATCGGACGCGGGCGAAGCCGGGAGCGGGTCGCTAGTAGCAATATAAACAAAAAATATGTATTTCTTCTATCGTTAATTAGGTATAGTACCTACTGGCACTAAACCACTTCTTTGTGCACTCCGAACTTTATTTGCTCATATATTATTGTCAGGCGTTGACTTTTTGACTTTTATTTTTAGACTAGCTCCACGCACGCGACTTCACCCGCGTAACTTTACGCCTACATTACTCGCTGCTAATTTAGCTTTCTATAGGTGAAAGAATTTTCAAAATCGCTTCAGTAGTTTTTGAGTTTGTTTATTTCATAAACCCAGAGAAAAAAATCCCAGTTCGTAGCTAGTTACAAAACTTAGTTACGTACGCGGATGGAGGGAAACCTTCTCTTTATAATATTAATATATAGAAGTATAGATGATCCCTTGGGAACAATATACCCCTTTTTTCTGTATGAATAATACCCTATGTCATTTTCCGTATTTTCCCTTTCTGACAATGTGTATGAAAAATTTCACTGTGATAGGTTGAGTAGTTAAGGCGTGAAGGCGTAACAAACATACAAATAAACTCAATTTCATATTAATATTAATATTATTTAGGATATTATGCAGAAGCTTAGGCATTTTGTCTTTCTTAAATTTATTAATATACATGGTTACTCGTAAAGATTAATGTTGCTGAAACTTTCGCAATAAAAATGTACAAACCCTCTTCCTTTATCCGCGAAACAAGAAAACAACAAAATATTCTCTAAAGTTGGACACATGACTATGTTCCGATAGTAAATGTAGATAATATGACTCCATAGAGAAAAGTTAGTAGTGAAATAAGAATGAACAAACTTGGACTGACTATTTTTCCAAATACGAGTTTGGACTTGGAATATATTTTACACTTGTTCAACAAAATTTCAATATTAGTTGGAATTTATTGACGAATTGTTTGCTTTCGGACTGCTTCGGTTCGCATATCAAATGCGAAGCGAATAATTGAATAAATTTCAAAGACTTATCCAGTGCACTATTACCTTGTTGTCAGAGGACAGAAATTAAAAAAAATTCTAAATTTAATAGCATAATTTTAAACAAGCATATTAACGATATTTTATATGATTATATTAGTAAAAATGTCTAAGTGAGAATGTTAGAATTGATCGTTTAGAAAATGTGACAATTACTTAGATAAACTCAGGGGAATAAATTACATGTTTTTCCACACACTCTTATTTAAATCAAATGTTATTACTCAACAGTGGTTTGAAAAGTTTATGTCTAAACTAGCTGGTGCCCGCGACTTCGTCCGCGTTGAAAAAGAACAAAGTAGCCTATCCTGTGTCCCGTACGTCTAAATGTTTACCTACCAAGTTTCATGAAAATCAGTTGATTAGTTTAAGAGTTATGGAGGAACATACATACTTACATACATACATACAGAAAAAAATTCTAAAAATGGTCAATTTAGTTTCAGTATCGTGTATAGAGCCTATAAAGACGATATCTCTAAAAACAAAGTAAATTACTCTATGACCGACCCTTACATATTTATTATTATATGCGCCTATTTCTCAAACGTCAATTAGGCCAAACTGTCATTCAAAGTCACCGGTAACCGGGGATAATGGAGCTGATATACCTTTGTTTGTACGGTAAACGTCCCAAACATTAAATAGAAAATAATTAAAAAAATTAGGCTATCGAATGATGCAGTAAACTGAGTGCATAATTCAATATAACAGAAAATTATTTCTAAAAGTAACTAATCAACACTTTACATGTAGTTTGTGAAAGAGGCCCTTAGTCTAAATAATTGGGTTCTAAGTAAATTCATGAATTAGAATGAATAAGTATAAGTTGTATGAGAACCGATGTTAGGGGACTAGAAAACAATAAGTTGTTAAATGAACATGCCGCCGACGTGGTCAGCCATAGTTGCACAGTTTGCACAAAACTTTGTGTTAGAACATGTGATGCGGTATTCATTTTGTGCACTATTCACATCAAACTACTACAACATGGAACCCGCGTGCCATACAAAACACTACGAATTTTATGGAACATTTAAAAGTGACATATGCGTAGAGCATCAACTGTCATTTGAAACAAAACAAACATAATAATAAGTACGTAATTTAAAGAAAATGTGACTTTACGTCAACCCATTAGAGTTTTTAAAATGAAATAGTAGAAGTTGATCGTTACTACCTTTTACCATTGACGCGTGAAGGCAAGAGTCCGCCATGATTCTGTCAAAGGCGTTCTTTTTATGTGCCGCTTTGGCATTTGTGACGCAAATTCCATTGTAGTATTTCGATGACTATTCACTATAAAGTACAATACATATTAATTTATTTAGAACAAAGTACCTACTGTATTGTATACTCATGAGTGAGAATCAACGCACTTCATAATAACTACCTTAAAAAATTATGCGGGAAGAAATCAACAAGCATACACTGCTCTAATTGGACAATTTATTTTTAACAAGCTGGCGCCCGCGTCTTCGCCCGCGTTGAAAGAGATTTTTTTTTAAATTTTTTTTTTACTAGATCGAGGCAGCGCTTGGCCGCGATCTCACTTGATGAGGTGCAGATGCGGCCAAAGATGGACCACGCTTACCTAGCAAGTGCCCATTTACCCTAGACTTAAAGATCCCGAGGTTGTAATTTTGGGGAAACACGGACGCAGGCAATGAGTTCCACTGTCAGTTCCACTCCTTAGCAGTTCGGACAAGGAAGGTGGAACTATAACGCTTCGTGCGTGACCGGCTATATACGAGTAATAACGCCTGACAACGTTATCGCTGTGACGACGGTGGCGCCGCCACGCGACAGTGGCGGACAATTCTTTATATTTTTAGACGATCACTCGGGGAACAGTATTTTTTCTGGATGGAAGGTACCCTATGTCATTTCTTGTATTCTTGTATGCAAAATTTCATGATGATTATATGAGTTGTTAAGGCGTGAAAAGGTAGCAGACAGACAGAGTTACTTTCGCATTTATAATATTAAATTCAAATTAATTTATTTACATTTAATTATAATCTATACAGTGCCTAAAAACTACAACCAACATGTCTATCACAATAAATATGGATTGGATATCTAAGACATAATAGAAAAGATAATGGAAAAGTTGAGAATAATGGCGTAGCTCTCGGTGTGGTCGCACCCTAACAGAAGCACGCCAGTCAATTATAAATGGTAATTCATTGATTTGAATGGACATAGTACGTAATTAACTCCCGTTTAATTTCTGCACATCAGTAATGTTGGCGCAAACTAATTTATATTTATTTGTTTAAAACCTTAAAAACAATTCACCATAGACATGGTGACTCTAGGTCGTTAGAAAAGCTCAAGCATGAAGGAAGACTAGCACACCATAAGCTTCCAAGTCAAGTACAAGTGCTTTTCGATGAGAAAAACTAAACTTACTTCTCATTCTCTCAAGACTAGAATGGGTAGAATAATGGTAAGGAAATTGAAGACAAGACTAGCCGAAGACCATAAAAGCAACAACGAAAATATCGAAATATTGGTGTTGAAAATATCGAAGCGCAAAGGAGATTGACATTTTTGATAAGTAATTTATAAATCAATTTCTTGAGTTTCGTGATAAGTTTAATAAGTTTTGTGAAATCAGCTTTTGAATTAAATACAAGAACCATCGAAGTACTAGAAGTACAATGAAATTAATTATTTGTTTTGTGTTTAAAAGAGGCTGCGTATAAAATACGTTTCGAAGATACATTTTTTTTTAGATTTTTATGTAAATCTTATTATATCTATACCAATATATAAAGCTGAAGAGTTAGTTTGGTTGAACGCGCTAATCTCAGGAACTACTGGTTCGAATCGAAAAATTCTTGTTGTGTTGGACTGGCACCTTTAGTGTATTATAAATGTGAGTTTGTTTGTGAGGATGGATATGTATGTTTGTAAGTCTTTCGCGCAAAAACGGCTTGACATTTTTGGATGAAATTCAGAACACAGATAGTTTATTAAAAATACTAAAAAATTAGGTACTCAATTACAGCAATCTGCATCTTACTATTTGGTAGATAGCAAATTTAATAATGGGAGACCCATTAGTGTTCTCCCGCAACATTCGTCGCCGCGAGCGGCGGTCAGGTTTATAGTCGGCAGTATTTAGGTCGTTGCAATCGTGATTCGTGATCGACACACTGCGATAGGCATTAATCGGCTGATGCACACATTTCCTGCTACAACGGACACAGATTCATAGTCTCAGAGGCGATTCTCTTTTCGAATTCACCAGAGGGCTTAGTGCATGGAGAATAGTGGTAAGGAGCCCCAACTCTATACATGAGAAAGTATCCGTCGAATACTCTCAATAAGGCGGCGCTGTAGTAGCATTGGTGTGTGACGCACTAGTTTATGAAATACGCAACCAGCCAATCATATCAAACACCAATGCTACACTAGCGCCTTTCTAGTAAATTTATGAACTATTAATGCTTTTAGATTGCGACTTTTTCCGTTTATAGAGTAAGATCCCAGAGCGATCTGACATAACTTTTTTTCAAAAGCATAGAACTTTCGGTTCTAAGTAGTCTCTACATGTACTTTTAAAACCTGAGTGCTTGTGGAGTTCGCTCGGTGACCAGATGAAAAAGGTAACTAAAAATTAGAGTTACTTTACTTACATTTTTAAATATATTTTGTAGAATGTTATTCTGAAGTAAAATTAAAAGTGTCAGAAGCTTTCCATGGGCCAGAACTTTTGGTCAGACGCTTTAAAGCTCTACAAAAAAATAAATGAACTTTACTTATTTTTAAATGTCTAGTTTTTAAATATGTTATTAAGACAACTATTACTTGGGATCTTGGGATATTAGCACCTATATAAGTTGGTCCTTCTCATCTACCCTTTATTTATAAGTAAAAAATGTGTAATGGCTGTTTGTCTCCTGGATAAAGGGAAAAAGTGTCAGCTCCGAAGCACGACTGGAGTTTAATCCTTACGAACGATAAATAAATAGTTTAATAAATATAATAAAACCACATTTATGTAATATATATTAATATGTATTGAAGCATATTGTAGTCTGTAACGCGTAAGGTGTGACATGTGACATTTGATTTTACTACCATAAATTTTCATACCCCGGGCTTATATATAAAATCGATTCCACCAAAAATGTTTCTGAATAAGTACTAAATATCTGGCCTGACTGTTTTTTTCAATAGCATACCTAATCTATGTTCCTTAATCAATGGACAAGCGAACGGGGCACGTGATCTTGCATTCGTTAACTGTACAAAACGAAATATCGAATCTGCATTCACATTTCATATTTAAATAGTGTGTTTTTCAATTTATTTAAAAATCTTTCTTTTTTTACCAAGTAAAAGACCAATAAAAATAAACGTAGTTGATCGATAAGTACTTATCAAACTGTAATAATATTAGTTTTCCCTCTAATTAAGGTTACTAGCGCCATCTGATGTTCAAATTAGAAAATTAAGTACAAAATCCAATGAGACTCAATATGTTTTCCTATAGTTGAAAGAGATGGCGCTCAAATGATTTATTGAATTGAATCGATTTTAAAGAATTCTCCGTAAAGAAATTAGGCAACGTCCAATTTACGAGTTTTTTTATGTATAATAATTAACTGGCTATGCCCTGTGGCTTCGCCCTCCGTGATTTATTTAAGGTAACATTTTTGTCTACATAGACTGTGACAAAAAAATCATCATAACTCGGCAAATATGAATAAAACGTACATAATTTATTTAACATAATTATTTTGAACTTACTAGTAAGCCATTCTGAGAAATCCTTCTTTCGTTTGATACAAACAGGACAAAATCGGTTCATAATCTAGGGACCTATTATACGAGTATATAGGGACAGATAGAGAAAAAGAGGGAACTTTATAATAATAATGTAGTGACGTTGTAGTTAGCTTTTTTTTACAATAGCTTTGTATTGCCTCAAACTAAGTAGCAGACTTGAGTTATAGCCATTTTTTTAACTGCATATTTTTATTTTATATTATACTTATGCATTTGTTAATATTTTACACTATGAAATTTGCCTATATTCATACTGTATGTCATGAAGCGACCTTTCGCTTGTATCGTACTATATCGCTTTCGATGTAATCGTACTATACTGACAAAAGTGTGGAAAATATATGATATATGATGAAAATATGATAATATATTATGAAAAATATATGATGAATAAGAGTGAAAATTAGGTACCTGTACAGCATCATCTAGACACCTTCCCCATGCGTCACTGCGATCGACTAAGGTGTTCCATTTGCCTTCCAACTTGGCCACCTCCCGTCTGATGGAGCGAGCCAGCTCCCGAGCTTGCTCCTCCGCTGAGCGGTACCCGCGGGAATCACCCTCGTTCTCGCGATTCGCCTCTGAAATCAAAATGGAATTTTAGAATTACACCAATTACTTATACTTGAAGAATCACTGAGAATAGACGGGCCTCTTTCACCATCTCTGAGTAAAGTGTCAAATAGGCTAACCATTTAATAAAATCACCGGTAAGAAAGCGTCCAAGTTTTACATCTTCGAGTAGCATTACTCAAGTGTAATTTTAATGAAATTTACACAAGATACTCGTAACATTTACTCGCCAATTAGCGTTAATTGAAAAGTAACTAATCAACACTTTACTTGTAGTTGGTGAAATAGTAGTTGTAGCCGTATAAGTAAGGAGGACTAAGATAAATATGAAAGTAAAACTGAAAAATTGTCAAACTATAACCATTAAATTAGTGGCTCATTTGACCGGACTATAGACACAAACTAACCTAGGTACCTTTTCCTAACCTTCATAATTTCAAACTTTGTCCTATTATGCGCAGCAATTCACTTTTATTGTGTATTTACACGCAACGGTAGCCACTTACCATCAAGTGGACAGTCGATTTTGGTATGTTTATGACCAAAGAATATTTATGGCTGTAGGCCTTTATAACAGCTGTGTATTGTACAAAAGAAGCCGCGTATTTTAATTAAATTTTTAAAACTAGACTCTCGCTTCAGTATCTCAAAGGGACCAAACATTTAATATTTGAAGCTGTTTCCGTCGAGTCTCGGCCTCCGCGAAAAAAGAGAGAATTTCATAATTACATCGTTACTTCCGCACTAAGGAATCTCGCTTCGAACGATTACACGGCGCCAAATTAAAACTAGGGACGACCCCACACACACAACTCGGCCTAAATATTATATAGCTATACTAAAACTAGCTGCTGGCCGCGACTTCGCCCGCGTAATTTTGTAAATTATATACTAAAACCTTCCTCGAGAACTACTCTATCCATTGGTGAAAATCGGTGCAGTAGTTTTTGAGTTTATCGCGAAGAGACAGACAGACAAACGCAACGGAGCACTTTGTTTTATAATATTTTAGGATTATAAAGAAGATTTCTATGTTTGTAATGAATAAGCTCAAAAACTACTGGACCGATTTTGAAAATTCTTTCACCTATAGAAAGCTAATATATCTATACTAATATAATATTATAAAGAGAAAAGATTTGATTGTTTGTTTGAATTGAATTGGCTCTGAAGCTACTGGACCGATTTGAAAAATTCTTTCACTTTTGTGAAGCTATATTATTACTTACTTACAAATGTTTAGTTCTACATTGAGACTCATATCCTAAGTTAATGACAACGAATTTTTTGGAGGCATTGACTACCACCAAATATTATTGCTAATTTATATTATTGCAAGAAGCATTTATTTTTTAACATTATCACAGAAACCCTTTATAGTTGAATAAACAATTTTTTCCTTCTTTGTTTACTACTTGATTAATAAAAGTAGGTAATAATGCTGACAGTACAATTTTGTGTCAAAAAGACACCTCAATAAAAAATACTCCTACAAGCTTACATTGCTCTATTGATTCTAATGTATTTTTAATTGTAAAACGACTTTTCATTGTCACGTCCATTGCTTTCAAAAGGGGAACGAACGATTTTTATATAGTTTTTAATAAAAGTAACAATGAAACAGTTATTAAGTTTGAAACTAAAAGTGGAAAGGCTCCAAATGTTTCTGACAACGGTAATAATGGACTGGGTTATAAAGGATTTGTTTTAGCATTCCGTACCGACTTGCTATTTCACTACACGTTTGGTCTAGTGGCTAGTGGACCTAGCTGTTAACCAAACGGTCGCGGGTTCGAATCCCGCTAGGGGCAAATGTTTATGTGTTAGCATTTTACCTTTGTACCTAAGTCATGGATGTTTGTATCAATCAATACTAATAAAAAATCTGTAAGTATTGTACGTATGTATGTTCCTCCATAACTTTTAATCGAATTAACTGGTTTTCATGAAACTTGGTAGAAATATACATTTAGACGTACGTGAAACAGGATAGGCTACTTTTTTCTTTTTCAACGCGGACGTAGTCGCTGGCGTCAGCTAGTTTATAATATGAGTATGTATCATCGAAATACTACAATGGAATTTGCGTCACAAATGCCAAAGCGGCACATAAAAAGAACGCTTATGACAGAATCATGGCGGACTCTTGCCTTCACGCGTCAATGGTAAAAGGTAGTAACGATCAACTTCTACTATTTCATTTTAAACTCTAATGGGTTGACGTAAAGTCACATTTTCTTTAAATTATGTACTTATTATTATGTTTGTTTTGCTTTAAATGACAGTTCATGCTCTACGCATATATGTCACTTTTAAATGTTCCATAAAATTCGTAGTGTTTTGTATGGCACGCGGGTTCCATGTTGTAGTATGTATTTACAAAAAAAAAGTAATCTATGTAGTATATCAACTGTCTGGTATCCATCGTATTTGTTGCTTAGTGTCGAACTAGATGGTGCTGTGTGGAATGTGTGAAGATATTTAATTATTTATTTATTATTATTTATTTATTTATTTATTTATTAGTATCTTAGTGTGGAACTAGATGGTGCTGTGTGGAATGTGTAAAAATATATCAAAGGTCTTTTAAATGAGGTATCAAACAGCGCTTTACCAGCCAGTTAGGTCAACGAGTATCAGCCAAAATGGCGTCTATTAGAGACAATCGCTATATCCGAATCTCCTTGTGAATATCGATGACTCAGATTGCCAACGCCAAACCATCGGCATACGGAATTCGCAATTAGCCGAACGGGGTCACGTGTGATTGTGTTCGTTCATTGCCGTTCACTCATTCACTCAACCATTCTCTCATTCATTTGCACACTCGTTCGTCTTCTCTTCTCCGCATTATTTAACATCCGCCCCACATTACTCGTACATCCCGCTTTTGTCTGACAGTAAATACTCCGAATGTTTACTTGGATTGTGTACCCGAGGAATTTTAATTAATTTAATTAAATTTAATAAATGGTGCTTGCAATTACTCTGAGATTTCATATATTTATACTAGCGACCCACACCAGGCTTCGTATGGATGCAATTATTACGAACATATTTTTTTTAATTTTCTCCCTATAAGAATTTATTTTGAACGAATATTTGAAAAAAAAAAAATCGAATCCTTGAGTTTTGCGTTTAGCAAAATATTTTAGCGATTCATTTTTTTTATCTGTATAGGTTTGTTTATTTAGTTTTAGAGTCGCTAAGATCACATACGAGCATACTTAAATTACATACTATATCATACTAGTAACAACTAGTGTATGGGCAATATCAAGTTAATTATATGATTAGTAAAAATCTAGATATATGACCAATATGAAATACCTGTAACTTATAAAAAACTTCCTATAAATTAAACGTAAAATAAAAATTCAAAATTCAAAGCTATTTCGTCTTCAAACTGAATGAAAGGGGTTGCGTCCGAAATGTTCGGTGCGATGAGATGCTTTGGAAATTTGATTTCCAATATCATATTACAAATTGAAATAAGAGCCTGTCAGATTTCGTCTTTGACGTTCCAGTGTTAGTAAAAATAGTTATTTATATACTAAAGACCCCCTCCCAGCTTCGTTCTGGGTGCAAATTTTATGTATAAAAATCTTCCCAGTTATCTCTCTTTCCAATGTGAATTTTTTTTGCAATTTTTTTTTCTGAGTGTTTTTTTGCCAGACGCCTAATTGTCAGACGCCTAGTCATAATTATAAGTATTTTGAGTTTTAGTTAGTTTTGTGATGTCTAAAGTAGTCTCTCGCTAGCTTTCCTTATAAAAATTACCGCAAAGACTATAATAAGTTATATTGGTAAAGAAAAAAGCAAAAAAATAATCATTGAAACGAATAAGAGGAATGATAGTAATTGGAAAATAAAAACCGCACGTCAAATTGAAAGTTTCCCATGTATGAATTTAACGGGAAACTGAAATTGAATTGAAAATGCGAACTAATTAATCTGAGACCGTCGGCCGTCCGATGGCCACTCGCCTGTTCAGGTATCGAGTTAAACTCCTTCCGCATCGATTCAGGATTGAATTCGTACCAATTGGGTCGTCACATCACCATCAATGGATCTTGCACTGACTGTATCTACTACTAAATATCTTGCGAATTGACATTCTAATATTTTATAGTTAATTTAAAGTAAATTAACACTGTGCATTGACACAATGTATGCTTATTTGTAAAACCTTTATCACTATATATTATAAAACAAAATTCTTCGCCGCGTCTGTCTGTTCGCGATAAACTCAAAACTAGTGCACCGATTTTCATGCTGTTTTCACCAATGGATAGAGTGGTTCTCGAGGAAGGTTTTGATATGTAATTTGCATCCGTGTGAAGCCGGGAACAGGCCGCTAGTACTATATAGAAAAGTTACGTGTCACGTTGTTTGACGCCAATGAACTCCTATATTACTGAACCGAATTTGATAAAACTTCGTAACTATGTGTAATTTGGTCCAACTTAAAAGATAGGATAGTTTATATTTTGAACCCGGGCGAAGCCGGGAGCGTGTAGCTAACGGGGTGGCATGTGGTGTGGGTGGTATCTTCACACATTTTACACTTAGCAACTAATGTTTGTATTATGGATACCGGACAGTGGATATACATAAATTCCTTTTTTTTTGTAAATACATACATATTATAGATACCAAACATCTATGACTCAGGTACAAAGGTAAAATGTTAACACATAAACATTTGCCCCTAGCGGGATTCGAACGCGTGACTGTTTGGTTAAGAGTGCGTATACAGCAAACAAAATTTGTAATTTCACCCGCGTGGGCACCTGGACATGACAGTGACACAAAATAGATACGACTACGTACAACATGCGACGGAAGATAGCGCATCTCGATCAATAAAAGTGTTATAGGTGCCAAAAGTATTAAATATTAATTATTCGTAAACTACAACGTCAAATGAAAACTTGATACATAGAGCATTAGATAATCTTTTTTATTTTATTTTTTATTGTTGGGGGGGGGGGGGGGGGTATGGGGGGACTCTAAGCTTCCTCCGACGTAATCGGAGACCTTATTTGTGTGTTTTTTTTTGTCATGTAATATGATTTGGTAGGGTGAGAAGGCCATTGCCTCTCCCCTTGTCTCTTCTCATCTTTCTGTGTTCTGGACTTCCCAGGGTCAGCTCAGGCCGTCGCATTTGCCTTCGTCGCAATTCTAACAATATTTTCGCAGAACTTTATGAATTTATTATTATTTTTTCCTATTATTAAATCTTTCAGCATGTTTTTTTCTAATTTTTTCCCTATTTCAATTTCCAGCCCGAGTCTTGCGAGCGCAAACCTGGGGCACTCGAGCAGTAGATGTTCTACTGTCTCCAGCACCCCAGGCGCACACACGCAATCCGGGCTGGATTTTATTTTGAACCTGTGCAGGTACTGCGAGAAACCTCCGTGTCCCGTCAGCACCTGCACAAGCCGCGGTGTCAGTTCGATTTTTCTGATGCGTCTGTATGCCGCTTCAGCGTCGGGAAAGAACATTTTTGTTCCTCCCGCCGTCTCACCTTCATTGTAAGTTTGACTCCACTTGGCCACAGTCTCGCCCCTTGTATAACGTTTCACATATGCATTAGATAATCTGTGAAGTGAGATTACTGATACACTTTTAGCTTTATAATGTGTGTCATTTTGAATCGATGGAATCGTGTGCCAAATCGATGGAAATGAGAGTTCACTTGGTGATTTTTTTCTATCGAAGAAAATTTCATTATATATATATATTAAGTTTTCTGTCCGAGTCTTCACTTTCATTTATAATGTATTTATCTATTATTTTTTTAAATTGGACTTTGTTTACTTAGATAAAATTCAAATCTAGGATTGGCTATTTCTCTTTATACGCGCCCAACAGCTAGGGTTACTATAGCCACTAGAGCAAACGTGTCGCCAATTGAAGACTAGGGTAGAATAGGGTATACTTACGTTCGGTGTCGCTGGTGTCGGAGAGTGGGGGCTCGTTAGCAATATATTGTTGTCCGCTCAGTACATTGCTCTCGACGACCGGACGCTTATCTTCGAGCTGCCTCCTAAACGCGCGATGGTCGTCCTGCAAACATTCATAAACTAAGCTTTACTGCTAAAACTATTATATTATGCCAAGTTATAAGCGTTTAGTTAACCAAAAATTATTACCGTAATAAGTTCACATAGAATTTTATAGAAATATGGTATATCTGTCTATGACTTTTAAAAACATAGAGGTCGATGATATCTGTATACAAAATTAAGCAACATTTGTCGAACTGAGGCAATACTGCTCTATGTTTTTAGCTATCATTGTCTTTTTAGCTTAGTAGTTTTAGTAGCTTTTTATTTATTAACTACAAACAGTAAAGTTATTGTAACATTGTACTGAAATCTATTAAAACAAAACACGGCGCTTCTATAAAAGATTCATGGTTTTTGAGGTTAACCAAATAACTTCAAAAACGAGTGAACAGCTCTCTCATTTTGCATTCACGGTTGCACATACGTTGCACTGTCGCGATTCATAAGCGCAATAAATTGCGACTCGCTGCAAGATTGGACTTGACTTTGATGGAACGTAGCTCTTCTGTGGTTTTACATTATCTGGCATTTCTTCGCGGTTGTGGAGTATTTTTACTTTTCGCACAACCGTTTACATAATTATGATGTTATCAAGATATTATCTAGAATTGCAATCCAGACCGACCAAGCTATATAGAGTCCACAACATAATCTACACTTAGACGTATTTTTGATTGCCATTAGAATTTTAATAATTAAATTAATTATTTGATATTTACTACTTTTTAATGGAAAAAAATGGCGACATGAAGGTGGTATATATTGTAGTATGTATAGGTAATAGGTAAATTGTCAGCCTACTTCCTGATACTTACTTCCTAAAAAATAAATAAAAAAATTATGAAACGAGTATTAGATTTATCTTGAAGTTGATCAATGGTGTCTTGAAGTTTACTAAAGGAATTATTAAATAAGTACCTACTTTAAAAAATTTAACTCAGACCTTACAGTAAAATTTAAAACTACCGCTGTTTTGTTTGCAAATAGTTTAACAAAAATACAACACAATGAAAAGCTCCACAATTAGTCGCGCGAATAATTTGGTAGAATATACTAGGAAATCCGCGTCGACACGCATGCTAAATCTGCTGTCAAATCAACCGCCATGTATGTTGAAATCCGCCATTACGGCTCAACGCCTTTAACAAAATGGTGGACATGGGAGCACAACTAACTGTCGAATTTCGAAGTTAAATTTCTATCTAACTTATTGCAGAGTGAAACTTCTAATAAGATTTTTCAGCAGGTTTACCTATATAAATAATTGATTGTGATCACAGGTGACGGTTTAGCAACAATTGTTTTATTTAAAACACTACAGCTTTAGTACCTAGGAAATTTCCATTATAAATTATTGTTTACTTTAATATAAAGTACCTAAGAATAAAGTAATGGAAGTAACAAATCTTTTTTATGAACCGAATTTACATATTATACACCAGTACCTAAGAGTAACCAAATAATAACCAAAGCTGCTCCATCAGTCAAATAAATCATTGCACGAGATTTTGCCTTTTGTACAAAATATCTGTTACTACTCTTTTGAATTTATATGGTTAATCGTAGAGCTTGAATATGAATTGGGATCTTGTTATAGGAGTGATATAAGTATAAATTCCATACTAATATACTAGGTAATACTAACTCTGTCTGTCTGCTACCTTTTCACGCCTTAACTACTCATCAGGGATCAGGGATACAGGAAAGGACATAGGGTACCTTTCATCCAGAAAAAAAAGTAGGTGATTTCACGAGTGTCCGTCTAAAAATATAAACAATTGGGCGCCACTGTCGCGTGGCGGCGCCACCGTCGTCACAGCGATAAAGATGTTAGGCGTTATTACTCATAATTATATTTAATTTTTCAACGTGGACGAAGTCACGGGCACCAGGTAGTATTTGTATAAAAATGTAATATATAGTGTACATAGTTGTCAACCCACCTGCTGTTTCAACAACGCTGGCAGATCGCCTCGGGGCGGAGCCAGTGCGTTTAGTTCCGTTTCTTTTCTGATCACCCACTCGGTGAGCTCACGCAGTGACAGAAGAAGCGCTGACCAATGTTCCGCGTTGCTTTCCAAACGGTTTCTGTAACAAGGCGAAAAGTGTCTTTAAAAAAATTATACATAACTAGCTGAGCCCAACCACGCTTCGTTGTGTTTTTTTTGTATTATAAAAATAAATGTGTTCGTATTATAAAAATAAATTTAACGTGTTCCATTAAATTTATTCGAGTCCAATCTGTCATACTGTGCAGTAGAACTAGTTGGAAATTTTTGTCCAAACAGTCCTATCGTAGAACTAAACTTAGTAGAACTGTTTGGAACAACCCTTTTCTTTAACGTTCAACGGTCAGCGGCTGCCACAACAACGGCTAACTTCCACTTTAAATGTGACAGTGGTTTTCGTTGGCGAGTTAGTTCCGGTTATTCCATTTATCCACCCTTGCTTTCGGCAGATGGCGCCGTAAAAAGGCGATTTTTTTTTCCTTGCGATCGAGATTATATTATTACGCAAAATACAGAAAGATCAATCCTTGAAGCCGATGGCATATTGTATAAAAATTTCAAGTCAATATCCAATGGTTTGTTTTCGAGTTATTGAGACATACAAAATTTAATAGATTAAAACATTGATTAATATTGTAGAATAATAAAAAGTCTAATGGGTCGTTTAACCATGGAAAAATGGACTTGTGACTGAACGCAAGGAAGTAGCAGGTGCGAAAAACGGTCGCCTCTTTCAATTTGTAAAATTGTGAATCGAACCAACCAACCCGCAGTGGGCAAAAGTATACAAATATTGGACAATCTCACAAATAGGAGATGCCTTTTCTATCATAAATCCAATAGGTAGAACTTACGGGCCTGTTAGCTTAATGTAGGTTAAAAGAAATTGCCCGAACAATTTTTGTGTTCGAAATTAGCCAATCCAGTGCGGTTTTCTGCAAAATTGACTCCTACATTCACAACAACAACAAACAATTTTCATTGAAGACATAATGAATTGTTGAATTTTAAATAAGCAAAGTGAAATCGGAGCCGCGAAATCATTAAAACAACTCCCTTTTAAATGGGGTTGAAACCCCTATTGCACTGGATAGGAATAACTCAAAAACTTGGCCCGTGAATAAAGCTCCGAAATGAGTGGAATTGTTTAAATTTTGGCCGCAGCTCAGCTCTCTAATAATATGTTTAAGCCGTAACTACGGACAGTGATGTCTTAGTCATTGTCGATATCGATAAAAATTAACTTAGCTATAGTTCTACTTTTTAATTCTAGTATTATTTACACTTAAAAAATATGTGTTCAAGGATTGTCGTATTTTATTAAAATTGTGAATTTCTTGAAATTACAATGACTTCCTAAGCGAATCGTTTTATTACTTTTGAATTTAGAAAGACGATGTATGAGTATATTTTCGTAGCAGCAATAATTTCAAATAGATTGAACTGTTAAAGCTATAAACAATATAGACAAATTAAATATAGCTAAATTTACAAAACGAGTGTATGCGTAATACTTCAGTTCACAAACTTTGTAAAATGTTTGAAAAAATTCTGTAAAACATATAATTAAATGTCGTTGACTTCATAGAACCACCTTTGAAACTTTTGCCAAGAAATACTTTATCGATAAAATTGACGTCGAACTGACTTCGTCCCAACTCTAAATTTCACTCCATATCTCAAGTTCTACGTTCGAGGCAATTGCTCAGAATTTTACACTTGCTCGTTTCACTTGTACTTAATTTTACTTAAATATGTACAATCTCCATCTTGCGTTCAATTTGTACCTTATCGTGAAGACTCAAGGACTGTTTTCGCTGCAAAACTTCAATATTCTTCGGCGCGAGGCAATTTTGCAAATATAACTTTGCAGTTGCGACGCGCTATATTTTAACTTGTATTAAAGGTTTTTTTTTTATTACTGTAGAAGTGTAAAGAATCCAGCCAGTTGAAATAAATTTGGGTTATTTTCGAATGGGTCCCGTAGGTTTACTAGTAATGCCTTTGACGATTCTTTTTTAAACTTTTTATACGAATAATCTCTTATTTACTAAGAATAACACAAATTTTTTAGTATTATATTTTAATTATATTCATTCGTGTTTTTTTGGATTAGTTTAGATCCATGTAAATTGTAATCTCTAGTGCTTAAATGTAGTCTCATATATGAAACCGGAATACTTAAATTTCAAAAAATATCTGATGACAATTTAACTAATTTTTATTTTGTATAAAAAAATCTAATAATTTTCTAAGAAAAATATATTTCAGTTCATTGATAAAAATGATTTTTCATATTTTAACAAATTTTAACTTTTTTTAAAGTATTATTTGCTATTAGCATTTTCGTATATGTACTTAAATTTTAATAGCATACAGTTTAAACTAGATGTAACCGCAGACGTGCAATAGTGTTATAGCTCAGTTAACAACCCATTTTTGCAAACATAAAATCTTTACAACCCCACACGCCCCAACTGAGATAGGTTTGTGGCATATAAAACTACCATTCGATGCAACCGTTAGACGATCCTATTTAATTGTGTTCTATGGCAATTCAAAATTTTAATAAAAAAAAATTTCTCAGTAAGCATATTTTACTTTGCTATCTTTGATTAATAAAATGATTTAATTTTTAATAAACTAGCTGTTTCACGCGACTTCGTCCGTGTAAATTTACAAAATAAAGCCTATGTTTTGAAAATAAAGAATTTTAAAAATCGGTCCAGTAGTTTTTGAGTTTATTCCACCAACTTTTAAACTTTTAAAAATTTCTTTCCCAAGAACCTTGCTAGAAGTAGAACCTGTGACCCCTTCAGAAATAACATCATATATCCACTTAACATCAAATTTCAACATTATTTATATCTTTATAAGGTGTTAGCCCGTCTTCTACTGAATAACAACATCGATTAGATCTTAGAAAATAATTTTAGTCAAAAAAGGCAGTGTCTGACAACCCTATGCTGTCGCATCCATAGATACGTGCTATCTCCGACCGTAAAGTGAATAATAAAAATGGCTTTTACAACCCTATCTTTGTTTTATTTGGTGGTAAAAATCGCTAAACATCAGCATATTACCCTGCGAGATATTAAAATATTTCATAAAGACGAATCTTTGATGATTTTACATGTAAGGTGACTCGTTTATCTAATTTCTGATATTAATAAACAGATTTTTAAAATTATTTACACTATCATCGAGCAATGTTTTATAATTTTAAATTTTAATTTGGTTATTAATTTATTTATTTATGTGCGCTAACAAAACTTTTTTAATTGTCAAACCAAGGAAAATACTTTTTTTGGGATAGTTTACTTTGTTTTTTGAATGGTTGAGTGGTTTCTCCTGACTTTAGGTGTATGTTGGTTAAATAGGGGATAAAAAATTTTTGGAAAGTATAATTATACAGCCCTATTTTTGCCAGTCTATGATTAGATATTTTCTTCAATTTATATTAAACTAACTGTTGCACGTGACAGTTCGTTTGCGTAACTTTATAAAATATAATCGCTGATAATATTAGCTTACCAACAGAGAAAGAATTTTTCAAATCGGTCCAGTAGTTTCGTGGCCTATTCAATGCAAACAAACGAACAAATCTTTCCTCTTTATAATATTAGTAAGTGCATGGAGTAAGTTACTTTGTTTTCAGAGATATCGTGTTTATAGGCTCTATACATGATACTGAAACTATATTGACCATTTTTACAATTTTTTTCTGTATGTATGTAAGTATGTATGTTCCTCCATAACTCTTAAACGAATTAACTCATCTTCATGAAACTTGGTATATAAACATTTAGACGTACGGGACACAGGATAGGCTACTGTTTTCTTTTTCAACGCGGACGAAGTCGCGGGCACCAGCTAGTAATCTATAAAAATAAAAATGAATCCCTAAATGCGCAAAACTCGACAACGGCTGGACCGATTTTAATTCTGTCTTCACTCACGGATAGAGGGATAATCAGGGAAGATTTTTACGTTAAAAAAATTGCATCGCGGGCGAAGCCGGGAGCGGTTCGCTAGTGTTGAAATAAATTGCATGAATCTTCAAGGGTCTCTAGTGCTTGTTAATACGCAAACCCCTTTGGCTGTATTTAACTTAATATGATGGTATGCAGATACTCGTAGTTCTGATGGCGCATTCTTGCGGTCGCTTTTGACGAGGTTTCAACCTTTGACGGATTTGCGTGCCCGTTTAAAACATTACAAACATCCCTCTGAGTAAATATAAACATAGGATTATTCTATAATTCCTTCGCTTATCTTTACTAATATTATAAATAGGAAAGATTTGTTTGTTTGAATTGAATAATCTCCAAAACTACTGGACCGATATGAAAAATTCTTTCACTGTAGAGAAGCTATATTATCAGAGACATCAGAGAGTAATATAGCACATATTTTATAAATCTACGCAGACGAAGTCGCCTGCAAAAGCTAGTCTATAGTAATTGTATTGATATATTTTTTAAAATATAAATTAATAATTAAACTAAGGCTAAGTTAATAACTCACCTAACTTTAACTTGAGGATAAGATTAGGCTCTTAAAGTATAATAATATAAAAAAATATATATTTTAAAAACCAATAGTAAGTTATTAACAGTATAGTTTATTAAAGAACACGTTTTTTATGTCAGTGCTTTTATTTTTTTATTTAATTTTTAACGTATTGTGCTAATTTAATTGTAATATTACAAATCAGACATAATATAAATAAAAAATAAATAAATAAAAAAAACCATTTAAAAGGTCACATTCTAAATGACAAAACACCTAAGGCCTCTTTCACAAATTGCAAGTAAAGTGTTGATTAGTTACTTTTAGAAATCATTTTCTGTTATATTGAATTATGCACTCGGTTTACCGAATCATTCGATAGCCGATTTTTTTTTATTATTTTCTATTTAATGTTTGGGACGTTTACGGTACAAACAAAGGTACCTATATCAGCTCCATTATCCCCGGTTACCGGTGATTTAAATAACAGTTTGGCCTACTTGACGTTTGTGAAACAGGCGCTTAAACACTTATTAGGTACGAGAAATAGTGACCAAAAAGATGCCCGAACAGGATATCTGTGCCATAACAAGTACCTACCTATAATTTTCTTATTAAGCTCAGTGTCGTATTCGAGACTGGCTGTAAGTTATTTAGTGTAAGGTAACACTAACCGAGAGAGGCTTCAGCATCTACTGTCGGCACTTAAACTTGTGCCTTGTCTTGCCGTGTGCATCTAAAGGTCTCTTCGTAACCGGAGAGCTTTGTAATATCGGTTACATAGAGCATTTCCCATAGGCTTTTCTGAATATCTTAACATAGTGTGGATATTTTTAGTTTAATGAATCATTCACACAAGTTCCTAGATTAGTACTTTTAAATATGATTGTCTATACGAGTAATATAGACCTCTATATTAGCAATAAAAACAGAGAAGATTAATTGTATTTTTGTATGTTTGTGATGTATAAACTCAAAAATTTTTTAACCTTTAGTAAGCTAAATTATCAGGGAGTAACATATAGGCTTTTTTTTTATAAATCTACGTGGACGAAGTCGCGTTGCGACAGCTAGTTAAATATAAAAACAGAATGTATCTTTTATATTTGTTTTCAAACAACACAGTTACAGAAAATAAAGTTTGCGAAGTAAGTAAAAATATTCAAATCGACTACAAACAAAATTCGTTTTGTATGAAGCGCGTACAAAACAATCAATCAATCAGTGAGAAATTATCTGTCGAACTGATATAAGTGACAAATTAATTGAATGCACGAAAAAAAATGAGGTTTCATCCGCATCCGTTGAAAGCCAAAATGTAGGTAATTTTTTTTCTACAATTCAAATGGGATTTGAAAAAAGGCGATTTATGCCGTATCGTTAGCGGGGCATGATTAATTTACAAAATGGCGGCCAGTCGACGAATGACCGTGTGAAAATTAAAACTTCCCTCCACAAAAAAAGGTTATTTATGAAGCCGTCAATCGGACACGTTTAATTTGGGGAGTTCAACTTATTATGTACTTAAAAGCTCATAAAACAATTAAAAAAAGATTTGGTTGCATTGAAACAAGGATAAGTTAATTTAAACAACGAATTTGGAAAAAATCATAAATGTTGTTTTTTCTTGATTGTTTAATTAATTATCTTTGATAACATCTGTGACCTTTGGAAAATAATTTTTAAGTACATTGAAAATGATTACCTACATTATTAACTAATAAAATGATAATTTGAAGATGAAAAAATATATATTATTGATATATTATCATCAATAGCTAAAAAAAAGGAATTCGCTTCATATTAATGCGAATAAGGCATTATACTAAACTGTTTTATATTATATTACCTATATTTTATTTATATAATTAACTTTAGTGCATTACATGTACTGTAATCAAACATAAATGAATATGTACTATACATGTACTGTAATCAACACTAATTGATCAAAAAAGACTCAGTCATTCTGTTACCAAAATATGTTTCATTTTCAGTTTTAGACCTAGGTTACAATTAGGCTAATACCTAGGTTCGTACACAATTCTTAAAAACTGAGTATTATCAATTTACGCTGAGCATAATGTAACATTATATACTTACCACCATATCAAACTAAACATAAATTTTATATCTAATTTTAATACTACTTGTAACCTATGTGTCTGTGCTACGTCTGAATCTATCGTTTAATATAGAATTAAAACGATTGTTCAAATATGTAAGTTAACTACTTTGGCATGTTAACATAATAACGAATTAAAATGTGTATAAAGGTTTTCTACTAACTGTATGAAAAGTTACATCCAAATCCGTCTAACTTGACAAAATCATTGAAATATATTAACAAATTTTTACATGTATGATGTGAAAAGCCAAGAGCCAGCCATTGATCTGAACTATAGATGCGGCGTAGCAAGCAAAAAGCCCCGAAATCTTTGGTAGTATTAAAATCATACTTACGAACTTACTGAGAGATTGACACGCAATTCCAAATGTATATTGCTTTTATAAAAAGAAAGTAGTTAAAAGTGTTCTGTACTAACGCATCAATGTATACTACACAACGATATTGACTAGCTTACAAGCAACAAACCGCTAGCCGATGGTACATCTGGGTGTAATACAACACGTGTTACGTTTCACAGGGCCGCATTTGGAAGCGTGTAATTTAAAAATACGTAATATAATTTAATTGGATGTTTGATATAGAAATGAAATAACAAATAGTACGTGATTAAATGCATATTTAATAATAATCCGCGGTTTCGATTACAGCTGTTAAGAAGAAACCGCAAGAAACACAGTGTTCTTAACAAATTAGTGAAAAATAAGCATATAGTTACTTCAAAACTTATTATTTTTTATTTAATTATATACATACGAGTACTATTATGATCTCTTATTGTCCCTCAAATTTATTTTATTTGAGGGACAATAAGAGATTGAACTTTTGCCGCTTTGTGAGTTGTGTTGATGGATCTGTGTCATAATTTATGGAAGGTACTGCTGCATTTATTATTTATTTTCCTATATCCCTTAAGATTCGTGTAAAAGTCATCATGATGGAAATGCGCAGAACAATCACTTGAATTTGTTGGATTCCAATATTTGAGTACGTAATAAAATTTGTAACATATGAAATTTGCACAGACCATTAAACTGGTCTGTGCACTAAAATATAGTCTATGTCAATGTAGTATTGTCAATGCCAAAGTCACGTCACCGCACCTCTCAACTGTCGGGGAAGTAGGGGACGTGAAGGGAGGGAGGAATGGTCAATAAAAGTAGGAGAGATACCTACAACAAGGACTCAGACGCAAGGACACTGCTTACGTACACGCATATTTTTATTACAAGCTTGGCGGTTAATTTAAATTTGGGAAAAGTACCCACTGTCACGATCTATACCGTGCTACTTCGTCTACTTCGCCACGATCCCTGAAGTCGCCTGTGCGAGGAAGGGAGTCGCCGAGGGCTCTGCGAGATTCATACGCGGGCGTTTTGGACCACGGCGGGAGGAGCTAGTCCGTGCTGCCTACTCAGCACCTACTATCGCCGGCTTCCGGCAACCACTCCACACCGACGCTCGTCTGCACGCTCTTCGCGTTTTGAGGGGGTCTACGCCACGTTTCCGCGGGCTGCAGCAGTGGACCTGCTTCAGCGGCATTCCCGGAGCGTTTTATCCAGCTGAGTAGTTTTTTAATTTATATACTCATCAGCTTACCCTCGGAGTTTGATAAATTCCCACGTCTGAGCCAACACTGCTCACGTCCTCAACGTGCTACTCTGAATATTATAATCTAATTTAAACTTGTTAATTAGTAACCTGTATCTTACTGATTTTGATATTGCTGATATTGTTATAATTCTTTTATTAAACTTGTGTTGTGGTAAGTCTTTGTTTTATTTCTTAGGCTGCCCTCTTCTTCTCTCTGGCAAAGGCGCCCTATAGTCTCGTGCCTTACTGGCTGAACACTAGTCGGTGGTAACATCTGGTCTGGTGCAAAGCGATAAACAAGCACAGCACGCCAGAGGGTTACAAAGTGGCGCTCCAACTTTAGGGCCTCGAAACCCGCGAGTTGCTTACGTCCATAGACTGAGAGCCGAACCCGAGACTAAATATAAATATTCTGCCAGGGAGAGGAGGCAGTAGACTTGCCACACGCAGTTTGTTTTAGCATAGCACTGGTGCACATCAAGAAAATTTCCGTGGAAGGGCGTTAATTTTTTCACCCACAGGACAGGCCCGCCTGGTGAAATACCACTTCCTTGCTTGGTTGAGTTGGCAAGGAACACCAGTGTCCACTCCTTTTCCTAATTTCCCTTGATCCCATTCAGATCAATACCCAATTTCCTCAACCTTTATCCCTAATCCTTGATTTTGCACCACGCTCAACTTTTTTTTTTTTTTTTTCTTTTTTTTTCACTAGTTTTTTATTTAATTTTGGTGTTAACTTACTTTTTATTTTTGCTTTAACTTCATTCATTTTTATTTTTTCATACCTACTTATCCCAGCACAAGTTTATCTTTGTTACTTTTAATTCCTTTGTTACATTTGTGTTTATTTACATGTACCGCGGGAATTGATAAAAATAATATTTTTTATCAATTCACTGCAATTTTATTTTTTTCATAATTTTCTAAATACCTCAACATTTTACATAGAGCAAATTGTGTTCTCACTACAATTTTTTTATTAATTTCCTTATACCCACTGCTCTGTGACGCATTGACTGTCAACTGTCATTTGACAAGTTACGTCACTAAATGAAGTGAATGATCGCCGAATCTGATTGATTGTCAAATTGTCATGTCACTCATGTTTAATTTTTATTTTTTCATTGGAAAATTTGGAAATTAATTTTGTTTTATATCTAATAAGAACAATTAATAGCTAAATATTGAAAAGGTGTTTGTTACTTAGATAATATTTTTTCATATTTATAGTGTATTGTACTTACATACAAGTTTTATCATTTTATGAGTTTAATATTTTAATTAAATTTTTAGCTGACAAATAGGTGAACTTTGTCACCTACTTATTGTGTTTTCTTTGCAATTTTAACAAATACTTTAAAGATGCCACTGTCAACCTATCTAAAATATTTAAAGAAAGACGAGATCAAAACTGAACTCATTCGTTACGGTATAATTTCAGAGGAACCTGGAACTGTAGAAAAACTCAGGGAGCAACTGAAGCAGGTCCTCAACGCTGCGAGACGTGGTAGCTTTCCGAATCCAACTGATTATGAACCAAATGCGGAGTTGGACATAGTATTGGCTGAGGAGGTAGTCGAGTCGTTGGAACTTAAATTATCGGAAGCGACCCCATCTAAACTCAGGCGAATCACGGCTCGGGCGAATTACTGGCTTGATCGACTCTCGCGAATCAGATTGGACGACAGTAGACTGGCATCGCTTCGCGCTCGAATAATAAAGGTATTGGGTGTATCTGACCACGGTGAGAGTGAAGTTGATGAATGCAAGGATGCTAACCCCCAACCTATTATTAAAGAATCTGTAGCGTGTACTGACAAATCTTTTAATGTAAATTCTTTAAATTTGAAATATGATGGTACTACTTGTGTGAGAGCCTTTCTGGAGAGGCTGGAGGAACTGAAACTATCCCGAGGGATATCCGACCAGCAAATTCTCAACTCGTTGCCCGAAATCTTAAGCGGTACTCCTTTACTGTGGTTCCGGGCAAACAAAAAAAGTTTCAGCAATTTAGAACAGTTTAAAGCTTGTTTTCAGATGACGTTTGACACTCCCGATTACGACTTTCTACTTATGAAAGAGATACGTTCTCGTACGATGAGTAGTAAGGAGTCGTTGGTGTCCTACATCTCGACCATGCAGGCCATGTTTGCACGATTAACTACTCAACCAGATTTTGAGGATCAGTTGGATATCCTCCGCCACAACATCAGGCCGGAGTATATGGAGCTGGTTGAGGCTCATAGTTTCCATAGCATGAGTCAAGTTCTAGGAGTGTGCAGGCAGGTCGAGATTGTCAAGCACCGACAAGACAGATACCGTGAACCCGACATGAGTGCGTACACGGTAACGCAGGATATACAACCACTCATTGTAAAGAAGGAGAAGCCTGTGGCCAGTATAGGCAAGGAGCCGGTGCCCATAAGTAGCAGGTCTTTTAAGTGTTATAGATGCGGGTCGACCAATCATGACACTAGTGTTTGTCGTAAACGGGAGTTGGTCTGTTTCAAATGTGGCAAGAGGGGTGTAAAGACTCCTGATTGTCCACAATGTAATAAGGTTCCAAAAAACTGATTAGTCAGGACCCTCCCACTAATTGCGAACAGAAAGGGAAGGTCCTGTTCAAAAATGTTGATGATACTAGACCCCACATATGTGTAGCTGTATTGGACTTGAATGTTTACGGATTGCTTGACTCCGGGTCTTTGTGCTCGATTCTGGGTGACAATTCTCATCTTATCTTTCGTGACCATGGTTTTGAAATTAATCGTGTGGACGATATTCATACTATGTATGCAGCGGATGGTTCACCGTTGTCATGCATAGGAATTATGTACTTACCTGTATTATTTAAAGATGAAGTTCAAGTTATTAAATTTTATATTGTGCCAAGCATACGGATGCCCATTACTTTCGGGGTTAACTTTTGGAACCAATTTAGACTAAATGAGGGAATATTCCCTACTACGGAACTATCACTTGGTGAAAACTACATCAATTCGTGTTCATCCGGTGGTGGCTTAGAAGATTTTGACTTACTAAGTTCGCAACAGAAATGTAAATTAAATTCATTAATAAAGAAGTTTGACATTATTGACACTGAAAAAGTAGGTTTAGGCAGGACGAGTATGGCCAGTCACAGTATAGACACTGGGGACAGTCCCCCGATTAAACAACGCTACTATCCTTTGTCTCCAATCAAACAAAAAGCATTGGAACAAGAACTAGATCGGATGCTAGGCTTAGGCGTTGTGTCACCTTCACAATCCCCATGGAATTCACCCGTAGTTATGGTGCAAAAGCCAAATGGAGACTTACGCCTGTGTGTGGATTGTCGAAAACTTAACTCTGTGTCTAAGCCCGATGCCTATCCTCTGCCCTATATTTCCAATATTTTAGATCAGCTGAGGGATGCTAAATATTTATCATCCATAGACCTTAGTGCTGCTTACTGGCAGAT
Organism: Synanthedon formicaeformis; assembly: GCA_945859745.1. NCBI lineage: Eukaryota > Metazoa > Arthropoda > Insecta > Lepidoptera > Sesiidae > Synanthedon > Synanthedon formicaeformis. The sequence goes on from OX243973.1 coordinate 9,133,929, forward strand.
TCCCCTCGCTGACAAGTCTTCTGCAGAGAAGACTGCTTTTACTGTTCCTCGTAGAGGATTGTTTCAATTTAATGTTATGTGCTTCGGACTCGTCGGTGCATCAGCTTCTATGCAGAGGCTGATGGACAAACTTTTTGGCGCTGAGTTTGATGGGAAAGTCTTTGCGTTCCAGGATGATTTAATCATCATCTCTAACAACTTTGAGGAACACCTGGAACTTCTGGAAAGGGTTTTTCATAAATTAGAATCAGCTAGCTTGACGGTCAATATGGGAAAATCAGTCTTCTGTAGAAAAGAGCTGAAGTATCTCGGTTATCTTGTAGATAGGCATGGTCTGAGAACCGACCCAGGCAAGGTGGATACTATAGTAAATTATCCCATTCCCACTTCTCCTAAAGAAGTAAAGAGATTCCTCGGCATGTCGGGCTGGTATCGTCGATTCATACCCAACTTCTCTAAACTCAGTCGACCTCTTTCCAAACTAACCTGTAAGTCTAAGGAATACTCCTGGACTGATGAGGCGAATGATGCCTTCAATAATTTAAAGGCGGCATTAGTGTCTGCCCCTATTTTAAAATGTCCTAACTTTGATTTACCTTTTTCTATTCATACAGATGCTTCTGCCTTTGCAGTAGGCGCTGTACTTACTCAAAAATATGAGGATACAGAACATCCCATAGCTTACTGTAGTCGTACTCTTAATAAACATGAAGTCAATTATAGTACTACTGAGAGGGAGCTCCTCGCTGTCCTGTATGCCTTAGAGCAGTTCCGATCTTATGTAGAAGGCCAGGAATGTACTGTGGTGACCGATCATGCATCTCTACAGTGGTTCTATAAGCTCAAGAATCCCACTGGACGTTTGGCTCGATGGAGCATGCGTCTTAGTCAATTCCCATTTAAAATAGAACATAGGAAGGGGAAGGATAATGTGATACCTGACGCTCTGTCTAGAATCCAGGTGAACAGTGTCAGTGTCACGCCTGACGGGGATGAATGGTACTCACATATGCTTGCAAGTGTCAAACGAAATCCACGTAGGTTCCCTAACTTCACGATAGATGGGGATAGACTGTTTCGCCATTCGAAAAATAAATTCGGTCTAACGTCTGATTTGGATTGGAAGTTAGTAATCCCGAAAAAGAATAGGTCGGATTTACTATATAAATGTCATGACGATGTCACTAGCGGTCATCTAGGTATATTTAAAACGCACAAACGCCTATCTGAACATTATTACTGGCCATATATGTACTCTGACGTTGTTAAATATGTTAATAAGTGTGAGACTTGTAAAGCTTACAAGCCTGTCACTACTGGCAGGCCAGGCCTTATGGGCGGTCCCAAAAAGGCCAGCAAACCCTTTCAGGCCATATCTCTTGACATCCTAGGTCCATTCCCAAAATCCAGAAATCAAAATACTTACTTACTAGTTTGTTCTGATTACTTCAGCAAATATATTATGTTGCATCCACTGAGGAGCGCAACAGGTCAAACCGTGGCACGGTTCTTAGAGAAACAAGTATTTTTGATTCATGGAGTTTGTGAATATATATACATAGATAACGGTCCTCAATTCGTAAGCTATCAATTCAGACAACTATTGAAAAAATATAATGTTCCCAACATATACTATAACCCGCGGTATCACCCACAAGTGAATCAAGCTGAAAGGGCCATAAGAAACGTCGTCAACTCGATCGCGTGCTATGTAAAGAACAATCATAAGAGATGGGACGAGAACATTGCTGAAATACAGTGTGCATTAAATACAGCCGTAAATGACACAACAAAGTTCTCTCCTTATTATTTAGTGCACGGTAGGGAATGCATAGTAGACGGTGATCTATATAAATCAAGTGACCAGCCGGTTCCCCATTCACAATTTCAAGTAGGTGACCCACAAGAGCGTAATAAGAATTTGCAAAAATTAAGAAACATTTTTAATAAGGTGAGCGAACACATTAAGCGTTCTCACCAAAAGAATGAGCGCTATTACAATCTTAGGAAGCGGAATATAGAACTAAAAGTAGGACAGATAGTTTACAAGAGAACCTTTTATTTATCTAAAGCTTCAAAAAGCTTTACTTCAAAATTGGCGCCAAAGTTTAAAAAATGTATAATTACGGCTAAGCGCTCACCCCTAGTATATACATTGTCTGACATGGATGGCAAAGTGCTAGGGGACTATCATATAAAGGATATCTTAAAATATGACGACTGAAGTTGTGGGCATGTGTATGACTTCGGTAGCAAGTGTGTGCGCGACCTTACTGATCATCGTTATGATGATTTTTATTGTGACTTGCTCTCTAGTAATGTTACAACACTATTTATACATGTCCATATAGGCATGTCAATTTTATAAACTAATATATGCTTCGGCTACTGTTTTTGAAATGGCACTCACACACTAAAAGTACCATCTAAAATCTTAAGTACACACACCCTCAATAAAACATAATACAGTCACCATATCACATAGGATTCCATACTTTGTTTGAAAATTTGTTTCATTCAAGTTCACTGTTAATATCTATATTACTGTGAAACTATCTATTGACTAAAGTTTCATCTTTATATTTTTACTTTAAATCTTGGAACTACGTTCCCTACTTTATTTGAAAGCTTGTTCAAATCAAGTTCACTGAGATACTTCTCCTAATTTTGAAACTATTAATTTACAAAAGTTTCATCTTTACTTATTGTGCTTAGCTAATTGTTATATACTGTTAACATGCAGCTATGGGACTACGTTCCCCACTTTAATACTAATTTACTTGTTTCTCTTAATTGAGAACCTATTAATTTACTAAAGTTACATCTTTAGTTAATTTTTGTTTTTATGTCTAGTCTACATACAATAGGGCTTAGACAACTTATATTACTTACTTTTTTTGTTTTTTTATTTTCCATTTATTGTAGTATGTCCTGAGAATGAGTGTGCGAGTGAATGAGACTTGGTCAGGATATACTCAATATACTTTCTTACTTAACTGTAACTGAATTTGATTTCAGAATTCAATATGACCCTTCAGGTCGCCCATCTCCCAAACTGCACGGTTCCTGCTTCAGCCGACAGTATTGGAATTTTCTACGTGCGGGGACTGAAAAATTTCCTCGTGCGTGGAAATTTTTTCCGCAAGGAGGGGTGTGTGTAACATATGAAATTTGCACAGACCATTAAACTGGTCTGTGCACTAAAATATAGTCTATGTCAATGTAGTATTGTCAATGCCAAAGTCACGTCACCGCACCTCTCAACTGTCGGGGAAGTAGGGGACGTGAAGGGAGGGAGGAATGGTCAATAAAAGTAGGAGAGATACCTACAACAAGGACTCAGACGCAAGGACACTGCTTACGTACACGCATATTTTTATTACAAGCTTGGCGGTTAATTTAAATTTGGGAAAAGTACCCACTGTCACGATCTATACCGTGCTACTTCGTCTACTTCGCCACGATCCCTGAAGTCGCCTGTGCGAGGAAGGGAGTCGCCGAGGGCTCTGCGAGATTCATACGCGGGCGTTTTGGACCACGGCGGGAGGAGCTAGTCCGTGCTGCCTACTCAGCACCTACTATCGCCGGCTTCCGGCAACCACTCCACACCGACGCTCGTCTGCACGCTCTTCGCGTTTTGAGGGGGTCTACGCCACGTTTCCGCGGGCTGCAGCAGTGGACCTGCTTCAGCGGCATTCCCGGAGCGTTTTATCCAGCTGAGTAGTTTTTTAATTTATATACTCATCAGCTTACCCTCGGAGTTTGATAAATTCCCACGTCTGAGCCAACACTGCTCACGTCCTCAACGTGCTACTCTGAATATTATAATCTAATTTAAACTTGTTAATTAGTAACCTGTATCTTACTGATTTTGATATTGCTGATATTGTTATAATTCTTTTATTAAACTTGTGTTGTGGTAAGTCTTTGTTTTATTTCTTAGGCTGCCCTCTTCTTCTCTCTGGCAAAGGCGCCCTATAGTCTCGTGCCTTACTGGCTGAACACTAGTCGGTGGTAACATCTGGTCTGGTGCAAAGCGATAAACAAGCACAGCACGCCAGAGGGTTACAAATTGTCCATTTTTCTCTTCTTATTGGGTTAATAGGAAATCTATTATAAACATATTATTACTGAATATCAATCGAAGTATTCACGCACCAATTTAAACACAAGCATAAAAGTGTAGTACAAAACAAACAAAATTATTATTTTTATTTAAAAATATTACAAGTGCGGCCCTGGATCAACCGTCAAACATATTGAAATGATAAGTGTATTTGAAATCTATATGTATCTCTTTCTACGAAAGGACGATCTTATACTACACAATAAGTAAGAATGAGACAACTATAAGGTTCAAATGCTTCCTTTTGAAATATGAAAAGGTTTAGCTAATTAATTAAATATTTTGTTAAAAATATTGTAATTAAGTCTATTTATATGAAATACGTATGATACTTTTTCTTTTTGTCCTTTTTGAGGTCTATTTTTACATAATTTCACACAACACGATGGCATTTTGGCAATTTTTAACACAAATAAACAGCAACCAAACGGCTACAGCGCTAGCGAGCGACTAAGTGCGAATTCGTCCACTTCATCTCGAGTGGACGAATTGTATTACTACCATATTTTGTGGGCTACGCCGTGTCTATACTACCAAATATACTTATATAGTCTTTGGAGCAGCCAGTAAAATACGAATTGTAACGAAACGCGAAATGCCATTTTACAAATTTCCACTTGTAAATTAGTATCACAAAAAGGGTTCCTATTAAATTTTGCCTTAAAACGTGCGACCCCTTTTGTTAGGGGTCAAAGAGACAGTCTAATTATTGAAGCCCCCCGGGTACCTTGAATATTATTGAATTTGTGCGCTTACAAGGCGCACAGCTAAGGCGAAATGCGAAAATTAAACGAAAATACGTATAATCAGGCAAGTCCTCACTTTTAGGCCTTCACTTTTATACTCATGACTAAAAAGGAAACAGTGAGGAAGATGACCTCTAAAATGTAAAAAAAATTTAGGAGCCAATTCTGTAATTCGAACTTTTTTTTTCTAGATTTGGCTAAATTATAAGACGGAGATGTAATTCAAAAAAACTATATTCATGTCTCCTCCTTTTTATTCAATATATAAAAGTCTAAAACATATAAACAATACGCTCGAACGATTAGAAATACCAAAATACATTACAAGTTGAAATAGAGCCCGAAGCTACATAAAGTGAATTTCGTAGCAACCCGTAGAAGCGTGAATGCGTAGCAAAGCGTAGAAGCACCCTGCTCGTAGAGCCTCTACGATTTACCCCGTTTACCCCCTCTCTTATATTACTCGTATATAACTTTACCTATTACTCGTACGTTATATGTTATTTGCTGAACTTGGAATAAGTCATTTCTAATAAACTATAAGATTTCGACTTCTTGACTAAAAGTTACAAGAAAATATTTTGTATTTTTTGAGGGAGGTTGAAAACGCTAATTTTTATATTAAAGGCTAACATACACTTACTGGTTCTGCCATCATTACCTACTCACTTAGCGACTACAATAAACTAACTACAAATTAGTTCTAAATGTAATGGCTCACCTTATAGCCATACTCTTTGCCTTGAGATGGTGCCATCGCTGGTTCATCTCGTCCAGCCTTCTCTGCAGCATCACGGCATCCTCTTGCGAGGATAGGGAGCCGAGCAACCGCCGTCCGGTCCCGGTGAGGGATGCGTATACATCCCGGTGCGTCTCGATCTCCGATTGAAGATCCTGCAACAATTATTAAGGCGCTTAGTGCCGTCAAATGGGTACCTAATAATTTCTTAAACCTACGGATACCTATTATACATGACGGAGCATCATTTGAGAACGGCACGACTGATTTTGCTAATTGTTTTTTATGTGACTTACCTAATAATTGTTAGTACAAGATTTGTATGAAATATTTTTTTTGGAAAAAATTCGGAAATTTTGATGTCGGGTCAGCCAGTTACGATATGTATAAAATAAACAAACGAAAAATTCTTTAATATTAAGTAAGAAGTAAAAGAAAAAAGAAACGATAAACACCATAAATTCATAGTCGTATAAAATGGAGGGAAGTAGGAGTTTTGCGGATAAAAATAGTGGCTGTAAGTTTGTTTGGCCACTTAAGTGGCCAATTTGTCACACACACATATATACATAGGACAGAGATACACCAACCAGTGTCCGCGTCCTGGCCGGAGTTACAAATGTCGCCCGTGTTGGCAATAGCGCGCCCGATTACATTTTTGTAACTTTCATATCTTAATAAGAAATTAAATTAGGTTATGTTACACTTCAACTGTGACTTAGTCAGCATGTCTTTATTTACATATTACTAGCTGCTGCCCGCGACATCGCCCGCGTAACTTTGTAAATTATATACTAAAACCTATTCTATTCTATTTCTAAAATAACTTAATTTTTTTTTCAAAAAACGATAATTTCGATAGCGATAACGATATTTATTAAGTTTCATAATAAATAGCTATTTTTTTTAAATCGTATTTTTGTACCATACTTATTAAAAACATACATTAACTAGTCATCTTTGAATATAAAGTCTATTTTTATAAAATAAAAGCCCTTCGCCCAATATAGTTTGGATATTTTTTAGTTTGCGTAAAAGGCCACGCATTACTCGTAGGGGCCCAAGTAACGAAGATAAACACCCCAATATCTCGGAGGTCGGCTTGTGAAGATTTGCAAACCGGACTCGATCTAACATTATACCTAACTGTACAATATATAACATACTATAGAATTTCCTCTTTTAAATATGTATATTGAAAAGAATATTTGATTTTTACATTAAGATTGTTTATGTAAAAAAAAAACTAGATAATGGCTAGACCGATTTTAATTAGGTTTTCACATTATGTAAACAGAGATAAACGGGGAAGGCTTTGATATTTAAAAATTGCACCACGGACGAAGCCAGAAGCAGGCGCTAGTGTATTATATTCATTTATTCAGTTACTAGCTGGTTCATGTGAATTCGTCTGCGTTTTAAATATAAAAAATGTGTATATAACGCCTGAAAAAATATATAGTTTTGCAAGGCGTTGGAAATTTATTTTTATATGATTCCTCAGGAACATACTTTTGACTTGACTTTGGTAAGATTTAGGCAAATTAGGCAAAAAGATTCCCTTAAGCCTCCATAATATTCAAATTACTTCAACCAGTCAATAAATCTGTACAAATTTCGAATGAAATAAAGTCCAAAACAACGAACATCAAATCAAACATCTTAAAAAGTTACGAAAGACTACGAATATTTAGCGAGCTTATATTTTAAGCAGCTTAGGTCTTTTCTGATTTATCACTATGAATATTCCTAAAATTTGGTTATTTTATAATATTATAATCGATTTTGCATTCATTTACCATAATTCTTTAAACTCTCGAACAATCGTTTTACTTAATAATATTTTTAGTCAAAGACAATATTTTTTGATATTTCTTTTGGTCAATGTTGACCGATATAATTGAATTGAATTGAAAATACTTCAGACCGATAAAAGGTAGTGTATATTTTACATATGATTTCCGTAAATTAAATCTTTGCATTAATGTTCATATCTAAACTGTATAACATTTATATAACATAAAAGACATATAACCGCTTGTTAAGTTAAACGGTGTTTTTCAGTACTAAACTGTAATAAAGTTTAAGGACTGTGTACACAATGCGGGCTGGTACTGTACAAGCCCGGTTGTACGATTTGACCCGGACTTGCGTAGTGATGGGACATTACACCGATAGCGACGTATCGATATCATGTTTCATCTTATTACAAAAAAAGAAGTTCTATGTCTAGCCATTTTGTTTGTATACTTGAATATAGTGTTAAGCAAAGAACAAATTTCTAGATAAAAAACAAATATTGTGTGTTGCTACTCTAAAGAGAGAGAGAAAAAAAGCAACAAATCTGGTGGCACCTTAAAAGAGAAATTGACTCTTATGAGCATGACATAACGTTCAAGAACCCAAAATAAAGAAAAGGCAAGTCTTATCGCAGTGTTTGTGCAAACCACCACTCCGATTGTAGAAAATGCATCAATCTTTTAACGGGTATAAAAACGCCAGTATCTACGGCTGAGTCTGTTTTCGATGATATTTGAAAATTTATCGATATCGCTTCTTATGTAAGACTGGAATTATTGGATTAAGATCCAATGAGTCCAGTCTCGAAAAGGGAAAAATAAAAAGCGAAAGTGAAGCGAAACATAAGGTTCTTCACTAAGGTGAAGAAATCTAGATACACTAAACGACAAACTTGATCTATACACTGTGTGTGGAAATACATCTATTCCCTTTCGTAATCGCCAATGTTACTTATCCTGTCCGTAACTTTTAAAATATTTAGAAACCATCAGTGGAGCTTTTATTGATTAAATATAAAACTTAAGATTTTCAATTATTATTAGAAGTTCATAATAAACAAAATAATATGTTTTTATCGATATAAACGCCAGCGTCCCATCACTAAGCCGGCGACAGGCCACGAGTGTGGCACAATATTGATAGTGTTTACCTTACTTATCGCGAGCACACGCGCAAAAACCATATTATTAATATTGCGGTTTCCCTTGAATTTGCATCCGAGCTGTGTTTACCTTACCCTTCAAATCTAAAGGTTAATAGGTTAGCCAACTCGACGCAAGGCAGACATTTTTTTATTTCAATAAAAACCTTAAGCAATATGTTTTCTATTGTTAAAGTTTAATTAGATTTTTATTTTTGTATTTATAAATCGTCTAAATAATGCGAGTTTACAGACACATTATATAATCCTTAACTAGAGGAGATCAATCTGTTTTGTATGGAGATCAGTCCATCAGTTTTCTCCTTTTTTTACGAGCGAAGAAACTTTCAAAAAGTACCTTATTACAAATGCCGCATGCATGTAGGCATAAGGTTATGTGGGATTCTTACCGCACTAAAACTTCAACTCAAGATGGAGGAGAGAGTTCAGTCCTGAGGGGACTTTGGAACCGTCACCGGAATTTTCTTACTATTTTCATTTTAACGGTTGAAAATTTCAAATTTTACTTGGAACTATTTTGATAATTGGGTTCCATAGACATTTAAGTACGAAAATATTAAAAAAGTTTTAGTTATAATATTTCGAATGTTATTTAAGAAATATTAAAAATTAAAAAAATCTCTAAAATTTAAGTCAAAATCAAACAATGGCTTGAACTATAACTTTACAAAATATTAACAGTAAGTGAAAAAGTTTGGCCTTGTTACTCAATCACTCAACGTAATTGAACGAAGCAAGTCCTAGATAGCAGTTAAACTTTAATATTACTTCAACAACACTCAGTAACTTTTAATTTTAGTAGCAAGCGTAACCGAGGCTAACGGCTAGTTAAATATAATAACCCTCAGAATTAATCAAATCGGGAAAGGTTATGTTTGTTTACGGGGTCCAATTACTCATCAATCACACAGGTCAGGTTGTCGTTGGGCTCTGTTCAATATTGTTGTGGGTTGGGCACACTGCGTACCGAAGTTTGGGCATTAATCATTAATTTAAAAAAAATATCTAAGTAAGTCTTATCCTTTTTCAATCAGAACTGTCAGCGTACATTCAAAGTTTGTCTCTGTATGTTCGCGATAATTTCAAAACTACTGAACTAATTCTCATGCGGATTACACCAATGGAAAGAGCGTTAAACTAGGAAAGTTTCTATATATAATTTGCAGAAAAAAAATGGAACCCGGGAGCTTAGATATAATTGGTCTCGCTGCGTTCGACTAGATACCGCCGGCGTACTTGCCAAATGTGGCAACAAATACTACGCCAAAGTCGGCGTACCCAAGCCAGTCACATTGCAAGCTGTCTGTGACGTGTACGTGTCGAATGTTTTATTAAATTTTGGGCTTAATAAAATGCCAGTTTGCGTAGTGAAACTGTGTAAAAAGTAATAAAAAGTGACGACGTCTTACTCACACTACAATACGGATCTATTGTTTTTATAGCACGGTATCTAGTCGAGCGCAGCGAGACCAATCATTAATCTAAGGCTGGGAGCTTGATAAAAATGAAAATTCTCAATTATCGCTTCACAAAACTGTTTTTTTTTATGAGTATTAATGAAAATGTAATATGAGAAAGGCGGGCAATGAACGCACGATGAGAAAATGCGTGGGCAAATTGAACTTTAGTTTTCAATTCAAAAATACATAGTGTTTTATTAACGTAGGTTTTTGGTAGGCGGTTGCGTGCAGGCGATGCGGGTAGATACGCTTTCGATTAATATTCGCATATTGGATACGACTGGGCGTATGTTTAATTACTGATTAATTGTTTCAGCCGAGCGGAACACCGATGGGATATTATCATGAAAAATATTTGTTTATTTATTCCCTAATTAAAAACCGTAGAACCGTTTTAAATACTACTTACCATTATTACCATACTCAATAGCTTTGGTTCGCGATTTCGTCCGCGCCCGTTTTTCAACCGACTTCCAAAAAAGGAGAAGGTTCTCAATTCGACTGTATTTTTTTATGTTTGTTACCTCAGAACTTTCGGCTGGGTGAAGCGATTTTGATGATTCTTTTTTATTTGAAAGCTGGTGCTTCCCGTGTGGTCCCATTTCAATTTGGTCCAGTTCTGACAATGGCATCTATGAGAAAACGGTTTGAAGTCTTTTTTATGTTAAAAAGAGATCTTAGGTGTTAAAACAATTACTTACTCATACAATCTTAATTGGCCAAACTTTTTATTCAGGCGTTGCAATTTTTTTATTTTATTTTTAGAGTAGTTAAGGCGTGAAAAGGCAACATACAGACATCAAAATATCACTGAGGCATCTAACCCACACAGTAGGAATCTATCCTCATTTATAAGGTGTTTTTATTTCGTTTATAAATAAAAAAATAATACAAAAAGTATTAAATTAACCTTATTAGTATCATCGCCCATTTCAAAAAATGCGGCAACTATCCCCACATTTACCCTACATAGTTATAGACAATCGGAGTAGTTAAAGGAGAAAATCCCTGCACAAACACACAAACAATATACAATAATTATAACGCGATGGACAGCCGATTCATCTTCCCTTGTCTAAGATGGTCTCTTACTAAGATTTATTACGAGGCAGATTTCGCAGAGTACCTTAATCCAGGTACTCCCTAATGCTGCGTCGATCATTCAAACGGTCAGACGCGACACTTTCCGATTTACGTTTTGTGCCTAACTCGTAAATGACTCGCAGAGTGCTAACTAAAAAGTACAAAAGGGGGGCATTTTTTAATTTTTAAACATTGTTAAATAAGACGTCATAGTATATATGTGTATGACATTAAAAGATTAAAAGTAGTGAATTGTTATTATTTGCTTTAATAGTCAAATAAAATGTTATAATATAATAATAATCTTTATTTTCCTGGTAAAATGTAGCAGAAGGTGCATAAATATGATTGTAAATCGATTTATTGTTGTGTGCAAAATTGTGTGCAAAATTCAGTCGTTTCTAAAATCGGCGATATAAGTAGGATGTAAATTGTATTTTTGGAAAAAATATTTAATTTACAGGCACGGCTAGTTTAGGATTTATTTAATTATTATATAGGTTTCACATATCCATTATGTTTTTATGTCTTATCTACAATTATAATATTGAAATAGGCCTAACTAAAGCATCATTATATTAATCGAATTCAATAATTTTAAAAATATATAATACCAATATAACATTGAAACATTGATCAAATTGAAACTAGGAATGTATTTCTTTTAATTATGTCACAAATGTATCAGACGTACTAATGGTCAATTTGGTCGAGGGCAATGGCTACCGTTGCCAGTAAAGGAAAACATGGTAGGAAATACTCACTTAATGTCCTAACTTCTGTTAAGTATATTACAATCTATTTCCGAGTCTATTACCGGTGTTCGGTAGACTAAGTAGTGTCCTATCTGCGTACATTTATCTACTCTATGACGGGTCACAGGTGCGCGCGAACCTACGGAGGCAGTATCGTTAAATTGATACCCCGAGTTCATAGCTTAAGAAATTCCCCCGGTTTACGTTGTTTGCAAAACGATATATTCCTTTAATATTCTGCATATTAACTAGACTTTTTATGCCTACTGCATTATTCTACACATTCGAAATCGCTGCACGCTTTTACTTTGAATAATATTTTAAAACAATTCAATAAAAGATGGGACTTTTTGCTTGTTATAAATTCGGAATAATATTAATGTTATTTGAATATTGTTGTTGAAAAGAATAGCTGTGAGGTTTCTAGCAAGTTCTTTCTCATAAAATATGTATTCCGAACTAGCGGTAAATTGAAAAGAATTGACTATTGTAAGAGACTGAAAGTTAGTCTTACAAAAAATCACACATGCAGCCATACAGACACACGCGGCAGAGGACTTTTTTTCATTCCACACAGCACCATCTAATTCCACACGCCCGCAAGAGTAGGCAAGTAATATAATAGGTTGGGGAAAAAGTCTTTTCGCATTATAGTATGTATGAACTTGTAATAAAATCTCTTTGGCTATACTATTTGTATCTGGCTGGTTTTGGTATCATTGAAAGTTTAAATTTTAAAGAACATAATTCCAAATTTAAATTAGGAAAATGTGTGATTTTCATTTGTTTTTCGTACTGTCAAGATGAGTGAATCTAATGAAGAAATTCGATACATTTTAAAATTTTACTACAAAAAAGGTAAAAATGCAACGCAAGCCGCGAAAAAAATTTGCGATGTTTATGGATCTAGTGCAGTGTCTGTGAGAGTAGCACAAATTTGGTTTAAGCGTTTTCAGTCCGGAAATTTTGATGTCAAAGATGCACGTCGCTCTGGTCGCCCTATTACGGATAAAATGGATGCCATTTTTGAAAAAGTGGAGCAAGATCGGCATATCAGTAGTTACGACGTACCTGAAGAACTGGGAATTGACCACAAAACAGTTTTGGCGCATTTGAAAAAACTGGGTACACAAAAAAGCTCGATATTTGGGTACCTCACGAGCTCACTGAAAGAAACTTAATAAACCGTGTACTCATTTGCGATTCTTTATTACGACGTAATGAAACCGAATCATTTTTGAAGAAGCTGATAACTGGTGATGAAAAGTGGATCACGTACGACAAGAACGTGCGAAAAAGGTCGTGGTCAAAGGCCGGTCAGGCTTCACAGACTGTGGCGAAACCCGGGTTAACTCGCAACAAGGTGATGCTGTGTGTGTGGTGGGATTGGAAGGGCATTATTCATTATGAGCTGTTACCACCAGGCAGGACCATCGATTCTGAATTCTACTGCGACACAACTGATGAGATTATAGCAAGAAATTGAGAGAAAGCGGCCGGAATTAATCAACAGAAGGGGAGTAGTTTTTCATCATGATAACGCTAGACCTCACACATCTTTAGCCACTCAGCAAAAATTAAGAGAGTTTGGCTGGGAGGTGTTAATGCATCCGCCGTATAGTCCTGACCTTGCACCTTCAGATTTCCACCTGTTTCGGTCTCTTCAGAATTCTTTAGACAGTGTCAGGTTAACATCACGAGAGGACTGCCAAAACCACTTGTCGCGGTATTTTGATCAGAAGTCCCAAAATTTCTATAGCAATGGGGTCATGTCCCTACCTACAAGATGGCAAAAAGTTATCGAACAAAATGGTACCTACATACTTTAGTTAAATGTAAATAAACTACATTAAAAAATGTTTTGAATTTTCTTAAAAAATGCGAAGAAACTTTTTCCCCAACCTAATATACGCAATTTCATACAACAAAAGCAAAGCTATCTTATTAACATGAACCATATTTTGTCGTGACACAAATCCCGCCGGGTTAGGGCGTAGCTAAGCCTAAGCGACATGTCCAGGGCGCGGGGCGAAGCTCCTTCGTCTGAGGCAGGGACCCCAATTAATGAATTCAAGTCGCGAAAACCCGCCACGTCATAACATGTCCGGGCGGTGGCGGAATTATGCAAATACCCGGTCACACCCGGATCCGAATGATCAACGGTTAAAGTGTTAAGATGTCACAAATTAACGAAATTAATCATGGGCTCCGAGGAGCGGGTCACGTGACCCGATTCCATAATGCACCGCCCGGTCTAACCGCGGCTAAACATAATTTTACATACAAAACAAAACAAATTTAGCTATACTAATTTGCGGACGCAACAATCGAATTTCTCAATAGCTAAATTATAATTACTACTATGCGTTTTAGAATTGTTGCAATTGTAGCATTAAATCAATGCTTTACATTTGACAGTTAATAATTACAACAATGTCATGCATGGGTCTGTTAAATCGAGTATTGTTGTTCAATAAAATACTTGTCCGAATTTTGAATGTCAATGCGTACATATCCGTCGAGTTTAAATTTGATATTCCCGAAATGATAATCGAGTCGAAATATTCGATATTCGAAAATTTAAAACAGCAGTAAAACAGATATTATATTCAAAAGGTTTTTTTTCCAGGAACCTAACATTTTTTCAACATTTAAAACATATACATACATATAATATGTTAGTTCATTGATATGATTTGAATGTGGTTTTCAATTCAAATCTAGACTTTAATTAATCATGCGAGCTTATAAAAAAAACCAAAAACCAAATAAAAACGTTCCTAAACTTTGTTGAAATAAACATAGAAAATAATATACTAATGAAATATTGTGCCTTTAGTTATCACAATGAATCATTTTGGTAACGGTTTGGTTTGGGAAACACAAAGATACTCGTAGACTTTGCTGTGTATTTTCGTTCGCAGTTTAAAAAAATCAAAGAGCAAATAAGAAAAACAACAAAAATCGTTCAGTGAATAAATCAAGTCGCAAACAACTGTAGAACCGGATCAGCCGGTAATCCGCGACGCAGTAACCGGGTTGTAACCGGATAACCGGCTACACCCGGCCCGGGCACCTGCGATAACGAGCCGGTGGTCTCCCGCCCGCCGTGGAGCCGTCCCGATCCCGTACCAACACTATTAAATTTTATGGATTTAGGTTGATTGTGCTTTCGTAGCGGTTCATTTTCATTCAATTTTGTTTAACCGAATCATTGCGTGGTTACTGTACTTTTAACTCTTAGTTTGTCAAACTGCCTGTTAGTGTTTAACCATTATTTATATTACATTTTGACAGATAACAAATAATTGTTCCGAGGTAGTTTATATGTATGTTTGTTGTAGGTAATCTTCTAAACTAGCATACGATTTAAAAAAAAATCTTTTAGCAATAGTTAGAATAGAATTTGAGGATGGGCATAGGCTAAAATATTCCAATACACCAGTTATCTAATAATAAAGATCCAGCGCTTGACAAATTATATCAGGCGTTATATCTTTTATTTTTCTTCGTTATAACGATGTCTCGAGATAAAGCTTGAAAAAAAGATCTCTATTTTACTTAGTCAACAATTATTATACAAAATATTTGGTAGTCCCCAGGTAGTCTTTGATGGAAAATATTTGACGGGATATTAACTTCTATATTATCTTTATTAGCCTTTTCGTGTGAACTCTATCAGCGGGCTTTTCTCTCAAGAGATTTCACTTCACAATCCACTCTTAAATCTTCATTTTACAAGTGTTCACTTAACTGATCCCTAATTGACTAAACTACTGCTAAATGTTGAACAAAAGTATATAACGTTCATTAATAAATAATTTCCATTAACTCATCTCTAAAACATAGAAATCTAACTCAATAAAACTAAGAGCTGATGCCGCGATAGGGTATCTTTTCATAAGATATACATAGGAAAAAACCAACATGTAACGAACATGTAAAGCTTTCCACAGGACAAATACTGCATTTGGTGCAATATAACTTCAAGTTTTATTAAATCTGCCTCAAGCTCTGTGAACAAGGAAAGGGATTGGGAAGTGGAGAATTAAATAAATTGAAATGTCTCACACTTCGTTAACAAATGTATAGTTGTACTGGAAAAGATATGCTCATTTTTACACCACATTTAAAGTTACTACAAATCCAAATCGTTTTTAGTACAGTCAGTGTGGCAGCTCTGACACATGACAGAAGTTTATTCCTCCTTCACAATTCGAACACGCTGAAGGAACAGCATTGTTCTTTTCTAAATAATATTGTGTAGAGTGCAATATCTTTGAAAATAATATTGTGTAGATGGCCTAAGAGCATGGACTGTATATCTGTGTAAATCCACTTAGTATTCACAGAGCAATTGCTAAGCAAGATGCGGTGCAACGTTGAAGGAGGCACGTCTGGCCGAGCGCACGCGTGACTACTACTTCTATCGGATGAATTCCATCGCACACATGGTGCAATATCCGACTTTGCCCAAAATATTGTTCTTTGTCAACTTATATTTTACTAGCTACTGCCCGCGACTTCGCCCGCGTGACTGTAAATTATATACTAAAACCTTCCTCGAGAACCACTCTATCCATTGGTCAAAACAACATGAAAATTCGTACAGTACGGTCTTAATATCAAATATTTTAAACAATAAGGTTTTTATAAATAAAGATGACAAAAAAAAATTAAGAAAAAGAAGGTATAAAGGATTCTATGTACAGTATAAATAAATGAACATAACGATCTTATTGTATGTGGCAAACGCACTGCGTCAAATCCATTCTTTTAGTAATTTTTCGCACACGTGTTACCAACAGCGGTACCGTACTTCTGAAAGTAGTTGGTTACTATGAGATAAATTTAATAATTGTATAAAGGTTTATTTATTTATCTCGACTGAGGCCTGAACATTCGATGTCTCGCTTTCTCCATTTCTTTCACTTTCCTCTCTAATGAAAAGTTCATTAAATCGAGGTGGATGGACGACGACGTAGCCGGTATGAAATGGCACAGCCCCGCCCGCTAATTCATATCGATTTCGTTACCATAATCGAGTTGAGAGCGGCCCTAATCATGTTCTCGATTCTATGATTCGATTTTACTTCGCAGTGGTTGCATTCGCTACTTCTATTTTTAACAGAGACTAGCTGCTGCCCGCGACTTCGCCCGTGTAACATTGTAAATTATATACTAAAACCTTCCTCGAGAACCACTCTATCCATTGGTGAAAACAGCATGAAAATCGATGCAGTAGTTTTTGAGTTTATCGCGAACAGACAGACGGACGCGGCGAAGGACGTTGTTTTATAATATGTAGTGATTTTACTAGAAAAAAGGTATTTGTAATCTTTTCTTGCAAGTAAATACAGTCTTTGTATAAAAAAAAAACAGTGGCACTTCGGGAGTGCCTACAGAAGTGAAAACTTCAACAATTACGTGGGTATTTTTTGAATCGTCAGGAAAGTACATACTTATTATACAGATTTGTCGGTTACACGGTAACAAGTCGCGAGTTCAATGGTTTTTTCCATCTCTAAAATTTTTCTTTTTTTCAAATTAATCGGTTACACGGTTACGGTAACAGGTCGCGATCACAATGCTTTTTTCCCATCTCAAAAATGCCCAAATAGCCTAAAGAAATTTTCACTTCAAAAACTAGACGGATTCGCTGGTACCATCTAAAATGTCATGACTACTACTTTACTGAAATATACTAGATATTAATTTAAGTTATCGTCCAGTGTAAAAACATAACATTCAAACAAACAAAAAATCAAATCTTTCCTCTTTATAATAAGTAAAACTTTCCTCTTTATAATAAATATAGATTATCGACTGTTAAATCGTCTACAATCTACAATTCTCTACCGTTAAACATAAATCGACATCAAAAAATCCTTAAAAATCAATCCTTCAAACTTTGTACAAATTCAAAACGTACTTGTACTCGAAAAATGGCCTCATTTTGAGGCTATATACACTCGTAGATACAGGTAAATGTAAAGCGAGTAACTCTTTCGTTTTTTTCCTCGCTTAGGTACCTCATGAGCTCTCAGCACCGAGTTCAGGAACCCTTGACACAGTTTTTAGAGTTCCACAGGGATGCATTGCGATTGTATTAATTAATTTTTTTTCAGTACAAGGATCGCGTTGCAATTAAAAATTGACGCCATACGGCTTCTGCTAAAGGTCTACCTATAATGTGTATGGGTTTTTAGTAAAGAGGATTGTTGTTTTTGAAAATACTTTCACAAGACCAATTTGCACTAGCACTAGCATTGGGGAGGACTAAAATTAATCTTAACTTAAGAAATATTTTATTATATTTTAGACTATCAAAAATCATCATGTAAGTGTAGGTATTGTATGTATGTATGTTACTCTATAACTCTTAAACGTGTTAACTGATTTTCATGAAACTTGGTAGATAAACATTTAGACGTATAGGACACAAGATAGGCTACTTTTTCCTTTTTCAACGCGGACGAAGTCACGGGCGCCAGCTAGTTTTATAATAAAAACGCGAATTATGATACCTAAATCATATTAGTAACTGCCAAAATCATCATTTGCTATATTTGTAAAATATAAATTGTGATGTTACTTATATCCTTAAAAACAAACACATATATTTTTTTATAATTTAAATATACTAGCCGTCATACGTGGCTTCGCCCGCTCTGAAATTTGACACCATTAAAACTTTCTCCATGAAAAGACATAATATACTGTCTCAGACATTTTATAGATATTTTAAAGTGCATATTTTTTAAATAACGTATTAATCATAACGCACTCAAAACAGCCATTTTGAATGTATTTTTATACTAGTTTTTACGTAATACTAGGCTATAATAAATAAAATAATGGTTTATGAAACAAGAACAAAACCCGTTCACAACTTCTGAGATTAGTGCTTACTTACAGACATACAGACATAAGAAATAGACTATATTCTATGTTTAGTAATAACATTTTCTTACCTTTTCGAAATGCCTAAACTCGGCGAGTAGTAT
Source organism: Synanthedon formicaeformis (assembly GCA_945859745.1). Taxonomy (NCBI): domain Eukaryota; kingdom Metazoa; phylum Arthropoda; class Insecta; order Lepidoptera; family Sesiidae; genus Synanthedon; species Synanthedon formicaeformis. The sequence goes on from OX243973.1 coordinate 9,152,807, forward strand.
AAAGTTGACGTGTATGAATCTGGCGTCCTCACACGAACGCGATTTTATCCTATAACCTGGTCTTCTATGGAAATATCTATAACCCGTATACTCCGAACTGTTCGAGTCCACTTTGAGGGCTCCTTTAAAGTCCCAGTCACCTCGGCAACCGTAACAAAGACCTTTGGTTAGAAATGGTTCCCAGAAGTGGGGTAATGTTGCAAGGCTTACTGTTTCGGACGCCCCCGCAGTCGCCGGGGCAAAGCGGGGGCGTCGTGGCCATGTTCCCCCACTGTCTTGGAACCTTACCCCGTGAGAGGTGCTTTGCACTTTCCACTCTGTTTCACTCTTTGTATCAGCTGGAGGTCTCCATCTCCATTTTAAAATCACTCGTGGTCTTTTATAACTGTATTTTATGTTCGCACATTCACATTAAACTGATCACTGATGGTTCCATTCGTTTTTTCACTTGTTTTCAGCAATAAGGGTTTCATTTATGATCGAATCTGTTATAACGCAACTTCGCTTTCGTCTTGAAAGAGATGTGTCAATGGATTAAACTGGTAATTGGTATTCTAATTTCGTGCAGAATAGTGTATAAAAAGGATATGGTAGATAAAAAAAAGTTTAACACAACAAAGTAATGAACGAAAAATATTTAATCTACATTAAGTATATTATATTGAAGCCGCAAAAATAACCCGATTAAAACTTCGTAACTAAACTAAAAATGTGAAACAAACTGGCCGCTAATCCAGGGGTTGGTAAATAAAAAAAAATGCCGTCTCCCATTCTCACCCCGTTCGCGACGACGACGCCGTTAAATGCGAAACAAAAATCGAAAAACTTTACACTTAAACAACGTCTACTTATTAATTAGGAGCTGAAAACCTAAACTCAAAGGGAAGTGGTTTCTTTTAGGAAAATCTCTAAATCATCGTCTCCTTCCATCGCCAGGCCACAGTATGGCAAAATAGTGGTTGAACTTGCGTTGCACAAGACACCAAGATGTAGATAATGTGGTTAATTTTTTAAATTTCTAACAAGAGTTTTAAATGTGAAGAAATAGGTAGAACAGGTAGAGTATTTAATATCAAAAGAAACAAGTATTCACGTATTTATATTAAATAAATAAATTATTAATAACAGATAATTAATTTTCCTATCAAGTTACTCATATTTTCATTGTGTCTGTAACAAAAATATCATTAATTTTTTTAATATTGTAATGATGGATCTTGGTAATCCGAAATAAACTAAATTATTATTGTTATTACAATTATTATTATTGTTATTAAATCGAGTATAGTTACTGGAAACGTTAGTACTGTGCACGCCTCCCCTACTTCGTAATCGGAGGCCAATTAATCAAATAACACCCGGTGATTAATTAGAAAATCAGCAATTAGTGAATTGCCAAAATTAAAATGGCTACTCATTGTTAATGTGCCCCATGGATTTAATACCAAACCGAACGAGCCTGTAAAAGTATTTAAGGAAAGAATTACGCTTATTAATAAAACATTGGTGTTTTTGTTTAAATAGGTATATTTTATTTGCTTGTCCATGACATTTTTAAATAACAAATAGAGTACCTGTTAAATCTATACATGTAATCAAGTCGCAAACGAGCCGTGTCTGTACATAAAATTTGTTTTCTAGAAAAAAATTGTATATTTCACCGAGGCCAAAAAATAGTTTTTAGAATTTTCGTTTCTTTGTCTGTTTTTCTGTATGTTTGTACACGTTAATCTCAGAAAGGGCTTAACTGATTTGAACGCAGTTTTCAATCATATAACTATTGATGATTACCTGGATTAAACTTTACCATAGTTTTAATCCCAGAAAAATGCTAAGTTCCTGTGGGATTTTCAAAAAAAAAAAAAACGAACAACAGTAAGTACGAAGTTGCAGTCACGAGCTGGTCATTTAATATTATATTTTCCATAATTTTTATTGGCTAAAATAATTGTCCAATCAATTATTTTAATCAAAATTTTAGTTTTGATGTGTGTAGTGTAGATATCATTCGTGCGATAGCAATTGCGATGCTACAATGCGATAAACATGTTTCATGTAGTGACATCGTGAAAATATTCTGTTGCTTTATCTGCTTTTATCAACCATTTGGGATGTATTAATCAAAATGGTAAAAACGGGAGCACATAATGCTGACGTCGGTTTTTTGTAACAAGTAAAATACTTGTGAAAATATACATGTTTCAAAATCCCCCTCAGCCCAAAGCCGTTTAGCATCGGGCGGAAATGAAGAAATCCGGTCTGAGGGACCGTCTTTAATGGATTCGTGTTTTAGTGTGAAAAACGCCTTAGGACATAATTTCAGTGGTAAATTCTCGGTCGGTAAATAGCTTGCGAATTTCTCGAGATTACATTTTATTCAATATTCCCGACACTAAATGATGCCACATTAAATTTAATAATTTGCTAATAGGGTTTTCAGTACTGCCACTCGTAGGTACTTGGGGGCCGTTTTCTCTATTTCATTTTTTTTTTACTTTAAACAACTTTATAAGTATCTCTTGACCAGTCACATGAGCCATAGTTGGGTATATTTGCTTTTTACTCTATTTGATTTTTATTTAAAAAAATTAAATTAGGCAACTGGAACCACAATGTTACATTATTATATACTAACTGTTGCACGCGACTTCGTCCGCGTAACTTTATAAAAAATAGCCTATGTTACTCTAGCCTCTAGTGGAGAATGCAAAAGGTTAATATTTTTATCTATTTTTCTTTCAACATTGGAATTTTTGCATTATTATCTAACAGCAGACTACAGGCGAAAACTTTCTATTAATTTGTGCAATATTACCTTCGAATACGAGTATCACACTAATTCGTGTTTTTTGTAATATGTAACTCATAACAATTTTGTATGGCAATTTTGTATTTTGTTTTGTACTTTATATGGCAGCACACGCGGGGGACTTCTCTTTTATAATCCAGTCATACAAGACATTGCAAAAAATTGCACCGTCTTGATTTTTTGGTATGTTGTTAGGATAGATAATAATAATAATAATAATAATAATAATAATAATAATAATAATAATAATCGTCCCGATAGTCGTATCGGCGAACGGTCTTATAGCGAAGAGTCTCGACCAACATCTTAAGAGTCTCTCGCTAGATGGTTGGATCAAGGGTCAGATACAGAAGGCGGTACTTCTGAACACGGCACGAATTGTCAGGAGGTTCCTCACTCTGCAGCCCTAACCACCGGTAGCTTGGGCCTAGCCCCGCTACTAGCGGATATCTAGTTTTAAGTTTTTTATGATATATATTGTTTTTTTTTTTTTTTTGTTTATAATTTATATTGTAAAAAATTTAAAATTAAGAAAATAAAATAAATAAGTGAATAATAATAATAATAATAATAAGATGAAGTTATCAAGACGAGAAACTACCGGAAATATATTCTCAAAGACGGTACGGCCGACATTTGTCGAGCATGCCACCGTCCAGGAGAATCATTGAGACATATTATTTCCGGTTGTTCTCATCTTGCTAACGGCGAGTATTTGCACAGACATAACCAAGTAGCCAGAATTATTCACCAACAACTTGCTCTTCAATATCACCTTGTTGAATTTGAAGTACCGTATTACAAATATGTGCCTGCGCCCGTCCTTGAAAATGGTCATGCCACGCTCTATTGGGATCGCTCCATAATCACGGACAGGACTATTGTCGCCAATAAGCCTGACATCGTGGTTATTGACCGATCCCAACGCCGGACGATGCTTGTTGACATTACTGTCCCACATGACGAAAACCTCGTGAAAGCCGAGAAAGACAAACTTACCAAGTACATAGACTTGGCTCACGAGGTGACCGCCATGTGGGATGTGGATTCGACAATCATCGTCCCGATAGTCGTATCGGCGAACGGTCTTATAGCGAAGAGTCTCGACCAACATCTTAAGAGTCTCTCGCTAGATGGTTGGATCAAGGGTCAGATACAGAAGGCGGTACTTCTGAACACGGCACGAATTGTCAGGAGGTTCCTCACTCTGCAGCCCTAACCACCGGTAGCTTGGGCCTAGCCCCGCTACTAGCGGATATCTAGTTTTAAGTTTTTTATGATATATATTGTTTTTTTTTTTTTTTTGTTTATAATTTATATTGTAAAAAATTTAAAATTAAGAAAATAAAATAAATAAGTGAATAATAATAATAATTTATTCACAAATCGTTATAAACATACAGTACAATTGAGTACCAGCGTCTAAACTAGGCCGAGCCTGTATCTTAGACGCTGGATTGTTCCATTAGTGAGAATTAAAATTTATAAGAATTAAAATTTTAGGGTAACGCAAAAACTAAAAATAATTTAAAAATAACAAACATTATCTATACATTTAAAAGAAAGAATTACCTCTGAAGTTACAATATAAAATTACACCACTGAAACTATGGACTTGAGAACACAATAAATTATAATAAGTTAAAAGTATTAATGAAAATATAACTAAGTATTTTTTTTTTTAATCCTAATATCATGCTAAAGCCAAAGAATCATTTTTTAATTACAAATAAGCACTCTATATCCTGATAATTTTGACTTTTTTACCAGGTTGTTAATTTCACTTTACACTGATAATTATTTAAGGAGTAAATATCTAGAAATTGATTTAATTTATTATATAGCATTGGGCCAAGATAACATTGAAATTTATTGATGAAGTATGTCTTGAAGGGAATTGTAGGACATACCTTTCCTTTTAGTCTCTTCACATTTTTAATTTGTTTATTATACACAAGTTTTCGATGTTGAGATAGTACTGTATCTCTTACAAAAAGCTGCCTCACTGTCAGAACATCGCATTCCGAGTACAGTTCCGATGTGGGATATCTAAACGGCTTTAGTTTCATTACTTTTAGTAAAGCTCGTTGTGCTCTTTCTAATATTAACATATGAGTTTTACATAGATACCAGTAGTGTAAAACCAAGTTTGCAGTTTCGAAGACATTTTCGTAGTAAATGCTCTATAATTTCATTTTTTATAACTTTCCTCGTAGAATGATTATTATAGACGATATTTTGTTTCAAAAAACGGCTACTTACAAATTTCTAACTTTTTGGCAGAAATGACCCATTTTTGAAGTAGTGTATCTCGGGATCTGTTTGACATACAGAGCTGCGGTTACACTCAAAATATAGCAAAATTTATCTTCTTTAAGAGTGTCTAAGATGACTTTTCCGTAGAATGCACTTTTCAGAAGTTATAAGCGTTATAATTATTTTTTACATATTTTTGCATACAATTTTTTCTAAATCTACGCATCTCTAACTATTGACCCGCTCTTTTTGACTAATTTACATTTAAAAGTTTAATTTATGATTATAAAACAGGCAAAGTTTAAATCTCTCCTATGAACACGTAATAGGATTGAGGCATTATTTAAGTGAACTGTAACTTGTAAGTTAAGGTAAGTTAGAGCAAGTTCTTAACGTAAATAATTTAGTGGAATCAATTGGTTCGATGGAGGCTTGCTCCAACTCGATCCACGTTCCAACTAGGTTAAGAGTTTCTGATGGACACTGTTGATTTGGATCAATGTTAATGTTTAATGTTCTTTACTGACAATTAACTAATTTTGTCATTTTATCTATAGTTACTTTTACCTATAGTTTGACAATTATATTACATACTAGCTGGCGCCCGAGACTTCGTCCGCGTTGAAAAAGAAAAAAGTAGCCTATCCTGTGTCCCGTACGTCTAAATGTATATCTACCAAGTTTCATGAAAATCAGTTAATTCTTTTAAGTTATGGCGGAACATACACACACACACATCCATATATTATTAGTATTGACTGATTGATTCAGTTCCTACAGCATATATTTCCTTCATAATCTATTGTTTATAGTCCTTATGTATGCTTAGATCTTTAAAACTACGCAATAGATTTAGTTGCGGTTTCTTTTAATAGATAGAGTGATTCAAGAGGAAGGTTTTAGTATATAATTTCAACGCGGGCGAAGTTGCGGGCAAAGCTATCTACTAAAAATAAAGATACAACCCCTAAAAATTTTCTAACAGCAAAGGTGTCAGGTGTTATAATATTGCTTTACACATTCAGTCAGGCGCTACACATCCCCTACTTAACGCGGGCGAAGTCGCGGGCACCAGCTAATCAATAATAATAATAAATCTGTAAGGGTTGACCATGGAGTAAGTTACTTTGTTTTCAGAGATATCGTGTTTATAGGCTCTATACTGAAACTAAATTGACCATTTTTATAATTTTTTTCTGTATGTATGTAAGTATGTATATTCCTCCATAACTCTTAAACGAATTAATCTATCGTCTGGTATGCAGCGCAGATCTGCGTCAAGTGACAGTCTGTCGTTTCACTCGATTTTAAATATTATGGGTATATAAATAGGGTTTAAAATTGAACAAACATAATGCCAAATAAATAATCTAGAAATGCAACAAATAAGGAGTTAACTGATTATCATGAAACTTGGTAGATAAATATTTAGACGTACGGGACACAGGATAGGCTACTTTTTCTTTTTCAACGCGGACGAAGTCGCGGGCGCCAGCTAGTTACATATAAAATGGGCGTTGCAGTGTTTTCAGATTTATATTGAGTCACCGGGAAGTAAATATTAAAATGGGGAGCCTAAATCTGCCCCCTTTCCCCTCAAGCTACAATCCATCTCGTCTCGTCTCGTTCAGAAGTTTCCGATTTATTAACACTCTCCGCACTTAATTACTAACGCAGATGTTTAGAGACTGGAAACGACTCGAGCGCACCCGGAAATTAATTGTTTTAATTAATTTTATAGACAGGGAATTACACCTTATTTAAACAATTTATTTGTTGCTTGTGATCTTTTGTGACATTTTTAGTCAAGCGTAGTCTTGAGTTTATTAACTTCGTATATTATTACTAGCTGTCTCGGCAAACGTTGTTTTGATAAAAAATTAAAAAAAATATTGAGGTAGGCGACACTTATCACTTAGGGGCATAAAAAATAGTTAACAACCTACATTTTCAGCCCTACCGAATATGTATACACAAAAAAATTCATATTAAATCGATCAAACCGTTTCGGAGGAGTTTAGTTACAAACACTGTGACCTAGATCCTCATTTAAATGTATAGATTTGTAATAATTTTATTCAATTACATACAAACAAAAGTTGTGACTGAGGGATACCGGGATCGATTCCCGGCAGAGCCAATTTTGGCAACGAACTTTCAAAGTTGGCTCTGGTCCACACAGCCATATAGTAGCTCACTTTGAGAAGTATACATATTATGTGTTTAGCCTTGGCTATTTATTTATAACATTTTAGTCGTAACCTAAAAATGTAAAACAATCATCAATACTAATAATAAATCTGTAAGTGTAGGTATTGTATGTCATAATATGTTCCTACATAACTCTTAAATGAATTAACTGATTTTCATGAAACTTGGTAGGTAAACATTTAGACGTACAGGACACAGGATAGGCTACTTTTTTTCTTTTTCAGCGCGGAAGGTAGTAGTGAAATAAAATATTAAAATTGAATTGGAATATACAGTATAGCTGACACATCCAGTAATATTTAGCGTTGGTCTTAGCCACTGAATTACGAGTGGCGGTCGTTCTAAGACAATCTTCCAATGCGTTTAAACTTGGTTAACCAGTACCCGGTGTAACTTTGACCTTGCTTCAACAAACTTTACTTCACTTAAGAACATTTACTGTCCCTTTAATTCTTCGAGCAGTTTTATTCTGTTCTATACTAGTTAGTTTTGTTATTTAGTATAGGGATTTCACTCACAAAACTCAAAACTAAACAGGCGAAAACTGTAGACCTCTCATGTATGTTTTCGCTATTTGACAAGTTAGGTACTAAAATTAAATAATCAAATTACTCATGTAAAGAAACATGCATGTACATAAAACATATTAGTACGGGCAAATACACAACCAATTATTTTACTAATTTCAAAAAAGCGGGTGAAAGATTCCGCCCTTCATTCTGCCTAAATATTGACTGATTTTTTTTTTACCTTTTAATTTATTTCTATACAAAAAAGATCTTATCTTTGAGTTTTTAAGGTGTACCTAAATCTTACTCTATTTACTTTTATTCATTGGCTCAACCTTTCATATTCCTGCTCTCAAGTTCAGTAAGTCTAAATACATTGTTAAGACATTGTTGTTACATCATATGGCTACTAGTATGCATAATAACAAAACTTTATAGTAAATCAGAGTGTAACCAGCTACTGGTTTCCACCGCATATATACACAGTGGAGATTGGAATCCGTTGAGTTTCAGACAAAGTTCGATCAATGGTGAAGTTTCTGGAGTTGCTGAACGGTTATCTGGGACGGACGAACTAACAACTAAACGTAGCGATCAAGTAAGATAAGCCATTAGAGTGATTGCACTTCTAATGGCTGTTTAAACGCATCGAATGTAGGCCTCGACTAAAATAAACTACCTCACGTCTGCCTACAAAGAAAGAGTGCGTGTGTCAGCTCCGGTATACGAGTGGAGTTTACTCCTTACGAACGATTATAACATTTATTATATAATATTGTGTAGATGGCGCAATATCTCTGAAACTTAAGATATTCTAAAATGTTCAAAAAAATAGAACGTAACTAACGGAACTATAACGCATAACATAACGCATTCGTGTAACAATTTTGATTTTACTCCCATATAAGGTGTAAATTCCAAAAACCCGCTCTATTTAAGAAGAAAGACAGAAATTGCTCGCGATGAGCCCAACGTTGCGCTGTTCAAGTAATATCTTAAGTCATCATCATCAATATTAATAATAAATCTGTAAGGGTCGGTCATGGAGTAATATACTTTGTTTTCAGAAATATCGTGTATATAGGCTCTATACATGATACTGAAACTAAATTGACCATTTTTAGAATTTTTTTCTGAATGTATGTAAGTATGTATGTTCTTCCATAACTCTTAAACGAAACAACTGATTTTCATGAAACTTGGTATATAAACATTTACACGTACGGGACACAGGATAGGCTACTTTTTTCTTTTTCAACGCGGACGAAGTCGCGGCGCCAGCTAGTAGTTTAATAAACAAGTACTAATACTAAGTGATAGTCAACTTACAAATGGAAACGAGAGAAGCCTTCTCTGAAAATATGTATTAAAATACTGGTAGTGCTTCGCGGACTTTCGGAGATTAATTTTAAAGTAATAGGATTCACTCCCTTAGTTTTTCTCTCTCGGTAATGTACGGTTACTCTCGATCCAGATTCGGCCACAATCGCTTAACTTCGTTTTCGCTTGTATAGTTCTTTCTAATCTCAGACCAAATAAGTTTGTTGCAACCTACAAGTTTTTCTTTATTAGCTGACCACACAAGAACAACAATTGATTCACTAGGTAAGTAATGTGTAATAAGGTAAAAATGTACACCCGAGGGGCGTCCGAGGTTCAGATCGATAATGTTTACGTTTGATCCCGGTTCGATTTCGGATGTTTGCCTCTCTCATATACCTGGAACAAGGAAAATACATTTTATTAGTGTTTGGATTTAATATTGTCTGCTGTGCTTCATGATGTAAGTATTATTATGTTAAGCTAGTAGGTTCACTATGTGAAACGGTAGAAATTATTGACATGTGAAGTAAATTATATTTACATACATTTTTTAAATTCCCTGAAATTCCTAATCTAAAATGTCTGTGCTTCATGATGTAAGTAATATTATGTTAAGCTAGTAGGTTCACTATGTGAAACGGTAGAAATTATTGACATGTGAAGTAAATTATATTTACATACATTTTTAAATTCTATAAAATTCCTAATCTAAAATGCATTTTTTTGTGAAAAGAAATATTCAAACTAATATTATAAATGCGAAAGTAACTGTCTGTTTGGCTGCTACCTTTTCATGCCTTAACTATTCAACCGATCATCAGATCAAATGTTAATTGTAACAGCTATATATACATACCTATGATCAACAAATAAAATAAAAAAATCTACCTAAAGTGGATTCATTGATAAATCACCTTACATTTTTTACCCAATTGGTGTAATTAATTGAACGAAAAAGGAAATTCTTTTGTAAATTTAAAAAGCATTAGCTATTTCAAATAAGCTAATGAGACCCAATACACAAATCTACTTTCAAAGAATACCATAATCTCGAAGGAAATTTATTTCCCTCGAAAACGTTGAATTCTCCCTATTAATTGGGGAGTCTCCCGGGAAGACGTCGCGTCTTGCGGTTTTAAATTTGTGGCAAACAAAGATATAGTATGGCTTCAGCGTAATGAATTTCAGGCGATTTAATTTCATTTTAGTAACTTATTGTATTTATTTACTCTCCCGTCTGTATAAGTTTTTAAATTAGCTGTCTTTTCTAATTATTGTTATTGAATTGAAACCATAAAGTGTATTGGTATTCTTAAAAATAAGGCACGATCTTAAGCCCATCACATATATACGTAACTATAATTTATAATAATATAATTACCTATAGCAAGGCATAAATTACGATATATTTTGTATACAAATAATGGAGTGACCGCACACGCAGCTATTATATATATTGCATATTTCTATGACGTCACCAACGTATACCGTAATTTATATTATACCGTATAGCAAGACATACTATGCTCGGCCGACAATCAATGTAATGTAATCGACAATACAAGTATATGCATATTATATATTATAGTACGGATATTAATATATAGCTGCGTGTGTGAGGGGCTTTATTGACTTACTCTCTGTAACAACAAAATATGTTCCGACAATACCGGAAACGTTCGAATTCTATGTCAAGTCAGAGAACAAATTTTATTGTATTTCCTATTTATAGAATTGTATTTTATAATAAAAGTTTTCGTTGTAAGTTGTGAATAACTTATTAAATACTAGGGCCGTCCATGGCTTGGCACGAATTTTTTTATGCAAATTATATATAAAAAACCTTCCTCGATGTACGGCTCTTTATATTAGTGAAAACCACATTAAAATCTGTTGCGCATTTTAAAAGATCTAAGCGCACATCAGACGGACAGACGCCGGAGAGCGACTTTGTTTTATACTCGTACTATGTACGACCATTATTATTATTTACCAAAATATTTTTTTAGCAACTAGAAGAAATTATTACTGATTAAGTTACAGTTCTGACAAAATTTTAACTTGACTGGTTCATATTACAAACTTTCGCAACTCAAAATTATACAACCCAAATTGTAGAACAGGTACCAATTTAATATGAAATCAACTTAGAATAGGAGGCACTTTCCAAAAATGTTAGCGAATAGTAAGAAATTACAGAATGTCTTTTAGTATGCGACGAACGGAAGGCTGAATTGTACCCGCCAACTCACTTTAGTGACGACAACGTATCATGGTGCAATACACAAGAGGTAGCAGAACTGAAATATTTGTATGTTGTTTTTGAATATAATGTAAAGGAAAATGTACATAATTTTCTTTAATTTATATTCAAATTTTTTATTATTATTATCGTATTGAAAACTATTTGGTTATGCTATCACTGATTGAAAAATAACGACGTCATGTCATCCAAAGTCAAATTGTAAAAATAAATATAATTTTGTTGAAAATATAATTAAATTGTAAATATAAGTGATTAGGAATCGACATTGTAAATAAAAACATTTAATGTCGTTTCTTTGCTTACAGGTATGGTTAGTAGATAGATATTTTTATACTTATATTGTATTGTAAATGTTATTGTAAATGTGAATTATAAAAACACAATCTTTGCTTACAGAGAAACTCATTTCTGTTTTTAATCGACTGTCATCCTAAACACTAGAAAAATATCATTATAATGTAAACTAAATTTAGCCTACTTGCTACCTAACATATACAAGAAAATTTCTAATCATCGATGTCTGAAAGAATTATATAAAGGTTATACTAACTTGGATTAAGGTTCTAGCTTTTTTATTAAAAATATACCTACATTAATTAAAGCATCCAAATTTATTTGAATTCATGAATAAAACGCTCATAAACATAGTCAAAAATAACCTTAAATTATATATATATTTTTTCATTCTTATGCTCAAAGGAAATTTTAAACATTCACTTTGGTGATGCATTCTTGATTTCCGCTACTTGTTGCACCTTGAACCACACGTTGAATGGGGAATAGCTCGGAAGTGGTTACGAATGTGAGCTAAATGCTACGAAGACAGATTTATTTTATGCACAGATGTCGCTTCGCTTGAGAAGTTCACTTTTATTAGTGTGTGTGTGTGTGTGTGAGCCAGACACATTCGTTGTATTACATTTGCCAGTGTTCAATAATTTTACGGATATTTTTTTAAACTTGATAATATGGCTCATAAAACCCAAAGTGTGCGAGACAATTATTAATTATTATTTTTTTTAAGTTGGCTTTTCGAAATAAAATTGTGCGAGACGACTACTAAACCGGCCATTTAATAATAATAATAATAATTTGTCATTTTCTTTGTGTCGAGTTGTTTTATGTAGAAAGTTGATCAAGAAGATCAATCTTAAGAGGAAAGCGGGGGCCGTTGTGTTAATAATATATAAATAGGTATATTCCATTATTATGTTATCCATTATAGGTTATGGAGGAGGAGGATGGAGAGTTATGGACATACATACATACAATACCTACACTTACAGATTTATTATTAGTATTTACCTATATACCTATATTCTTAACAAAAAAGTAGGAAAATTAAAAATATCATGAAAATGTACTTACTATATACTTCTAAATGTCTTCAAAAGGCCTAAATGTCTAGAGGCCCTGGAGAAAAACAATAAGTTGTTACAGGAAAATAATAAGAAGCTGGAAGAATTGAAAGAGATAAAGGAGCAGCTAGCTGGGCCGAAAGTTACGTCTTACGCGGGGACCGTAGGCAGGAGGGACAAAGCGGTCAGCAGGCCGACGCTCCACTCCGTTGTCGTTACATCTGAGGACGTTAACGACACCGGGGAGGAGGTGTTGGCAAAGGTGAGGGAGGCCGTCGATGCTAAAGAGGGATGGGTAAAAGTGGAAAGAGTGAGAAAGGCGAAAGACAGAAAAATAGTAATGAGCTGCAGCAATGAAGAAGAAAGAAGGAAAATAAAGGAAAGGATAGAAAAATCAGGGAAGAAGTTAATTTGCGGCGAGGTCGAGAACAGGGACCCGTTGCTGATCCTTTGGGGCGTCCTGTCGATCAATAGCGATGAGGACGTCCTAAGGGCCCTCAGGAACCAAAACCGGTCCCTGTTCGACGGCCTTAATGCAAAAGAAGGAAGAGTGCAAATTAAATATAGGAAAAGAGCCAGAAATCCCCTCACGGGACATATCGTTCTGGGTGCCTCTCCGGAGGTTTGGAAAAGGGCGATTGAGATCGGGGCGCTGCACATTGATCTGCAGCGCATCAAGGTCTCGGACCAGTCGCCCCTAGTACAGTGCACGCGGTGCCTGGGCTACGGCCACAGCAAGAGGTTCTGCGGGGAGGCGGCGGACCTGTGTAGCCATTGCGGGGGGGGCCATCTTAGGATGGAATGCCCTCAATGGCGGGCAGGGGCGCCGCCCTCCTGTCGGAACTGTGCTGTGTCGAAGCTCGGGAACCGGGAGCACAATGCCTTGAGTTCGATGTGTCCCGTGAGAGCAAAATGGGATGCGATCGCCCGTTCTGCCACTCAATACTGCTAAAGGCGCCCCTGGTGCTAGCCCTACTTACGGGCTCTTGCAGGCAAATTTGCAGCGAAGCAAATTGGCTACCTCCGAGCTCCTAGTGGAAGCAGAGAAGAAGGGAGCAGCCATAGCACTTCTTCAGGAGCCCTATGTAGGGGCGGCTCGAACGGTTCGGGGTCACAGGGGGGTGCGAGTCTACCAGAACCCCACTCCGGGAGAGGGTACTGTTAAGGCTGCTATAGTAATTTTCGATAGCAGCCTTAAGGTCATACAGTACCCGGAACTCACCACCAACAACATCGTGGTGGTGGGGATTCGGACGGGGGCCTGGCGGACAACGCTGATCTCCTTTTACTTCGAGCCGAACCGGCCAATCGAACCCTACATCGGGCACCTGAAGCGGGTGGAGGCTAAACTAGGGGCTGGGGGGTGGCTGATGGGCGGAGACGCAAATGCGAAGAGCTCGTGGTGGGGCAGCAGTAAAATCGATACCAGGGGTAAAGAGTTTTCAGGTAGTCTGGAAGAGCTTGGCCTCCAAGTGCTCAACATAGGCGACACTCCGACCTTCGACACGATCCGGGGCGGGCAGCGTTTCTGTAGTCATGTGGATGTAACAGCTTGTTCCCATGACCTGTTGGACCTGGTGGATGACTGGAAGATCCTCACTGATCTCACGAGCTCCGACCACAACGGCATAGCGCTAAAGTTGAAGCTGAAACCTTCTCGAGGAATGGAAGTGGTCAGAACGACCAGAAAGTACAACACCAATAAAGCAAATTGGAATAAGTTTGGCATCAAAATTAAAGAATTATTAGAAAAATATAATTTAAACGGCGGTGTTATACTAAACAAGGAAGAAACTGATTTGGCTATTCAAAATTACACAAAATTGATAATAGAGGCGTGTGACCACGCCATTCCAAAGAGAAGGTCAAAGGAGAGACTGGCGCTGCCGTGGTGGTCGGAAGATCTGGCGATCATGAAGAAAGAGGTCGCCACCAGGAAGAACAGGATCAGGAACGCTGCTCGGATCCGGAGGTCGTGGGTCGTTGAGCAGTATCTCGCCAAAAAAGAGGAGTACGAGAAGGCGGTGAGGCAAGCTCAGACAGACTCCTGGAAATCTTTCTGCGAGAGGCAGGACGGCGAAAGCGTCTGGCAGGGGATTTACAGGGTTATAGGAAGAACTTCCGTCAGGGACGAGGACGCGCCATTGGAGCGAGATGGCATGGTTCTGGACGCGAAGGGATCGGTGGAGTGGCTTGCGGAGGCATTCTACCCGAAAGACCTTCCCGATTCGGATGAAGAAGTTCACCGCCAAATCAGGATAGCGGCGGGCGGGGTGAATGTTGGGGAACAAGACTCCTCTTGGGACCCTCCATTCACTCAGACTGAGCTCGAGATGGCGGTGAAGTCCTTCAATCCGAAGAAGGCCCCCGGTGCCGACGGGCTCACTGCTGACATCTGTTCCAGGGCCATCAGTTGTGACCCTAACGTATTTTTAAATTTAGTAAACAACTGTATGGCCAACCATATTTTTCCGCGAATATGGAAGGAGGCAGCAGTGATCGTCCTTCGGAAACCGGGGAGGGATAGTTATGCCACCCCCAAGTCATTCCGGCCCATTGGTTTGCTTCCCGTGCTTGGCAAAGTGTTTGAAAAGATGCTCGTGGCTCGCCTGAAATACCACATTCTGCCGGGCATAAGCGCGCGCCAGTATGGCTTTGTGCCCCAGAAAAGCACGGAAGACTCCCTCTATGACCTTGTGTCGCGTGTGCGCAAGTTAATTGGTAACAAGAAACTTGTGACACTTGTGTCCCTGGACATAGAGGGAGCCTTCGACGGCGTCTGGTGGCCCATGATCAGAGTCAGACTGGCGGAAGCGGGATGCCCGGTGAATGTCAGGCGGGTCTTCGACAGCTACCTCACCGACAGGACGGTAAACGTCAGATACTGCGGTGAGGAATTCAGCACGATGACAAGCAAGGGATGCATCCAGGGCTCAATTGCCGGCCCTCTGCTCTGGAACCTGACACTCGATCCATTGCTGCAGAGCCTGGAGAGTGGAGGCGTCTACTGCCAGGCTTTCGCGGACGACGTCGTCCTCGTCTTTGACGGGAACACAGCTCAGGACATAGAAAGTCATGCCGATGCCACCCTAGCGCATGTTCTGGCGTGGGGTGTCAAAAATAAGCTGAGATTTGCACCGAGCAAAACTAGTGCTATGGTGCTAACCAAAAAGATTAAATTTGACACTCCGCGCCTAAGCATGGGCGGGGTTGACATTGGCATGAGGAAAGAGATAAAACTGCTTGGACTGACCATAGATAGCAAACTAACATTTAATAGCCATGTCGATAGAGTCTGTCGGAAGGCCATCGGCATCTACAAGCAGCTGGGGAGAGCCGCCAAGACTAGCTGGGGTCTACACCCCGAAGTGGTTCGCTCAATCTATGTCGCCGCGGTGGAGCCTATAATTACCTACGCTGCGAGCGCGTGGGCGCCCGCAGTCGGCAAACTGGGGGTGGCCAAGCGCTTGAACGCTGTGCAGAGGGGTTTCGCCCTAAAATTGTGTAAGGCCTACCGCACGGTGTCTCTCCACTCGGCTCTGCTTTTGGCTGGGTTGCTCCCCCTTGACCTACGTATTCGCGAAGCTGCTTCGCTTTACGAGGCCAAGAGGGGAGTACCTCAGCCGGAGCTGTGTGACAGGGACGTCGAGCGGATGGCCTCAGCAATCGAGGGTCCCCATCCCGCTGAACACATCAGTCTCGAGTTCGGAAAACTGGTGGACGAGGAACAAGTTAAAGAAAACAGCGATTACCAGCTACGCATATATACGGACGGCAGCAAGATTGACGGCCGGGTTGGGGCCGCGCTATCCGTATGGAATGGCGAGGTCGAAACGTCGGCCGTCAAACTTGGTCTGCCGTCCTATTGTACCGTCTACCAGGCCGAGCTCTTGGCGGTGTGTGAGGCGACGAGGGTGATCCTGCGACGCGGCGAAACCACCTCTGCAATTTACAGCGATTCAATGGCCGCTTTACAGACCATCGCGGCGAATAGTTGCTTACACCCTCTGGCGGTGGAGGCTCGGAAAAATTTGAAAATTGCTTTCAATAAAGATAAAATTGTGAAAATTTATTGGATAAAAGCCCACGCCGGCCTAGAGGGTAACGAGCGTGCGGACCATTTAGCTAGGGAGGCGGCGCTGAAGTCAAAAACTAAGCCCAAGTACGACCTGTGTCCGGTCTCATTCGTCAGGCGAATTATACGCATGCGTTCGCTTGAGGAATGGGACCGCAGGTACGTGCTGGGTGACACAGCAGCAGTAACCAAACTGTTTTTCCCCACTGCTGCCGGGGCCTTCCGGATCATTAGGAAGATAGGCATTAATAATATATTAACACAGGTGTTCACGGGGCACGGTGGATTCTCCGAGTACTTGAATCGCTTCAAGTGCAAGGAGAGTCCATCGTGCGTCTGTGACCCTAGTGTTGCGGAAACGGTCCCTCACCTGCTGACCGAATGTCCAGCGAATGAAAAAGAAAGAATTGATTTAGAATTAGAGATAGACATGCAGATAAAACAGGAAAACTTAAAAGAAATAATCGTAAGTGGCAAAAGGGATAAATTCCTAAAATATTGTGCTAAGATTGCGGAGAGGGCGATAAAAAGGAACAAAAGTAATTTGTAAATAGTTTAAATTGTAATTGTATACAAGCAATGCTTTCTAAATGTTAATATTTAAATTGTGATATTCTTGTTTTAAATTGTATAGTTATTTTAAATTTTATTGTATAATTGTAATTTATTGTAGGTATTATTGTATATTCACTATATTATTGAGTCGAAAGTTTATTAAATGAAAGTATTGTGTATCAAATCATTACCCCAACCGCAATCAAAGAAAATAAATAAGACAGTTAGTTAGAGTAGGGAATGAGACGGGCATCCCACCCGTAATGGAATAAAAGAAAAGATGGATGAAAGAAAGACCAAGTATGCAGAATGAATGTGCGAGAGGTAAGCAAGCGAGAACTGGAATGAAAGATATAGTAAACATAGGCTTCAGCGTATGATGCTGGAGGGGTTCTAGTTTTTCAAAAAAAAAAAAAAAAAAAAAAAAAAAAAATGTCTTCAAAAAGCTTTCAGTAAACAAATAAAACATTATTTAACATAGCAAAACTTACAGACACAGTATACTTTCAGAATATTTCTGATAGTTGCCTGATATTTCTGATAGTTCTGATAGTAATCGGCCTAAGTGGCTTATGTACTATCGCGGTCAAGGGAGCAGTCCCACCGTAAGGAATAATTTCGTGTGCACATTTTGTATTTATCTTTGTTACGTTTCTATGACGTTACATACTATGACAACCTCAATTCAACGTTAGACAAATTTGTATGAAAAGTGGGTCTGCTCCATTGACCGCGATAGTACCTTTCGCTAAGTATTGTCAGGGTAACATTAAACAACATTAACCAATTCTCAGTAATGTTTCGATCACCGCGTCTCCTCTTAAAGGTCTCCTCCACAGCGTAACGTAACGAGAAAACTTCCGCGGAACAATAATTGGAAGTTTCCAGTTGATATTTGAGTTGTTTTCATGTAGAACCGAGTGCTATCTTGAATGAGTGAGCAATGTCGAAGGCAAATCATTCGTGAACCGCTTAACCGAACCCGTTTTCGTTCCGGGCTATTTCATCCGCGCTCAACACGAGACCATTTGTACCTGAGCCACATACGGACATCTCCAAGGATTTTGAGTTTGGGGATGACTTTGACCTATATATTAACACACTGACCCACGCTAATTATTAGCAAGACTGAAAAAGTTTTGCTAGTTTGTTAGTCGAAGAATCAAGTAATTCTTAATTTCTTTGGGAAAGGGAAAGTCTTTGGTGTCAAATTTGGACTCATGAGAAAAATATTTAGAAGCACGTTAATTCAGATGATTTTTTTTTTAATAAATAAATAAATAAAAAAATTTAAAAAAGCCTTTTATTTCATGCCTTACGTATTAAAATTAACAAAATTACAATAACAATATGTATGACCTAATTTTTTTTTTGAAAATAATAAAAGTAAGTTTAGTAAGCATTTTTTTTGTAATAAGTTTAGTAAAAGCAAGAATCCTCTCAATAAAAGGTAAAAGCCTCCTCCAGAGATGACCAGTAGTCTCTATCTTCTGCCACTTTTCTTTTTTTTTAAATAAAGAACTCAAAAGAATGTTACGGAGTAAATAAATCTTTATTTGTACAAACTGTAAAAGTTCGTTAGTACAAACACAAAACCAGCTGACAAGTGCATACAAATACTTCGATTTAATTGGTTTAATTTAATTTTTTTATCACTTCTATTATTTTTCTAATAAATACTATGTTTTAATTTAATAAATAAATGAACTAATGTTTCCCTTAATAAATACATAGTTGTTTATCGACCATTGAGACTGTATGTCCAATATTGAAACTGGGAATCTCAGAATACATCGGGGTTATAGTGTTTCGTCTGCAAATAATGTTGCCTTTTTATTAGAAGCTTTGATCACGTATCCGCCAGAAGATTGTTTACTTCAGTTGGTAGACGAAATAACAAATATAGGCATTTCACGATCAATAATAAATTCAAATCAATACTAATAATAAATCTGTAAGGGTTGGTCATTTAGTAAGTTACTCTGTTTTCGGAGATATCATGTTTACAGGCTCTTTACATGATACTGAAACTAAATTGTCTATTTTTAGAATTTTTTTCTGTATGTATGTATGTATGTATGTATGTATGTATGTATGTATGTATGTATGTATGTATGTATGTATGTATGTATGTATGTATGTATGTATGTATGTATGTATGTATGTATGTATGTATGTATGTATGTATGTATGTATGTATGTATGTATGTATGTATGTATGTATGTATGTATGTATGTATGTATGTATGTATGTATGTATGTATGTATGTATGTATGTATGTATGTATGTATGTATGTATGTATGTATGTATGTATGTATGTATGTATGTATGTATGTATGTATGTATGTATGTATGTATGTATGTATGTATGTATGTATGTATGTATGTATGTATGTATGTATGTATGTATGTATGTATGTATGTATGTATGTATGTATGTATGTATGTATGTATGTATGTATGTATGTATGTATGTATGTATGTATGTATGTATGTATGTATGTATGTATGTATGTATGTATGTATGTATGTATGTATGTATGTATGTATGTATGTATGTATGTATGTATGTATGTATGTATGTATGTATGTATGTATGTATGTATGTATGTATGTATGTATGTATGTATGTATGTATGTATGTATGTATGTATGTATGTATGTATGTATGTATGTATGTATGTATGTATGTATGTATGTATGTATGTATGTATGTATGTATGTATGTATGTATGTATGTATGTATGTATGTATGTATGTATGTATGTATGTATGTATGTATGTATGTATGTATGTATGTATGTATGTATGTATGTATGTATGTATGTATGTATGTATGTATGTATGTATGTATGTTCCTCCATAACTCTTAAACGAATCAACTGATTTTCATGAAACTTGGTATATAAATATTTAGAAGTACGGGACACAGGATAGGCTACTTTTTTCTTTTTCAACGCGGACGAAGTCGCGGGCGCCAGCTAGTATTTTAATAAATATTCCACACAGCACCATCTAGTTCCACAGTAAGCAACTTTGTATTATGGATATCAGACACATAAACATTTGCCCCTAGCGGGATTCGAACCCGCGACCGTTTGGTTAACAGCTAGGGTTAGTAACCACTAGACCAAGCGTGTCGTCCAAGTCAACGAATGTACTGAATGTTTAACACGTGCCTTCCATAATAACTTATTAGGTCATACCTTATCAATAATTGCCTACGTTTCTGTGTAAATATTAACTGTTACATGTACGAAATGTTATTTATTTATTCGGTTCACATTAAGCGCGTAGGCACGTTTCAGGAAATGAGCGAGTATTTGAACTAGTTCTGTGTAATGGAATAAATATAAATAAACACTGTTTGTTAGTGTTTCCTTAAGAAAACATGCACTACATACAGATTTAGGTTCGTTTCATCTGAGACGTAGTCAATAATTAGTTATATTCGAAAACAAACAATCTCTTTCATACTCTTAAAAAATTATGTAATTTATAATGCAAAATGAATAAGAAACGAATTTAACGAAGAACGGTAGACAGTCAGGAGAGTAAAAAAATGAGAACAATTAACCAACGACCGATCTTTTATAATAAAAATTTGATGATTTATAATAAAATTTTTAAAGAAATATGTACTCTGATCATAATTATTTTGGGTTAAACTTTGTGTTTTGGGAATCAAACAACAAACCTATGGTGGAGTTGGTTTCCATAATTTATGAGCTTGACGAGACTCGAGTTGGTGGCTAGTGGCTAACAACAAAATCACTAGTTATACCAATGGGCTAAAAATCAATCTTCAATGAACCTAAAAATATTATTTGACTGAAAAATTACAATTGGTTTGCTCTTATTTCGCCCTAAATGATAACACAGGGCTGTTAACAATGAGCTTCACGTTAAGTGACGGTGGAGGGGTGGTCCACTAGCAACCCCCACCCCTTTTCCGATCCACACCCAACAAAGAAAATGGCCACGTTTTTACAAACGACCCGCGACCGATCTCGCCGACAAGCCAAAACAAATCGTTCCGAGGTTTGCAATCGAGTGAAAAACGAAAGACCAGAAAACACGTATAGTACTAGTTTTAACGATTCCAGTATCTGCTAATGTTGTTTCAACATTTTCATCTTTTTTATTTTATTTTTGACGAATTCTGTGCTTCACACATTCTATTGAATGAAGTGTCACATCTGTCACCTCACCTATGTAACAAAATCATCGAAATAATAAATATCTGCGAGCAAAATGGAGTAATATTCTTAGGAGTCGTAATTTTCCCTGTCAATCACATATTTTATTATAATTTTTATAACTGAATACTGCAAAAAAAATCACATTATTAATCCAAATAAGTTTTTTTTTTAAAGAAAATAGTTTGCAATTAAAACACAAAAACGCATGTGGAACAATATTATATATACCTACTTCTCTTCACTTTTTTACTGTCAATCACATATTTTATAATAATTTTGATAATAATTGAATACTCTAACTACACAAAATTTCACATTAGTAATCCAAATGTTTTTTACACGAGCCATCGAAATACTACAATGGAATTTGCGTCACAAGTGCCAAAGGGGAACATAAACAGAACGCCTTTGACAGAATCATGGCGGACTTTTGCCTTCACGCTTCAATGGTAAAAGGTAGTAACGATCAACTTCTACTATTTCATTTTAAACTCTAATGGGTTGAAGTAAAGTCACATTTTCTTTAAATTACGTACTTATTATTATATTTGTTTTGTTATAAATGACAGTTCATGCTCTACGCATATGTCACTTTTAAATGTTCCATAAAATTCGTTGTGTTTTGTATGGCACGCGTGTTCCATGTTGTAGTAGTTTGATGACACGAGCAGTAGAACATAACATAAACGCCTGTGAAAAAAATATATTTAGTTCACTAAGTAAAGTTGCTATGTTAAATCATCAGGCGCTAGTAGTCTCTTTTCATTGATAGTAAGTCAATTATAGACAAAGTCGCAGCAGGTACATTGAACAAATGTAAAAGTAAGGGCTCTCCAGACGAGGGTCCGTTAGCCATCAATCAACGTCCTCCGCCCCTCGAGTCCTGCGTGTTCTGTCGACAACACTGTGATTTGTCAAACTGTATGTATCTTTAATGATAACTCGGCTGGGGCCGATAACGTTAGATTGCTATACGAATCCCAGAAAAAAAAAATACATTGGATTATTCCTATGTCGGTAAAGTGTGAGGTAATAAAATAATTAACACAACCTTCTAAACATTACATTTATTAGTAGAAAATGCTCAGATATATCTTTCTTTCTATACATTATACTTAGAACTAAGCTGTTGCACGCGAATTCCTCCGCATAACTTTGTAAAATACAATACAAACAAGCAAACAATCAAATCTTTCCTCTTTATAATAATATTAGTATAGACGAATAATAAAAAAAAAACATTTCAATGAAATAAGCTTAAAGCTCGACAGTTGAAATAATATTTAGTTAAAATGTATTTTAAATTCCTTACTGATTTAGACTTTTGCCGTCCGCAGAAGATAGAGTACAAGCTATTGTTATTATTTCCTGTTACAAATCGATTTGTACTCGAGTTCGGAAATAGATTCGTACCGGAGTCTGTGTCACAATCGTGGAGCATCCAATGGTTCTCCCACTAAGCCATTACCAATCCCGACTCGCACTAAATCACCGATGTAACACAAATTGGTCGTGAATTCAACATGATCTATGCACATCTTCATTTTAGATAGATCATAATTAGCGCCTCTTTTACAAACTACATGTAAAGTGTTGAGTAGTTACTTTTAGAAATCATTTTCTGTTATATTGAATTATGCACTCGGTTTACTGCATCATTCGATAGCCGATTTTTTTTTTCATTATTTTCTATTTAATGTTTGGGACGTTTACCGTACAAACATAGGTATATCAGCTAAATTATTCCCGGTGACAGGTGACTTTAAGTGACGGTTTAACCTACTTGACGTGGGTGAAAGAGGCGCTTAGACTTACGTCGATATAGTCATCAATTAAAAAAATTAATATTAAAAATTATGAAATCAATACTAATAATAAATCTTTAAGTGTATGTATGTATGTTCCTCTATAACTCCTAAACGAATTAACTGATGGTTTTCCTGAAACTTGGTAGATAAACATTAAGACGTACAGGACATAGGATAGGCTACTTATTTCTTTTTCAACGCGGACGAAGTCGCAGGCGCCAGCTAGTTCACACACACTTTTCACTACACTGATTAGAAAGGGTCCGTGGCTTAATAACACTTATGTTCTTCATAAGGAGTTAATGGACTACTCGCCCAAATTTATCTCGCCCAAATGAGCGAATTGTCATGTTTGATTTTACCTGTTATTTTAATAGAAAACTCGCCCACAACGGTGATTCTGTACATTTGAACATAAAAACTTAATAAAATATTAAAGTTAAAACTAGATATTGCTTTTATAAAATTTACCATTTTTTTAACTGTATTCACAGTAACTATATTAATTCCTAGGAAATTATTATACTGTGCTATATTTCTGATATCTTTGCATGATGATGAAATCTTTGCAGCTGCAGTCTATGGACACTAGTTCCCATAGCCTGCAGCGCCAAAATGGCGTTTTTCAAATAGGCACAAAAATAATTTGACAGCAGCCTGTCCAGTCGTACAGCCCCATAGCTGTATTCCATATTATGTCCATACCGAACAAACAAGCAATATAAACAAGTCCATAGTATGTTTATATAGTAGGTTTCCAGTAACCTCTATTTTTTGAATGTATTATTTATGAAATGTATAAATTATTTAATCGTATTTAAAAATGAATGTTTAAATGTGTTAACAGAAAGAGTTCTGAAAATGTTGTATGCAAATGGTGTTATGTGCGAGGCAGCACAAAAACTAGTATGCACTTAAAAGTTACATCTTGCAGTTAGATGCGAGTGCACTTGACTGTAACTAGCGTTTGATAGAAAAACTATAACACATGTGTAGTACCGGGCACACGGGTACGCGAAAACAGTTTTCCGACAACGGTACTCGGCGCATACATTCTCTTCCGACACTTGTTGTTACATATGACAAATTCAGTTATTTCAGACCAACTTTGTTTGAGAACTACATAAGAATTGTATAGGAATACTTATAGAAAAATATCGTTGATTTGTACTCTTAAAAATTTCAATAAGAATTAATAAGATTTGTAAAATTGTATAATACTAACGTTGTAAAATTGTATAATACTACTAAAATATAATATTTTATATATTTGTATTTAAATAGTAAAATATTTCACTTACTAGTGAATCCGTCATGACTTAGCAAAGAAAATTTACAAATTTTTCTCTTATTGAACCTTCTTCGGTCTTACATTAATGAATATTTGACGGACAACGAATATTTAAAAAGCCGAATTGGTCCAGCCGTGCTCGAGTCATTTTTATGATTATATGTATATGATTACTATAATATAATCATTTTTCAAATTTTAATAGATTCCCATCATTATTAAATGGAATTTTTAAATGGACAAACTATAAATGTTGGTTCAAATATGCGTTTTTTTTTCTCGTGAAGGCATGTGCGCACTTCCATGCACAGTAAGGCAATAGAATCCGTTTGGTACCTACGTTAGATTAAGTGGTCACCCGATACACCGACCTAATGGGGGTGCGCCTTCAACCTCCATCCATTTGCACTTAATAGTGGCCATATGTCCACGAAAAGAAGCCTCTCGAACCTCACTGATTTAGGAAAACGTCACTACGGAAATTTGAAACACTCTTTCGGTCAAAGCGGTACTCTATCAAAGTGTGTACAACTAATGTGATATAATAAAGTTGAAGAGGTTGTTTGAGTGAGCTAATCTCTGAAACTACTAGTCGGATTTGAAAAATTCTTTTTGCATATTACAGCTCATTTGTTGTGGAAATAATAAGTTATATATATATAACGAACGCTAATAGAAAACGAAGTAATAGCGCGGCGTGTTTGGTGGGATGCCTCCTGATGAAATACGGAGATTGTTGAAATTTTATAAAACGTAATTTCGGTAATAACACTTATAAAAAATAACACGTTTTGTTATGAAGTCACTAATTAATACTTAAAAATCCACATTCAAAACTAAGCACAAGACATTAGTGATGTGCGTTACATTATCAAATAAATTATCGATATTTTCATTGGCGTGTCAGTGGTGTCAGGTACAATTCGTATGACCCTTAGCCCTTGGCTCAGTAGGTACGGATACGAGTGTGGAGGTGCTATACTACGACTTATTTTAAGTGTTCGTTTGTTAATTGAAATTCACAAGATAATTAAATAGGTATTTTTAAATCACTGAACATTTTTCATATGAATACGTTTAATAATACTACATATTATATCCATGTTAATATTTAAAAAAGGACGCCCATAAATTAAGTATTGCAGTAAATACATAAAAATATCGTATATGCAAGTAGATAGAATATAAAACCGTTTTTTTAAATAATTTAATGAAAACTTTTTTCGTTTTTTTTTTTTGATGCTGTTATTTTTTTAAACTAAATTTTCAGTCCAGTTAATATTGGTAATATCACAATATAAACAGTACAACTACAATAAGTGAAAAAGTTCTGCAATATAAAAAACAATATAATTTCAATATTTTATAATCCATTAGCACATTACTGAAATAGCAATAAATAAACAGATAAATCACATAAAACTGCAAAGAGACAGACTGCAATAAATAACAAAGCAATTTAGTCGTGAATTGTAGTCTTTCGTGTTAAAATACATAAACGAGAAACATAAATCAGTCAAGTGTAGACAGAAAATTAAAATTATCGATAAATCACTCGTCCCCTCACTATAGGCGTGTATAGTGCCGTACCGCACCCGCACAGGTGCACCGCTGTCCGTTGCGATCTATTAGTCGATAACGTTGCGTTGTGTACTCATACTCACTGCCTTCATCCAGGTTACAATACAGGATGCAAATAAACAGTATAGAAAACCAGACAGTGATTAAACTTCGATTTCCTTTCAGTCTTAAGATGTTCCAAAAGTTAAGATGTTTAGTACCGATAAGCAGTTATATCAATAGTTTTATTCTTTATAACAAATGTGAAGTTTCTCAAACGAACCCAGAAGTCATTGAGCTTGTTACTATACATAATTAACTACAATATTTTAAATATTAATTCTTGTGGACAAAATTGTTTTTAAAATTATACATAACTAGCTACACGCTTCCAGCTTCGCCCGGATTCAAAATAAATCCTATCTTTTAAGTTGGACCAAATTACAGATAGTTACGAAGTTTTATCAAAATGGATTCAGTAGTTTAGGAGTTCATTGGCCTCAAACAACGTGACACATATTTTTTTTTATATATGATATAGATAATATACCGTAGCAACCGTAATAGATGTAGGAACAAAAAAATCCTTACAGAAAACTCTATTTAGTATCGGGCACCTTTTAAGAGATTGGAGATACAAATTTCAAGAAAACAACGAAAGAATAGTTTGTCGGCTATAATAAATGAAATTATGAGAAAGGAGAGTTACGATACTGGTAGTATGTGTACTGTGAGTAGACGATCAGTATGGTATCGGCAGCGTTGTGAATGGGTTGGCTTTAGAACTAATAACGGATCAACGTAAATTGTTATGTGGATTACTCAAACGATGTAAGAAAATGGCTGGTTTCAACCATCAGTTACCCATGTCGGGCACATTCAAGTACCCATTGTGGCCTCGCCATACAAGATACACCAGATTTATCTACTGCAAACATCATGAATACATTTCCATTTAATTTCAATTTGACCAAATGTTTTATTGGATTTTGTACAGACCGTGTAACTAATAAGAAGTGTCGCTGCCATTTCGTCACACTAATATTACAGTGGTTTTGTTTTTAAGTAATTTTTAACATTTGACTTTTTTAATTTTTGACTTGTTTTTTTTTTTAACTTTTGAGTTTACTTTGACATATTTTTTTTAACATTTGACATATTATTCTAATTTTTGTTTGTAATTAATTTTGTTTAGATGTTATTTTCTTTCTATTTTAATGTGCCGAATTTTTGAAATTTATTTAAATTTAAATTATATTTAAATTTATTTATGTAGCAAATTGAATCATTACATGTGCTTGCACACTGGACCTAGATGTTGAGCGATAGGATTAGAATGTTAAGTGTGCTAGGCTGCTGCTGTTTTAAATAAATAAATGAGAAAATAATGTTGTTTGTCTTATGGATGAAATTTCGTATGAACCTTACAGAACAAGCTAGGCTACTTTATAACAGTTCCCGCGGGCGAAGCCCACTGCAAAAGTTAGTCTTGAAGACATGTTGTTATCTCGTTATGTTATCTTGGCGGCATAAGAAAAATAACTTAGTATGCTTCCGTAATTTAAGATAAGATATTGTCATCTGTGTACAGTGGTTATTAATATGGTAAGTATACTCGTACATGTCATAGTATCAACAGAAGCCTATTCGGAGGTACAATATAATTTAAAATACAATTTATAATTTTTTAAATTATAATTTCATTTTATTATATATTCGATTAATTCTAAAGTATAATTGAAATTTTTATTCAATCTATAGAAACAGTTAACCTTGATATATATTCTAGTAAATTTTTGAGTCCTGATAAATACTTCCCATGTACAATATATAAACTACAATATCATCTCTATGTATGCATTTTTTTTTATTGTGATCATATTATGTTTATGCACTTTAAATTGATTTTTTTAACAAAGAATTCAGTAGGATTCTCTCACAAATTTCCAGAATATACAAACTCGACAGGTACCTAATCAAAACAAATGGATGTATTATATAAAAAATTCATTATATAATTATTATTAATTCAACAGAAAACTATTATTTTCAATAGTAAAATTCCTGATGCCGTGCCGCAACAGAGAGAACTTAATATAATTATAATAGATCGCTAGTTCTCAGTGAAAACCGCATTAAACAACAGAGGAACAGACACGGAAAGAGGCTTCGATTTAGATATTCTATGTAAAGAAGAAGAGATGTTCTTGTTCGCCGTTTAGGGGCCAATGCTGACAAATGGCGCATGTAAATCGTTCCCACGGTCCACAAATTGGATCCTGCCACATCTAAATATTACGAATGCAATTGCGACTTGCATCTGGAACCGTTCACTAAGTACCTACATAAGTCTGTAAGCTAGAAATTGTCTACTTTAGAGTATTGCCAAGACACTGCGCCGGGATTAAATAACGATCTCGGGTAAAGTAATGTTCAGAAGGTGTTTTGGCAATTACATTGGATCTAAATTACTAGCTTAAAGTTAGGTACAAAAACATAGCCATTAAATAGAATTTATGTAGGTAAGCTTGAAATACTAAAATTACAACATGATTACAGAACTCTCAAATAAACACTAGACCATTGGTCATCTGATCTGTCTATATGTACCTACTCAATATCTGGAGTATTATATTAATATAAAATTATTATTTCAGAATGTCTGTCTGTCCTGACGTTTAAAGTGAATCGAATTTGTGAACTACAAAAAATAATTAATTAATTACAAAGAAAAGGTGAATTATAGAATGTTATAAAAAAACGTACGAAAATATTTAGATAAATTAATTTATTTATTAATATTGTGGAGAGGAAGAATTATCGTTATAATACTTAAATTAATAGTACATAAATTTAAATAATTTAAAAATATATTTTTGAACTAAAAAATAAAATAAAAAATGAATTTAGAAATTTTATGTTCCAGTTAGTGTAGATACAACGAAATTACTATAAGTAAATAATCTATACCAATATTATTATAATGCTGAAGTTTGTTTGTTTGGGTGTACGTGCTAATCTCAGGAACTAATGGTTCGAATTGAAATTTTTTTTTGTGTTGGATAGTCAAATTATCGAGAAAGGCAGGCTATAGAGAACGCGGACGAAGTCGCGGGCACCGGGTTAGTATAAAATAAAAACAGATTCTAATTATATAAATGTGTCAAAAGCGTACAAAAAGGAAAGAGGGGAAGATCTTTGCGGCCGGAAGTTTGATGCGCGACCGGAAATAAAAGTTGGGGGGAGGATAATACCCACTAATTCCTCCCCGGAAACCGTCGAGTCCTACATGTTACTCTCATAAAGCCTTAAACTTCTTTTCAAAAACACAACTTGTTATTTTAGTGTTGCCAGTGAATAGACGGAATATTTTTTTTTATCATTTCATTTTTTTTTAATACATATTTTATACCAATGCAACATGCACTAATTTATAATGCAGATGTATATTTTTAAATTGTGCATTTTCTAGTTAATAGTGTATATTTTTTAATTTTTTTTATCATGCTCTTTCTCTTTCTAAAATATGAACTTGTTTTTTTTATATAGGTAAGTCCAGTTATTTTGGAGATTAGCCGAAATAAACACAAAAAATTTTTTTTTTGTTGATATACATTTAGTAAAAATCAGTTATTTTGACATTACAAACATACACATCAATTTTATTTATTAGTATATATTTAACTACACAATCACCATAGAACAATAATCTTCATACATTCGAGAGACTCCGAGGTAAGACGCAGTATTTATATTGAGATTATTGCTGAGATTTTAATATCAGGTTCAAGTTATAACACATAATAGTTTATTGTTGCAGTTAGTCATTGTAGCATGTTGAACCAAAAATCCAGACCGAGTGAGTAATAATACAATGACAAACTTTAGTCTATAATCGAAATTGAAGCCTTATTGCTTGCGGGTACAGTACAGCGCACGTTTGGTACAATTCAATAACGAATTTGTATTTTACTCAATTTCTTCATTTAAAATATTGCTGTTTTGCTGTAGTTTTTTAATTAATTGTTGCAATTACTCATTTTAACTGTGGTCTTATGACAAATAATTTGGAAAATTTCATTATATTACACGCAGCTTCGGTTGTCAAAGTTAAGATTGCTTTATTAAAAAAATGCGATAGTGTGATGTTTGTTTGTTTGTTACGCTATCACGCCTTAACTACTTAACCATTCAGCATGAAATTTTACATACACATTGGATACACAAGGATACAGAAAGGGACTGGGGTACTTTCTCATCCAGAAAAAGTACCTACTGTTTCCGAGGGATCATCTAAAAAACTTTTAACACCTTACAATATATATGAGCAATAAAGATGTCGAGGATACAAGTTAGTTCATAATAATATGAATATGGAAACTTATAGAAAAAGCCTGTGCAATATTTCACTGTAAGGTTACTGTAAGATCGCTCGTCACTTGCACACGGGGTTGTAACTCCCAGCAGCGTTTGGGCGTAAGATTAAGAAGTCACTAGACGAACATGTTTCCTTACTTTGTTCCCAATGCGCGTCTCTAGGGCTGTCGCAACTTTCTCAAACGATAAATACATAAGGTCTTTAGCCATGCTACATACATGTTCGGATTTGAACTGGAATATGGAGAAAGTGTGCTGCCTCTTGTTTAAGGTGACATCTATTTTTTTTTTATATATTTATCTTCACACATTCCACACAGTACCATCTAGTTTTAGACTAAGCAACTAATGCTTGTATAATGGATACCAGACAGTTGATATACTACACAGATTACTTTTTTTGTAAATGCATACATTATATAGATACAAACATCCATGACTCAGGTACAAAGGTAAATGTTAACACATAAACATTTGCCCCTAGCAGAATTCGAACCCGCTACCGTTTGGTTAACAGCTAGGGTTACTAACCACTAGACCAAATACAGTCCTCAACTTGTCAATACAAAATTTAATTTAATTTAATTCATAATTAAAATAAAATTTGTAAATAAATACGTTTGCATGTCATATTTAACTACTTCTTTAGCCACTTGGTTATTAGAAGGTAAAACTGGTTAAATATTAGTACTTACAATTTGGTCAAATTAAGTATCAGCCCTACGTCACAGAAGCCTACTTAGAACGACGATCAATCAGCCGTCAGTTTGTCTGTAATCTGGTACTGAACTACCGAACTGACTAACAACATTAAGGGTAATGAAAGACTTATTCCCGGTATATAACTTACTATGCATAGCCAAAGAGTTTGTGAGACCTTTGATAAAAATTCTTACAAATATTATAAATGCGAAATTCAATTTTTTTTTTCAGTTACGCTTTCACGCCTCAACAGATCATTATGAAATCATGAAAAAAAATGGCTAGAATATTCATCCTATCTTTCATCCAGTAAAAATTAAGTACTGCTAGCCAGGGATCATCTATACTAATATTATAAAGAGAGAAGATTCGCATTTTTGTTTGAAATGAACTCAAAAATTAGAAGATACATTTTAAAAATTCTTTCATCCGTAGAAGGCTAACATGATCAGCGAGTAACATGGGTTATATTTTACAAAGTTTGGCGGACGAATTCGCGTGCAACAGCTAGTCCAATAATAAAAATAGAAAATCAACGCCAGACAAAAACAAATAAAATTGAAGGCGTGACGAAGTCGCGGGCAAAAGCTAGTATACGAGTATTATAATGAATTAAATATGTATGTTTGGATTTTGGATGCAATAAACTGAATTTATCTACATTTGCAAATGAGAGCCATGAATTCATGTCTGCAATTAGATAAATTGGACAATATCAAGTTAGGATATAATTTTATAAGAGAGCTGTCATACCTGGTCTAGCAAAGTATTTCGGGGGTGAGTTTAAGTGATATTGAAGGGGATGAGAAAGGGGGAAGGTGTTAGCAAGTTATCTGGAAGCAAATTGTAGCTATTCCAAGCTTGCAGCGGAATTCAAGAGTTTGGGATCGTCACATTGTCGCGTCGCGTTGTTTGGTGAGAATGTCGTTTTAAAAAAATCTTGTAAATTGTTATGTGCGGATTGCTGGGAACGCGGTCCAATTTCATTTGTGGCAAAATGTTATATATCTATACTAATATTATAAAGCTGACGAGTTTGTTTGTTTTTTTGGTTGAACGAGTTAATCTCAGGAACTATTAGTTCAAATTGGACACTGCGGGGTTATACCGAATTCGTACCGGTTAAAACCAGTAATAGTGACATTTTTAAATCTCTCTTTAATAAGACTACTATATTAGTATGTAATTATAAAATATTTTAATTGTGAACTAGCTGGTGCCTGCAACTTCGTACGCGCTGTAGTTAGTTTTTTGAATATACCAAAAGAATCTAACGTTTTTCCAGGATAAAAAGTAACTATTTTTTTTATCTTAGTAACATAAGTACAATGTTACCAAATATGTTTTGTTTTAAATATTTAATGTACAGATACGGTTCGTTGACGATTTAGGTATAGATTACAATAATTCAACATTTAAAATAACCACGACAAAAAATCACAAATCCGATATATTCCTTAAAACGCCCTTTGAATTCAATATGTCAGAAATAATGTTGAGCCGATATAATGTTGAGTAATGCGGGCGCACGTTCATGATTTTTTTACCCGTTTCAAATGGGTTGCGATAAAATTTCGGCTATGAAATAGTGAGCGAGGTACGAACCTCACCATATATTGTCATCAGAAAGTTAAAAGCACATCATAACGCAGTACGTGACTTTCTGCCGCCCTAGCGAACTTAAATATTCTTCTAGATATGGCAACTACGAGAAGGGAGGAATGGACAAATTGTTTTTTTTTTTTGGGGAACTAGATGGTGCTGTGTGGAATGTGTGACGATATATATCTACCATCAAGTGGACCGTCAGCCTGTCTGAGGACCTTAACAAGAAAAAAAGTCAACATAGGGATTCATTGTCGAAAAATGTTGGGTCTGTAATCAATCAGAGACTATGAACCTGTCTGAGGCCCTCTCGATGTACTTCCAGTGTCTGTAAGTCCACGCGTCACGTCCGGAGTGTCTCGGCGTCGCGGTGACGTCACGCGCGGTCACGTGACACGTGTCAGCCGAGCCCTGAATTTCCTTCCCTCTGTAAGGGTTAGCAGGACAAGAGTGGAATGCTGATTTGGTCAAAATTCACTTCACGATTCACTTTTGATTCATTGTTTTGTGGCATTCGCTAAGTAGATTATTTTGTTCATTATAATATAACTAGCCACGACTCGTACGCGCTGTAGTTAATTTTTTTTAAATCCCACATGAAACTAATATTTTTCCAAAATAAAATCTATCCTTTAAGTGAATCCAAGTTATAAGCTATATGTGTGCCAAATTTCACTAAATCCATAAAACTGTTTTTGCATGATTAGAGTAGCAAACATACAGAGTTTAGCATTTATAATATTATTAGGATTTATACTAGGTGCTACACTAAGTCTTGCTTACATAAATCTACGAGCCAAAATAAATACTAACTTACGCTAAACTTTAATCAATGATATATTGGCCCCTTAACATAACACATAAGATTGCCACGTTTTGAAAATAAATAAGTAGAAAATAATTCAAAGTTACAATATTTTATAACGTTATTTAATTAAATATACTTTAAAAGTTCAAAATTGTTATTTTTTAATAAAATGTATTTTAAAAGAAAAAAAATCTAGGACGTGATGTAAATGCTATATTCCGGCATATAATCAGCGAAAAATCTGTTCGTGCCTTATCACTGTAGAATATCTTTTAACTGGTCACACTAAGCTTTGTAGTTCACTGGGGTTAAAATAAAGTCGACAAAATGATACTTAACTACATTTCTTGGAACATTACAGATTTTGTAAGTAGAAAAGCACCTAAATTTAATATTTCTAAGATGAAATAAATAGAATTGCAATTATTGAAACCGATATTAATGTAATTGTAGTAAAAATCTACGTCGATTAAAAGAATAAAGTATAAATGTATATTGTTCCTAACTATTATATAAATAAAACAATATAAAAATTACTTACAATGTATAGATTGATGATCTTTAAATTTTAATTTAGAATTTGAATATTTCACTTATTAGAATTAGAAGAGGTAATAGAAATAAAAATGTAGAAGTTAGTGAAATAAATTTTGTCTTAATTACCCCGTAAATGTTATTTTGCCCCACGCTCAGCACTATGACCCAATTGGTATCGAAAATATTACTCAATCTCAAGAGTGTCAACTGAAAAACATAATTCCACGAGTGGTATGACATTCAAGAGCTTGAAGTAAAGTCCGTAATAAACGTCTCCATAACGCAGAGTGCAATAAGATTCCCATCTAAACCCTCTCCGGTCTCTAATGCGGTGTGCAGTGTGATAAGCGAAGAGTGCTATTATGGAAATAATTATTTACACGTATAAATAAACTACTTACAGCTACTTTACAGCTGATACAATCGTATGTATACATATGTGTCCATATACCTTTTTTATTTAACAAATTTATTTATTTTATTTAACACTTAGCTTTGGATACAAGCTTAAATGAAAAAAAAACATTGAATTACACAAAGTGCTTCTGAAAGGAACCATAAGTCTGGCGAAATAGCTTTTAGGTTTTCATTTGTTACGCTTATTGACTACGATTTGCTTCCTCAAGAAATTGTCATAAAATTACTTAACAATTCTGAACAAACACTTTTGATGCAAAATAATCATTTAGGTGGATTATTTTATAAAGTAATATATTATTTTTAGAGAAATTAATGTCAAACTAAAATGCTTTGCTGGATATCAAAGCCCATTGCATTCGGGTTGATACAAAATAGTCTCTAGTTTGTCTAGTACAAAAAAGAAAGTCATCTACATAACTCAGCAGATTAAAAGGTTGAAGCAACAATCAGCAGGACACATAGTGTCCACATAATGGACATACGAACTAGTAAGGGCAGCAGTAATCCAGCAGTTATGGTGACTTTTTGGTGACGTCTTATTTAAAAACATACGAAATCGCTCTCGCTGTCCGTTCCGCTCGTCACGCTGTCCGCGTCCCAAACTAATGATATGAGAATCTCGGGTTATTACTCAAGCAGTTTCCGCCCCAGTAGCCGACGCCGACATGGTTGAGCTAGAACTTACTCTTGACTGCGCTTAAAGACATTTTTTGCAAGAATGTTTCATGTGTTTTCCACCTATTATACATTAATCAGAATCAGAATGTGGGACAGTTCATTAGACAGCACTGATAGGGCGTGCATTTTATATTACGGTTAGCCATTAATATTAAATGTCTTGTACTAACAAGGTTAAATCAAATTTTGTTAATTTGAAACGATTTCAACTTGACCCCGGACAGAATCACGTCGTAATAAAAAAGTAAAAATGCTGTCGCCACCATCATTATCTTGTCCTTTAGACTATTAATTTCTTTTCAAAGCCGATCAAAAGTTCTTGTGCTTTCAAACGTGATCAAAAGCACAAAAAATAAAGAGACGAAAAAAATTACTTCTTATTTAAGAAGGCAATTAAAATATTTCTGTCTGAAAAGCAAGCAGCACATTTTTTTTAAATATTTTTGGCGTATTTAATATTGTCATATGATAAATCCTAACTAATACGAAAGTTTATGAGGATGGAAGGATGTATGGCTGAATGGATTTGAATGAAATTCTTCAGGCAGATAGTTTATTACCTGGATTAACATATGGGGTACTTTATATCCCGGAAAAATGTTACTTTCGCGAAGGATAGTCTAAAAATGTTCTGAATCGTGTTTCTAGATCGCAATCAGCGTTAGTACCAAACTGTAAGATTACATCAAAGAAATGTTCAAACTGTTATTAGTATTACACAGTGAGCGTCGTTTCTACCTAAAATTTTCCTCTAATTAAGACTATAATATCGTCCGGACAAAACCCGTTAAAGTAGTTTCAGATTTAATTAAAATTTCTCCAAAAGTCTTCAGTATTAATACTGCTAAGTTTAGATAAATATTAATATGCTTTGTATTAAAAAATAAATACAATACGTTATTATAAATATTTCTACTAATAAATCTATATATACTAATAATAATAAGTATTATAAAGAGGAAAGATTTCATTGTTTGTTTGTTTGAATTGAACAGGATTTGAAAATTTTTTCACTGTTCAGAAGCTATATCATCAGCAAGTAACTAGTAAAAAATTAATTAGTGACCAATGTGTTAAAAAAATATTATTTTTTCAAAACGCGCAAAACTAAAGACTAAGCCGACAATCAGACCGAGAGAAACTTTTGAAAAGTTCTTTTCCACAGTTAACTTTGGGAAGAATCGAACATAAAATAAAGCTTTTAAGTCGAGATAACATCTTAGCACACTCGTATGTTTAGACGTATAAACTAAGTTTTCTTTTGTGTAATGGAAACGTGTGTTTTTTACTTGTTTCATTGCGTTTTTTTTAATGCAGTCCACTAAAATAAAGTCCGATTCCATCAAACTGCCAACTGCCAAGCTACCAATCGCAATCGGAGGATAGCCTATCACTGTATCCTCCAGCTTGAGTTATAAGCGACGGTAGCAACATACCATCAAGTGGTCACCCTGTCTAAAAAACCTTAACATTAAAAAAAATATTATTTATTGTTATCCGATTTTTATATTACAGATAAAAAAATGGAGTTTGCCACCCTTATCACTTGGGGGTATAAAAATTGTTTACGTAATATTCTCAGACCTATCGAATATACAAAAAAATCATAAAAATCGGTCAAGCCGTTTCGGAGGAGTTTGGTTACAAACACTGTGACACGAGAATTTTATATTAGAAAATAGATTTACATAATTATTAAAAAGAAGTAAATAGAAAAATAACACCTGGTGCATTTATAATTTTGTTATGATACAGTTTTTAATAACTTGCCTAAAATTACTTATAAAGTATTTTATGAAATCAATACTAATAGTACATCTGTTAGTGTTGTATGTATGTATGTATGTTCCTCCATAACTCTTAAACGAATTAACTGATTTTCATGAAACTTGGTAGATAAATGTTTAGACGTACAGGACACAGGATAGGCTACTTTTTTCTTTTACAACGCGGACGAAGTCGCGGGCGCCAGCTAGTATGGAAATATGTTTAGCAAATAGTAAATACGTGGAGGCCGTTATTTGTTAGGCATTAGTATTTATGCAAATCTGATGCGAACAGCAACAATGTGCACTAGCAAGGTACACTGAACAACAAAAGCTCGTTAGAGACGAGGGCGCGGGTACAGTCACGAACAGCCGTTGCATTTGTTGTCACGGAAAATTACATTTTGTTGCTATTATTTTCTATTTGTCTGTACGTTTTCAATTATTCTTTTTCTGTCTATAGCGTTTGTAGTGTTTGAATAATAGATAAATGAATATCTATGTAATTTATACAATTATGTACTTAGATATTTATCTATTATTCAAAAGGAACCCCAAAGATTTGTAAACAACCTTTGGAATTTAATAGCAGAAAACCTTTTATTTTTATCTTCATGTTTTTCTATGTTTTCTTGTATTTCAGAATATGAATATCATTCACGTTTTTCAGAGCGATAACTGAAGAACGTAATAACATGAAGAAATAAGTGAAAAAGATCATAACTAATTATTTTGTTTTCTAACATCAAGTAGGCACCAATTGAATTAAATTGAATTGAATCAATTGGTTGTAGAAGATCGCTAGACTATACTATTATAATAAACAGAGAGAGCAAATTGTTTAATGTGGAGGATAATCCCCGAAACCACTGCACCAATTTGAAAAATTCTTTCACTATTTGAAAGGTACTATCGCGGTAAATGGAGCAGACCCACTTTTCATACAAATTTGTCTAACGTTGAATTATATTTGCCTACTCTTCATGAATATCATGGAGCTAAGAACTAAGAGTTCAGCACGTATTCTTAGCTTCATGTCTAATATCACCTAATATGTATAAGACGAGGTTGTCATAGTAACGTAAATGTTATAATACGAGTAGGTATTTGAAGTAGGAACAAGGATAAATACAAAATGTGCACACGAAATTGTTCCTTACGGTGGGACTGCTCCCTTGACCGCGATAGTACATTATTCCAGATGGACATAGTGTAGATATTATGTACACTAATCCCCCTAATTTGTCACGGGCGAAGCCGGGGGTTAGTCTAGTTGTAAATAAAAAAGGGACGTTAAAAAATGAATATCGATGAAATGACTTTACAAAAGATTAAGCTGGCAGCGCCACGCACCTGCACCGTTTATCCGGGCGTCAGTCCGTCAAACCCGGATAATACGGTACGGACAGGTTAATCCGTTGTCCTGACAAAAATGGTACCAACAACCGACCCCTGTCCATTGTTGGGGATTTATCGGTATTCGTGTACTGCTTCCACCTTGTTTAGTGCCAAGTAAACAAGATTACTTGTTTTTGCTGTCTTAAAACGGACATTTTCAACAGGAAATATATCACGAGCCTACATTATACATAAGTCACGAAACATTCCTATAATTATTTTCTCCTTACGAGACCTCTACACTATATACATAAGTCACTAGACATTGCTTCCCATCTTGTAAAATTAGACCTTATTAATTGTTGGGCAGGGAAGTAGAAATAATTCGAGTTTAATGATTAAATTAAAAGAAATCAGACTCTTTAATTAAGTGCTTTCAAATAAAATATGGTTATCATGTTAGTATATCACTACAAAGTTCAGGATTGTAACTAAAATTCACGTAAATTTTAGAATTGTAAACTAAGTCAATACAGATAAAATAAAGTTGCCAGAAATTTGTACACATTTTTTAACAGTTTTAAGGATTACGAAATTATAAAAGAAATATTTGAACTTATTTGTACAGGAATAAATTCTTATTTAGACAGTGAATTTATTTACCTATCCATGTGTAACAATTGATTCACCAATTTGTTTTATTTTGTTCTTTTTGCTTAATTGTGATCGTTTCTCTGTACCCGTACTGGTTGCAGTGTCATTTTCGAGTGAAGAAGGCAATTTTCTTTTATTGTTGTTTATTGTGTAGATGGCACAATATCTATGAAATTTCAGATATTCTAAAATATTTTAAAAAAAAAAAACAATAGAACGTAACTATAACACGTAACATAACGCATTCGTGTGACAATTTTGATTTTACTCCCATAAATTTTTATATCCCGGTCTTAAATATGAAAATCGATACTATAGGAGTAAACTCCAAAAAATTTTGAATAACATTAATTTGTATATTATAAATTCAACCCTAGACAATGTCTGAGACATACATTACTGGCATAGCAAGCTATATAATTGTGATAATGTGAATGTTAGTGCTTACGTACGATACAAATGTTGGGCTTACATCGGATTACACGAATCCTTCGCATCAACACAGCTTACATCATTGCGTTTAATGCTTCCATACTTCATACCAACTCCAATCTGCTTTGCGCTTGTTCTTGTTTCGCTTATTATTAAAACTAGCTGGCGCCCGCGACTTCGTCCGCATTGAAAAAGAGAAAAGCAACCTATCCTGTGTCTTATGACATATGGCATATGACATACAATACCTACACTTACAGATTTATCATCAATAATAATAATAAATCTGTAAGGGTTGGTCAAGGAGTAAGTTACTTTGTTTTCAGAGATATCGTGTTTATAGGCTCTATACATGATACTGAAACTAAATTGACCATTTTTAGAATTTTTTTCTGTATGTATGTAAGTATGTATGTTCCTCCATAACTCTTAAACGAATTAACTGATTTTCATGAAACCTAGTAGATAAACATTTAGACGTACAGGACACAGGATAGACTACTTTTTTCTTTTTTAACGCGGACGAAGTCGCGAGCACTAGCACTAGCTACAAACGTGAAGACTTAATATGTAAGCTCACCTTTATTTGTACCCTACTTTCGCCTCCTAATGTAAACTCCTGTAAGCCGATAATGAATAAACACCACAATAGGAGTGGGTACAATGAAATTACAAGTAAGTGTAATCTCATAACAAATATTTGCTCGTAAAGTTAATATGAACAGAGGGTTAAAACGGGCGCAAACATATGTTTACGCTTATAATGAATGGCGGATTAGTTGGGCGTAAGCGGTGTGTGGTCCAAGCGACAAGTTAGGGCGGCAGGATAACTGACCCGCACTTATCAAAATCGGTAGCTAATAAAATAATAAATAGAAATATAAATTGTTTATTGGTTACTTTGTAATTTGATACAAACAATCAGTAATTTGGTAAGAAATTGTGTGATTGGTGTGAAAATTATTCAAAACGATCTTATGCAACTTCATTGCTTGCTTGCGGCACTTGTCATAGGATATCTTTTGAAGATTTCTCCCCTCGTAAAAAAGAAAAAAAAACCGTGCACGGTGTTGCAATCCAATTCTCGAAAGTATTACAATAAATCGCGCACTAATTTTCAAGATATTGATGTACTTTTTCAAAAATAAAGATTTTATATAAGTCATTTGATTTAAATCTTTGCAAGTCATGTTGGACAATAAGCTAAGATTCTTTTTGTGAATATAAACATAGGTCACCTAGCTTGCCTGCAATTTCGTCCGTCGCAATACTAGTATTGTTACTATTTGTAAATAACAATGATATATTCTCTCAGTTTATGACTTGCACCAAACAACGACTTACCCATTTGAATGTAAACATTTTCGACAATTAATTAAATCAAGTGAAGTGAGTGGATTTAAGCGTTTGTTAAATTATTTTGGGTTTCGTACAGGTTACTGCGTTACTTCGTCAGTTACGTATAAAATTAATTTATAAACAATAATAACAATTAACTTTTTTTTTGGAAATTTTAACTAGGTCAAATCCTTTGTATAAAACAAAGACGTTATACATGAATGAGTATGAACTTTTAATACGTTATGAATTTATAATATTATAAAGTAAATATTTTTCTGTTTTATTTACAGTACGCGAAAATTTATTGCATAAATATTAATTAAGTATGCAAATGCAGAATTTAATGACGCATTCAGTTCGTTCTATTTTATGTTGGATCCATTAACAATAAGTGAAATATGAAATGATTGCAATATTTTAATGTAAAACCTGCAGGAAGGCTTGACGTTTCGCTTGATGCACTGCTGACCTTAGTAGGATCTAGGATAAGTATTTAAGAGGGGATTGGAAAATTGGCCCAGGAAAATGGAAACCGAAACACAACAGCCAAGGCAAAGCAAGGGCTATTTCCCGAGCTATTCAAAAGTGGTCATTGCTGCAATATGGGTTGCACATAGGACACACTAATTTAAGAATTTTGTGTAGACAATATTAGTCCTAAAACTAATACTAAATTTAGCTAAATTTAACCCAATTAATCAAAAACTATAGTCAAAAAATATAATATAACAAGCTATAACAAAATATAACAAGCTATAATAAAAAAATATGAACTAACCCCACAACACGCTATATCTGCCGTAAGTTGCTGAAGAATTGGGTATCCCAAAGACTACTTGATTCTACAGTATCAAGTCAAGGTTACCATGTAATGGAAAAACCACCGAAGTAGGTAATATACCAAATTTCACATCAATAGTGAAACTTAGTGAAATTCCTTCGTTAACTAGGAAAAATGGGTTGATAACTAAGAAATATTTTGAAATATCAATATCGGTCCATTCGAGCTGCGATGCCAGAGACAGACACACAGGTGAAAGTTATAACACCAATCTTTTGCGTCGGGCGTTAAAATTTGTCTAATAAAACCACTAAATATCCGACACTTTCATTATAACATAATCATAACTTAACATAACAATTCATAGAAACGTAAATAACAGTTCTCTTTTTAATAAAATTAATAATTAAAGCACACGAAGAAGATTTCTGAGACCTCAAATAAGGTCCGACTGCTTATCGGACCTAAATGGAACAAGGAAAAGAAAATGTTTGCCAACTTCGGCACGATATAACCGAATAATCGTCTGGACGCAATTACAAAAATTAACACTCGAGGCCGAATCCCGCAATCTCGCAAATGAATCCTCGCCACTGTTTATTGGATCCCGCCGGGAACTGTCCGGGATTGTTAATCGCGGGGGAATTCCCGGATATTATGAGACGTCTGCCAGATGCGGTCACGCTCTTTATATTTAATTATTAAGTGATGAGACCTGCTTGCAAAAACGTATTTCATTTTGATGGAGACCTTTTGTGACAATTTATGACGGATAGGCATATGGTTCTTTAAATATGATGTGGCCTATAGACTTATGCGAATCTATCCCGCGACGAATGTCTAGGAAGGAAACAGGATAAAGGCTAAGGGACAGTTAGTAGATATGTAGATAATAGTTTTTATGACGTATTTTTTATTGGAAAATTAAAAAATGGTTTGACATCCGAAGCTGTCACAATAAGCACCTCTTTCACCATCTGTCAAGTAGGCTAACTCTCATTTAAAGTCACCGGTAACCGGGGATAATGGAGCTGATATACCTTTGTTTGTACGGTAAAAGTCCCAAACATTGAAAAGAAAATCATAAAAAAAATTCGCCTACCGAATGATGCAGTAAGCCGAGTGCATAATTCAATAAAACAGAAAATTGTTTCTAAAAGTAAGTAATCAACACTTTACTTGTAATTGGTGAAAGAGGCCCTAAGATCAATATACTCATATAAAAAATCAATATTTTCAAGTTGTGGAATAAAAATAACAACAAAGTATATATATATAATATATGCACTTTCAAGTTCTATCAACTTAATTAACTTAAGGAATCAAATGTTTCGGAGAGAAAAACTTTCACTAAAAATGTTTTAGATATGAGAGGCCAAAAAAGCCGAAATCAATTTTATCCCTACAACCGTTGTAACACAAAAAATATAAACCGAATAACCGGAGAAACTCTCAGTAAAAATTAAACCTTATATAGTTAATAATAGGGTTCACTTTTAAAGGCTACATTACTACTACGTTTTCCACGCAATGAAATGTTATGCAGATTTTTATGTTCAATATCCGATAAGAAAATTTATTGTATGACGCTTCATTTGCGGATATTTGATTTGTTGGCTAGTTTAGGTTCTTCGTTAGTCTTTATTACCTATCTCTTAAGGTCGCAAATGAGTGGTTCGGAATGTGTCATTAGCCCAGGGTGTTATGAGTTTAAGGCCATGCAGGCATTCATTGGCACGTCAAGCTGTCAAGACCCGCCGAGCTGATAACATGTCTTGCGAGCTTGTCAAATATAGTGTAGAGAGTGTATTCATCATTGTCTCGGTGTGAATGATCAGTGTGACAGGCTTCCAAGGTATTTGCTTATGAATTCACCCCGGCAGGGTTATGGCTACATTTGATTAATGCCCTCAAAACATTCGTGTATTTCAAGTTTCATTAACGAGTTTACTTCTTAGTCTTCGTCTATTCAGAGAGTCGTATCGATTTGTATACGTTCAACTGTGACCTACGCTTTAACTGTAACGTTTTGAAGATTATGTAATCAAAATCATAACGAATATTTGTTTATTTATGAATTAAGAAGACAAAAAGCTATAATATTACATATGATAAAGTAAACAAAATAGAACAACAGGTAAAACCATTTCTAAGGAAAAGTAATTAAATATGTGGCAATAAAGTAATTAAGTATGTTGTTATGCAAAAATTAAGGAATATACCAAAAATAAAATAAAATAAATAAACAATGAAAAATATAACAATTTGACTAACAGAAGTAATATAACTACAAAGTTTACAGCTAAATAATATAATAATGTTTGAGGCGAGCTCGGACTAGAAAAGTTTTTTTATAAAGAGAGAAGAAGATCTCAAAAACTACTGGACCAATTTTGAAAATTCTTTCATCTATAGAAAACTACGTTATCAGCGAGTAACAGCCTATATTTTATAAAATTATGCTGGCGAAGTCGCGTCCAACAGTTTGTTATTATTGTATAAACATGTAAAAAAGTGTATTATGACCAACACGTACAATGTAGGCCCTAATAGGTTTCGTAAGGTCCAACCCACACCACAAAATTTAACAGCTCAGTTAATAATATGCCTCGAGCGTCTAATTTTAATGGTGTGGAGAATGTTTAATAAAGATTTATGTCGGGGAACAGTAACAATTTGTCAAGATGTATGTGCGTTCCGACATATCTCGGATATGGGAGGTAGATACGAGGGGCGAGGTACCGAAGTCTTGGTGAATTATTGGCCGAATCCGTACACATCGCTAATTTATGTGAATTTATATGGGAAATCGAAAATTATCTGGATTTTCCTAATCTAAATATCATATCAGGTTATATTTATTTCATAATCTTCGGTAGAGATAAATTTTCATTAGTGATAATTTAAAAATATATAATTAATTCGTGATTTATTGTAGGTAATTTATTTCAGCATTTGCCTGATTTTACAGCAACTAAAGTGA
Source organism: Synanthedon formicaeformis (assembly GCA_945859745.1). NCBI lineage: Eukaryota > Metazoa > Arthropoda > Insecta > Lepidoptera > Sesiidae > Synanthedon > Synanthedon formicaeformis. The sequence goes on from OX243973.1 coordinate 9,197,454, forward strand.
AAAATAAAAATTCTGAATTTCCAATGTGAATTTGTTAAATTTATTCCTAAAGACGTTCTAGGTATAAAATTTAGGTTTTAATAAATGATTTCAAGTCAGCAATTTAATTAATATAATGTCATGCTAGTACCTCTTAAAACTAGATTTTATTAAGGCCAATTTGTATTCGGAATACAGTTTAGCTATTTTTTTTGATAAGAACTAAAAAAAATTGGGGTGGGCCACCCTTATCACTTAGGCGTATCAAAAATAGTTTATACGACCTATTTTCACATCTGCAGAATAATAAACAAAAAAATTCATAATAATCGGTCAGGCTGTTTTATATTTATATTTTATATTTATATAGATTTTAATTTCCGCGTCAGTCGACCCGATATCACACAGCAATGTATCACTTTTATGAAGTTTCCACTGACATTTCGGCCAAACGTATCGATATTTATTGCGATGTCGACCGATCGATACATATAGCAATTGGCTCTATCGATATAAATATTTAGTAGGTAAAGCACATAAAACGTATATTAAAAATATTAAGCCTCCAATGACAATCGTCTCTCTTTATTATAAGGCGTTTTTTTTTCACATTCGAAATTTGATTTCATTAATAATATTGTATGTAAATTCTTAAAAATTAAACAAATCTTATTTGAAACATGTATTATTTTGAGTTAATGCTAGTTAAAACAAAATAAACAGTTTGTCACGAAAAATATGTTTACAAAATAAGAGAAGTCAAAATCGCACTGTAGTTTGCTACATACAGATTAATAAAGAATCCAAAGATTCCAAGCTCAACTCACGTGTTTTTAGAATGTTTGATTACCAATATTTAAGTATTCGGCCCGAACTATCACTGTCATATTTTATTATTATTATTAGAGATGGGTTTGCTCTTGGCCAACATCCAACTGTGAAGCGAAGATGAGGCCTATGATGGAGCGAGCTCACCCAGAAGACGCCTATTCACTCGAACTTTGAAAAGATTTGGGCTACATGAGCTCGGAAATACAGACGCCGGAAGGGAGTTCTAAACCTTGGCAGTGACAGTGGCATGTCTTAGATAATATTATTTCTTAGGGAGCTACTAAAAGTTTAAGTATATAAAAGGTTATTTATTTCTTCGAAATAAATTTCCTGGGATTGCGGATCAGATATTGAAAATAAGTGCTATACTAGGAGTACAATCTATAATGCAGGAAATCAGGTTGCGGGCGCGTCGGTTGTGGTGTGCGGTTCTATTCCGTGCGAAACTCGAGTGATATCCGACTCGTATTACCGGGACCTAATTATGGTCTTCGATACGTTCGCATGAGTTCCGGGAACTCCTATGATCATTTGTTTCATGTATACATGTGTTTTTGTAGTAAAAACTTTTTTAAGCGTGTTATGCTGAGGAGTGAACGTAAGTGAACCGTCACGCTCGGGTCGGTGACGCTGAAACGACATCAAAGGCGCGAGGATTGGCGATGCATTGAATCGTGTGTACATTATAATTATATTTATGATTTTAAAATTGGAAAATTAGAAATGTTCACTCCCATTCTGTGGTCATAAATAAGCATAGACACATTTTTTTCTATATAATTTTCTTTTTAAAATGGCATAAGTCTAAAATTTATTTAGATGTGTTTTGAAATACAAACGCGGATTATGTTTACATTAAATCCAACTGGATCTAATGGTGTGTGTGGGTATTTACTCTGTGCGCTCCATTCAAAGTTGGAACGCGGAAAGATCTGCATTGAATGCGAACGGGTGTGCGCGTGCGCACTTTTGACGATAACCAACCGCAATGGCTAAAAGCATCACACGGCCCTAAAGATTAAGCTCTATACGCGTGAACTCTACTTTTATTTATCTAAATTTTATTTATAAATAACTAGCGACTCGCTCCCGCCTTCGCCTGGGATGCAATTTTTTTTTTAATACACAAACTTACATACTCCTCCTTAATTTCTCTATATATTAGTGAAAGTCCGTTCAATGGTTTAGAACTGGTTAGCAGAGAAACAAACAGATAATAAACCTTCCATGAAAAATCACCTCTCTTGGTGAAAATCTGTTGCGTGTAATGATCAAAATATCCTTGCACATTGAATATTACAAATAATTTTATGATTAAAAATCAAATTGTTGTTTTATTGATAACACCAAAGCTCTTAAACAGATACTTTAACTATTTAAATACAAACTTGATGTCTTATTACACTTGGGAGTCCAAAAGGCACCTTTTGTTTATGGTTTACACGACAAAAAAACGAATTAATTTTATCCATCAGTTCTCTTAATAAAATAATTAGTACCTACTAATATTAGATCACAGTGGTTAAGCTTATTTGCGTGTATATAATAAACTTTTTCATAGGAAAATCCTATAAAATCAGTCAAATATTTCATTTTACTCTCAGAACAACTACAAGAGATAAGTCAGAAGCAAGTTGATACAGTGCTATCCGTATGCTAACACGAACAGCTTAGGCCAACGACCCGATCAGCTGGTACTTAACAATGACATGTATTTGTATGCAGATATGTTGACTCGTAAGCCGGTGAAATTAATTATAATTCGTTAATACACGTTTATTAAGACTACAGATAAACACACTTATATTTTTATAATGGAACCAACGACGGTAAACTTTATAATTATTATAGTTATTAACTTTACAAACATTATAGTGGCGAATTTTCTCATATAATACAAGTCAAAAGACACAATATCCTTTTCAATGAGCTTCAAATTGATGAAAACGATGATTTCTTGTAACCAGTACATATATCATAACCAAACGGTAGAAATTGCCACGTTCGTGGAATAATATTAATTTCTGAAATAGATTCTAGGTTAATACATACAATACTTTATACACCGGCGATAAGTTTGCCGAAATTGAATTGAAGGCTGGGAGAAACTGCGAGCAATAGACAAATGTAAAGAAATAAACAAAGAGCTCCAGATATTTCAAATAAAATGTAAAATATAGCATTAGAGTGTTCGCTTCGAAGGCAAATGTAAAGACCCATTGACGACTTCCACGTGCAAGAAACAGTGGAGACAATAGAATTTTAATATAATTTTACGAGCATACCGAATCCTTTAATGTTCGTCGTACCGGCGAGCCCATTAAGTGGGCATTATATGCAAATGTAACTGTTCTTCTGGAGATCTAAATTAGATTTGTGAGGAGTGAGGTACATACAGTCATTCGGGTAATGGATGTCGGAACGTTTCACTATTCTTGCTGACGAATTGTTCACATGATCTCTAAGGAGATTTATTGCGAGCTAGATTCCGACCTGGACTCCATATTTTACTCTTCAAGTATAGAGAGAGAGTCCTAGAAAAATCGCGAATGCACGATTTGTAATCTGTCAACCCGTAACGTACGGACAAAATGCTTTGTTAATGGGGATAACCATAGTAACTTAAAGGGATAAGACAAATGAATGATATTTATGCCACATTATGATAATCAGTTTGGCATGCACACGCAATATAATTTCATCTAATTAATTGAGAATATGAGAATTTAGAAGGATTATGGGACAGGGAAATGGGTTCTGACAAACCGTATAATAAGCAAAGGCGGGCCGCCAATATGTGCTCCCTACAAATAAACTAAAAGATACAAAAAAATCACCAAATTCCTATTTTGCTTCTTCATATTATTTCTTTTCAAAGGCGACCTGTCTAGGGTTACAAAAGGATTGGGCGACATCCCAATCTCTGTAGTTTCATAATAGCATTCTAACAGTCTGTTTACATATTACATTTTCATATGTAAAAGAATAAATCATTTAAAAAGAAACATGGATTTTTCCAGATTTTAGCTGTTGTGTGATTGAGTGATGCAGTAATAACGGGGCGTAAAGTCCAAAAAAGATCAACAAACAACCGAAGGCCGAAGGTATACCACACTATTGTGTGTTGAACCTTTTAATGTGATATTTTGAAAGGGCGAAGTGGCAAAACAAATACTCTGGTGAAGCCGATATCTAAGAAACCGAAGCTACCATGTTTGCGTAGTGGAGGGACAGGCAAAGTCAAACATTGTGAGTGGGGTGTGAACGCCAAGACGCACGGTCTCTACTCTATATGTAATTACAAAAGGACGCGAAGAAAACCTGACAAAGGAAACATTTCCGGAAAAGAAAGGTAACGTTTCACCATGAGAAGGGTATATAGGGAATATTGAAACGACACGTTTGGTCTAGTGGCTAGTAATCCTAGCTGTTAACCAAACGGTCGCGGGTTCGGATCCCGCTAGGGGCAAATGATTATGTCTTAATCCATGACTCAGGTACCTTTGTACCTGAGTCATGGATGTTTTGTATTTGTAATATGTTTGTATTTACAAAAAAAAAAAATCTTTGTAATAAAAAACATTTTCCATCGAAATTAATAGGAGATGGCTTTTATAAACTGGAATAATTTTTTTATTACAATAACGTAGACGTTCTCTAATAGGGTGGCTTTATCTAATAGGAGGTAGATGCCTCGTGGAAGAAGAAAAGCTGCAAGCCGCCTCAGACACTTAATTTAGCTCACTTTTTAAATTAGCTTATAGTTTTTCAAGGAAAAATTTCAAGAACCTCGGTTCTTATGAAACCTCATAATAATCTTCTTTATAAATAAAAATGAATCACTAAATGTGTTGCTAAGCCCAAAACTAGAGAACGGCTCGACCGATTTTAATTCTGTCTTCACTCATGGATAGAGGGATAATCAGGGAAGGTTTTTACGTAAAAAAAATGCACCCCGGTCGAAGCCGGGATCGGGTCGCTAGTTTATTACTTTTTGTCTGACTCTCCGTTAACTTCATCTAAACCGAATTTGATACGGTTTTCACTAATGGAAAGAGCGTTAAACGAAGAAGGTTTGAGTACGAGTAAGAAATAATATCGGGAATAAAGTCGGGGGCGAATTGCTATTGAAATATATATTATATTATAAAAAAAAACATATATAACGCAACAAAAGACGACAAAAACGAATGTCTGAATTTCAAATCATAAATCAAACGTCTAAAGAAGTAATAATTTAATTTGTAAGTTAAAAAATTATTCATCCTTTATATTAATAAAGAATGAATAAAACAATTTTTGATTTAATCTTGTATGATGGTAATGCGGTTGGCAGGAAGCCGATTTGTGTATTGTTTCAAATGTTAGGTGAAATCGAATGAATGGACGGCCTAATTATATCTACTATATATTATTTTCATGATAAAGAGAGGTAGAGAGTTCGACAGTCCATTCTGAGGTAGGCGGCTACTGCTATACCTAAAAATACGAGTAACACCATTGACAACCCGATTGGACAAGATTTTTGGGTTTTCAGGACAAAAAATCATATTACTTTTACTTACTTATTAGAGCGTTAATAAGGAAATTGTGTTATTTGAAGTGAAGCTTACCTGGAACAAATAAAAAACAACTTTTATTCTATGTTAATTTTTAAACAAACTCAAACTAATCATATTTTTTAACTATAGATGCCAATAAACCTTAGCCTTGACATCAATTCTTACAATAGGTTTTCTTTAAGTACTTTTGGGTTAAGCGTATGGTGACCTTATGGTTTACTTAAGAACCTCATCTCTCTATTTTTCAAGAATCTTTAAAAGTATCAGGAAGTCGATAGTAAAAGTTGTGTTTTATATGGAATGTTAAATTTATCTAGCGGAATGAGGTTTTTAAAATGTGCATAACGACCGTAGTGAATGTCAAAGCCGTATAATGCACGTCAAAAGTTGTATGTTGTGTACAAAAGTAATATAAATAGGAATTTTTGGAGTTTACTACTTAAGAATCGATTTTCATATAAGGTCTCCGGTATGGAACATTTATGCGGAGTTAAATTAATACACGCGTTAAATAAAAAGCGTTATGTTCTGCGCACATTTCACTTTAAAAAAAATCAAATTCAAATTTAAAATTTAAAATCCAAAATTCAGTCAAAATTCAAAATCCAAATTAAAAAATCAAATTCAAAATTATGTCTATTAAAGAGTAAACTCCAGTCATGCGTTGGAGTTGACACACACAATTTTTTTTGCTTCCGTAGGCATTGCAAATAAACTGGCATCAACTTTTCATAAATACTCGTATATAAAAAAACTTTCCACACTGAAACCCCGTACAAAATGTCGTTATACAAATAAATAATATTATACAGTTTGTCTCGCCGTAGAGAGAGGCCATCAGTTTTATGAGCTCACTGAAAATATACCGTCCATATTTCACGAGGTACGAGTATATACCTACATGGCCACTATTGTACTTTGCGATATGGATACGTCACATTTCATTTTACCCGCATGATTGTTGGGGCACATTTATGCAAAAATATATGACCTTTATACTCGCTAAGCAAATAAAAAATAATTGGATAATTTATAAAAATAAATGTTTTAAATAATATGAATATTCAGAATGTTTAATTAGCCGAACAGGGTCCCAAAAAAAAATTGGTAGTAGTACACTTTCAAACCAATTCTAAGCAAATGACAATATTTTCTAGGCATATAATTTCATTCTTCTTTTAGTGAGAGGGCACTGTGAAATAAATTTTCCCACGACTAATTTCCAAAAATGGATATGTATGTGTTGTTGTCTTGTTGGGTTTTCTCTATCCTCGCCTTTTTATCCCTATCCTTTATTCTATCAGGTTCGACACCATCCTTCCTGGCGTTAGTTGTATTAAAATAAACTATACAATCACATGTAAACTGTCAACCTGTTTGTCGACATTAAAAAATATTTTTTGGTAAGTTGTTACATAGCCTTAAACCAAATTAGTATAGGTAACAAAAAGATAGCATTTTTTAATTAATTTATCACATTTATTTAAGAGTTTATGAGCTTCTGAATATTTATTTACTAAATTTTATTTTTATGACAAAATAAATGCAGTATAAAAACATCGCCTAAGCAAAAACTTAAATTGAAATCGGCTCATATTTAGCACAAAAAGCAAGATTCGTGCATTCATGTAGGTTTCTCATTGTAACTTATGGAGGGAAAGTATGAAACATTGGCCGGCGACGAAAGACGATTTTATGATCGAGTCGAATGGCCACATCAATCTCTGTTCGAGACTAACCGATACAATTTATGGGAAACGAAAAAATTAATAGTTTTGCTCGCCTGAGTTTCTAAACTTTTACGTTTTAATTTGACAAAAAAATATTCAACGCGATAACATTTAGTTCTTTTTAAACTAAAAAGATGGTGTTTGCCTACCATAGGTGCAGCATGTACCTATGTTAAAGAATAAAGTATAATTAGTAAGTAATAGAGAAATTTACTCAAGAATTTACTAAAATACAATAGCATATTTGCTATCATTTCTAGGTAAGTAGGTAGTCTTCTTTAAGGAATGGTATTAGCCACATAAATGTTGCTTTTTTTAAAATTTTCCATTATATAATTAGTTAATTTGATTCACATATTAATATAAAACTTTTATACGCCTCGTGTGCAAATAGCCTTATACAGTTGCTTCACACACAACAAGTCTAACATCCCACACAAGAGAGTTTCCTAGTTTTAATTTATCAGTAGGTACCTTATATTTTCCGCGGACCAACTCAAGGAAGGGCTATGTAGAACGCACGTGTGCACGCATCTTGCGCCATATTTGGTCAGACGCGCTATCAACATTCCTCGGTCAGACGCGCTCTTACTCCACGAGAAAATCGTTGACGCATTTAGAATTTCAATCACATATTAAATGACGGGATTAGTTCTAGCTCAGGTACTTGCTACGTATCAAAGAGATCCGACGACGCACAGCGATCTTGGATCCTGAGAAACGTTGCGAGCTACACATTAATTATAGTTTTTGTGATAATTTGTGATAAGAGAAGAAAAAAATGAGAAATGCTTAGTTAAAATGAACTAGAAATGTGTATGGGTTTCGCTTGCATTCGGAAGCGCTATAAAAAGCATTAACAAGTGAAGTAATAAAACACAAAGGGTGCACGATTACCGCTGGACGCTCGCCAAGCGATTACTGCGAGCGCACTGGACTGGGTATAGTCACAGTGAAGGCGGCTTTTAGATATCATAATTATATGAATTCATTAGCGAACATTATTCATAATAAATTATGTCTGTTTAATACACCTTATAAGAGCTCGTTAAACTTCATTCTTTATAGTGAGAAGCTCTAATTATTTAAGAAGCATTTTGATTTTGAGTCATCTGAAGTTAGTAATGGATCTAGATACATATAGATAAAATACAAAATATTATATTATGGGCTTAAATAGATACTATATTAGATAATTATATTAAGTATTAGATAAATATAGCATGTTTTAAGTAAATTTCTATATGTTTCCAACGTTGTAGGCTTTAGTTTTTGTAGTTACTTTAGACGCGTTGTCAACTAAAATGTGTAAAATTTTTACAAATATTGAGTTTTTTTTTTTACATTAGTTTAAATAAATTCTTAAATAATAAAAATAAAATAACCCAATGCAACACATATAAAATTACTAAAGGAATATTAAAATAAATCAGCAGAATCGCTATCAAGGTGACCACGTCCGATCATTGGTTAACGCTCGGTTCAAGCGCTAACTGCGTTGTTAACTAGCCTTCGGTTAACGTATTATCATTTACTGTTTATCTTTTACTTAATGTTTTGTGGTTTGTTTTTTATTACGGTTTTTTATATGTAACGGTCAGTAGGCAGGCTGACGGTCTACTGGATGGTAAGGTAATAAAATAATATAAAAGTACATTAAGTATCAAGTATAAAAGCAAGAAGCAGCAGATATATGCCGATATATTGGATTGGAACAAATCCTTAAAATAAAAGTAAACCCCCAGTTTTTAATAAAACTATCCTAAGGTGATTTGTAAGCTAAAGAGTAATAACAACTTTTGCTGAAGATGTGTTTTCATAGACGAATAAAAATAATCAGTTAGTAAAAATTAATAACACAATATAAATTAATTTATACAGTTTACAAAAGGTTATCTACATATAATGATTTATTTATAATATTCCTAAGCATATACTAATAAGTATAAATTTTCAAATAAAAAAAAATCCAAACAGCCACAAACACACACACACACACACGTCAAACTTATAACACCCCGTTCTTGCGCCGGGCGTCGGGGATTAAGCGCTGTTACTAAAAATACATAGAAATTGCCACTAATAACCATTTGTATGTAAAAGTCACTTTATAACGAGTTTTAATGTTAATATTTATGAACCAAATGCTGGTTCGAGTGCAAATGCGGGAATTCTAACATTCGTAGGCATCCTAATTGGCTAGCAGTTTACCAGATATATGTTTATTGCCTTAAATGTTTAAGTAATTGTACGTTGGGAGGTATTTATGCAAGCGAGCACTTTATCTGGTGCCCTGGAAGTGACCTCCGGTTTTACGGGTTGCAAGTTACGAGTACTGATTGTGCCACTAAGAAGTGAATGCTAAAATATGTGAGCCGTTGAATAGAAGGTTTAGTAGTGGTAGCGAAGAATCTACTTTTTGTGCGAAACAACTACTAAACCTTAGTCATAGGAAAAATAAATGCGGATTTGTCCTATTTTTCCTATTCTTACTGAGTTTTATTAATTTATTTTTTAAATCCTACGGAAAATGATTCACCGCAATGACTCGCTTGTTCTCCGTAAATGACCTTCAACTATGGTTCAACTTTTATCTCTCATGATCTGAAACTAATTTATGATTAGGGAAAAATATTTTACTTAATAAAAATGGTCGTGGTTCTTCGTTAATTAGTGTTGCTTTTAAGAATGCCGTGAATATAGTTTAAGGTACCGTTTTAACCCATTTCATGGGTTAAACTTCTCCTTGCAGAGTTAGCATGGAGCTTTTTAGCTAAAATATCTCTACAATTAAGTACCCAGTATGTAATATGTTTTCATTTTTCTATATACTCGTAGTTTTAGTGTATTCCAGATAAAGATGGATGAGACTGAATGAGAAAAACTGAAAAGTGACCCCACGAAATAGAAAAGCAAATTCATATTTTTATAAATATAGAAAGAAATATAATATATAGTATAGAAGTATAAGAAGTGGTAAAAGTGATTTTTAATAATATTTTCACTTTTTTCTACAATTTTCAAAAATATACTGCAATGTATTTATTTTATAGGAATCTTGAATTATGTAGACGAAAGAATTTCAAATAATGAGATTTTACCAAAAAAGTAGTATTTTGCTAGACTGGCAATCTTATCACTTGGTGGCTTTTTTCTCTTTATAATATTAGTACAGATAAAAATGAATAATTTGGATTAAATGTCCACCAAATATTTAAGACGAAGATCGCCAATAGATGCAAGTTTAGAGCTGGTACACACTAGGTGTTTTAAAACGCGCGCTTTGAGAACTATGAAGTTCTAACGCAACGCCAAGCCACCAAGCGCTCAATGTGTACTCGCTCTAAGAACTTCATAGTTCTCAAAGCGCGCGTTAGCAAAGCGCGCGCTTCAAAACGCCTAGTGTGTACCAGCCCTTAGTGTTTTGAAGTAATAGTTCCAAGTGCTGTGGTGATGTGGTGGTTAGTGGTTAGTGGGTGATAACCGCCGACGGCCAGCGATCAGCCTCCCACACTCCGGAGCGTCGCTAACAAGAATCGATTACCAAAACGAATTTTACAATAGCTCATTGATTTATCTTTTATTACTAGCGATTCGCCCCCGGCTACGCATGGAATTGAAATTTTCAAAAGATGTTCCAAATTTAAGATTTCTAAACTTAGTAGTTTTGGCTAATTTAATGCTCAGTCACTCAGTCACGACAAATCAACATTAAATGTCCAACGTTTTCAAGGTTTGGCCACGTCAAGGTTCAAGGTTACGATGCTTTGAAGAAGACAATTAAAGATTGTTGATTACTGCTCAATTTTTAACCTTATTCTTACTGTTCTTCTAACGACCTTCTTACTGCTCAATTTTAAAATTCAGGTCTAGTTTTAATATCAAAAAATATCAATTAATTATGAATATACTTAATGGCATGAGAAATTGACTGTAGTGCACATCTAAAGGGTCGCAGAGGCAAAAAAAGTTTACAAGAACTTTTGATAAAGTTAGGATAAGTTACAAAATAAGGATAGAAGAACAGCCAAGTGCTTGTTTCAGGCTGTCTAGGTTATGGCTGTAGTACGCAGTTTAGTCATTTTATCATTCCATTTTAGGTAAGTAAGTACCTACTTGAATTGTTTATATTCCTCATTCCTTATAAAATGAAAAGTAGTTGTTAGTAAAGTCGCATAGCTATATCATCAATACTAATAATAAATCTGTAAGGGTTGGTCATGGAGTAAGTTACTTTGTTTTCAGAGATATCGTGTTTATAGGCTCTATACATAATACTGAAACTAAATTGACGATTTTTAGAATTTTTTTCTGTATGTATGTAAGTATGTATGTTCCTCCATAACTCTTAAACGAATTAACTGATTTTTATGAAACTTGGTAGATAAACATTTAGACGTACGGGACACAGGATAGGCTTCTTTTTCTTTTTCAACGCGGACGATGTCGCGGGCGCCAGCTAGTATTTTATAAAGAGGAGGCCATCACAATAATTTGACTGTCTCAATCAACCCGCGGCGTATACGGGATGTTGTAAGGTCGAACCACTTGTAAGGTGAAGTACTATTGTAGGCAAAATTGAACTCTATGAGCACAGACTAAAGTTTGGTTTGAACGGGGCACCGCACTTACAGGACGACGATAGAACATTGACAGATTTAATCCTAGTGGTTGTTTATGAGAGCGTAATATTAGGGCGTGAACACATTATGTGGGTTTCTAGTTAATATGTGCGATATGTATGACCCAATGGAAGTTTATGATTTTCGCAGTCATAAATTGAGTAGAACGTCTGCCAGCAGTAACTAAGCCTTTACAGTAGACCACAGTAAAATAACAGTATTTGTGCTGTTGTGTTTCGGTGAGTAACATAATATGTCAGAGCTCATTTCCATATAACCCCAACAAGTGGATTGTCAGCGTACTTTCCAAGCTTTATATAAAAAAATAACTTTTAAATGTTGTATTTCTTTAAATTTAATTTTCTTTTCTTAGAAATGAAAATTTTATCTACGATTGACTACTCTCTAAAAGTCAAAGTAAAGTTTTCCCTCTTAAATTGGTAATAAAAAAACATGTTATCTGGCACTTTTTAGAAAGATCGTCTTCAAACATTTAAATCGGATATTAAAAAAAACATTTATTTTCAAGAACAGGAAACCTGACACGACCGAATTTGAAAGTGATATTGAAGTTTTTATTTATAAATCGATTCGTTCAATTTATTCAATCTGATGGCACTAAGTCACAAAGACGAGAATTTCAATATTTCCGAATTGAACTCGAAATCGGTCAGTTCTGAAAATGGATGAAAACTAGTCCCACGTCCACATCAATTTCTATAAAGCTTGACATGTTGAAAAAAACCCGATTGACCCACAAAAGGAATTTGAGCTTTAAACACCTAGCAGGTAGATGCAAAACGAAAATTTTCACCATTGAAACAATAAAGCCGTCATTCGACGTATGCTTTTGACAGATCCTCTGGAACTTCACGCCTCAAAATTAATATAGAGCTTCATTCAATTTTGAATTTTAAAGTCAGCAGTTTAGAGGTCAAAATTGCAAACCATCTCTATTCCCAGTCAAGATATTCAAAACCCAAGCAAATGGAATTTTGAAAACGGCTGTCATTTGAAATTCAACTTTATTAGTAAGAAGACATCAATGACAATAAATTAAGGCCAAAGTAGTTTCTGCAGCAATGAAAACTGAGATCTATGCGGTTGCCGTAAGGTCTATAATTTTGTTTATCGAAATATGTGAAGGGTGTCTCACTGAGTATGTTAACTAATAATGAATTATGTGAAGAGGTGCCGGTACTAGCTTGAATTAGGATAACGTATAATAGTTCTATACAACAAGAGATTTGTAGGTGTTTTGTACGTGACTAGAAAATATCTTATCTAGAGTCGCCTTGGTGTTAAGGCGGTATAGTACCGGAGAATTTTTGTGCCGGGTAAAAACACACACACACACACACACACCCACACAAAACTTTCATATTTTATCAACACTAATCATCAATCAATACTAATAATAAATCTGTAGGTGTAGGTATTGTATGTACGTATGTATGTTCCTCCATAACTTAAACGATTTAACTGATTTTCACGAAACTTGGTAGATAAACGTTTAAACGTACAGGACACAGGGATAGGCTACTTTTTTCTTTTTCAACGGGGACGAAGTCGCGGGCACCAGTTAGTATGAATATAAATCAAAATATTTATAAAATTGTCATAAGTTTTCATAAGTTGTGGTCGATGTATGTAGTGTAAAAAAAAACTATGTAAAAAAACCATAATTTCTAACTTTTATTTTAAAATCTAAAAGTAACATAATATTTTTTTATCGACCGTATTCGTACGGTAATTTTTTTTTCTTCATAAGAACCTCTGACTTCACTGAATTATTTGAGAGAAAAAAAATTGCTAAATTGGTCGTACTATTTTGAGTTTTATGTAAGTATAGAAACTTTAGTGATTCATATTTTTTTTTCAGACTTTTCCAATATTTCTTTCACAAGAACATTCCATCCGTCGATGGAATGTATTCCATCAATGGGGGGGCCTATGAGCACAGCAATGGACATCCTACAGCTAAGATGAATGCCAATAAAAATTAAATGTTTTGGCTACACAAGCCCAAATATTAGACAACAAATTCACTATTTTAAATCTAAGCTTGATTGAAATATCTCATTTTTTTATCTAATGTCCATCGAGGATTAGCGGCGACCATGACATAGCTAGTTGTCGTAGTGCGAGGCGGTGTCGTGTGAGGCGCTGCAGGTAGGTTACTCGTTGCATATTAGATTAAGTCGTTAACTGAGATTGCGGCCTGATGTTCGCCGCTAAACCAATAACGTACTTAACTGGATCTCATTAATATTACACACTACGGGCGACGAGCTGGTTTGCCTATGTATGTATGTATGCCATTAAAAACACGAAACATTTCAAACATTATTGACAAAGACGCTTTCTACTGCCGCTCAAAGTCCTCAACATTTGTGAACGCTGTGGCATGCAGAATAATTACGGGATTATAGCATTGCCCTTTAATTAAAATAACTGTAGCAGTTTATAATTATTTTTACAATTAAAATTCGAATTTAAATAAAAACTTATAGGTATAATTAGTTGATTGGTGTGATTGACTAGGAATGAGTTAAAGTTGGTGTTGTAACGTTAGCGAAGCTAAAGCGATAAGTTACTAAGATATATAGTACAAGAAACTAAATATTTTGTGAATGAACTACACATAGCTGAAATAAAAAAAAAATCAAATCAAAAAAATACTATTAAAAAAATTAACTAATGTCTGCAATCCTGGACCTGGCTATATAGTACTAATACTAATAGTACTGTGGAGAAGTTCGCGTATGGATTTTTTAGACTTGGCTGGATATCCGTCACCTAGAATGACGTCATCAATTTTATGTGTGAATTTTTTTTTTAGATGGATTAATATCGTAAAATTTTAGTGAGAATTTCCACAATTGCCATCTACTTATGTAAATGTAATTATTACAATAAAATAATTTAGAGTAGTGAATAGGTAACAAAAAAAAAACAGAAATAGGTAAATAATAAAAAAAATCCTAAAAAAATCTACTTAAAAGTGTATTTCTGTAAATTAGCAGAAGCCTAGCTTCGCAGTGGGCGTAAGGCCTAAACTCGTTATGTAGACAAGGTAAGATCATGTTCATACTAATGAATCGTAATGCCCGAGGGATAACCAGGCGTTTCCGGTGCGAAAGGAAGTGACGGAATTTATGCTGGCAACCCACAATCATAGCACGATTTGAGTACAACGCATATCACCTTTGGATTACGCACCTTTATGTAATTTGAGTGGAGTACTTAATTTGATACACATTTCATTGGGGTGAGGGCCCCATAGCTATACATAACTAAGCAGTAAGTACAGAGGTAAGTTATATTATATTAGCGTTGTAAATCGAGGGTCCCAGGATCAATATTGGGTAAGGTCAAAATTAGCCTGTGTGGTTTCTATAATTTTTTTTTTTGCTTAATTTGGGACACACATTCGGTGTTTTTGTCTTTGATTCGACTGCCATTGAAAAGCGCTTCTGACTTAGCCCTAAGTCAACTTTGTGTTTCAGCATTCATTTTGCTGTCTGTCTTGTCACACTTGTCACTTGACAAGAGAACTATGTAAAAGTCGATGTTCGACATGTAATGTCGAAGAAAACGTTTGTTTATATTATTAGCGGTCGGATCCCGATCGCTCAGAGCGAACGATGAAATCGAAGTGGGCACGTGAAAGGTGAATTTGTCACCGAGTCGACTTGCTTGTTATTCTCTCACGGTGCATCGACCTCAATTGTTCACAGTTTTTGCCTTAAAACGGGACAAACCACCCGCGGGAAACACGCTAGGGTTGCCACTGATTGTTTTATGTTTATCTTTTTTAAAACTAATAAAACGGTTTAATACAAAATCTGAAATTAGGATTGGTTCCTACGTTCCTATAAGAAGGTCAAAAGATTACTAAAAAAACGAAACTAGAAATTCTATACGGATAGAAATAGAAAAAAAAATAGTAATATTAATTTTGGTACCCCCTATAATTCTTTTTTTTTGGTTGCTTAAACACTTTTTGAGACAAATCATTGGATGTATGTATAATATTGCCTTTCAAAATTGTTAAAATTATAAATAAATAAATAATAATCAGAAATTGCTTGATTTGATGACATTTTGCCGTATCTATACTATTATATAAAGCTGAAGAGTTTGTTTGTTTGTTTGGTAGGTTGTATGCGCTAATCTCAGGAACTACTGGTTCGAATTGAAAAATTATTTTTGTGTTGGATAGTCCATTTATAGAGGAAGGCTACAGGTTATAGAGAACGCGGACGAAGTCGCGAGCGCCAGCTAGTTTTTAATAAAATGTTGATTAAAATAATAAAGTAAGTAAATTCTGCTTACATAATTAATTGACATAATATTCTAAATCATAATATAGACTTGTATTATATATATTACCTATATTTTACGATCTGTGATAAGGTGCTAGCACTATATAAAAGTCACCTTATATAACTTATTATAGGAACCTGTCTTAATAAGAACAAATCGATACTACCATACAAGAAAAACAAGACATTTAATCTTACCTATTTCTTAACTTTTGTTATGAACCTTAACAAAAGTCTATTCGTATTGTATTCTATTCTGTACGACTTCAATGGGCCGCCAAACAAAGAAAAATTAGTTTGACATGTGCGGCGCCACGCCTCTTAATTTAAAGGTCACTAAAAAAACTTGCCATTGTCAATGTTATATAACGTTGAATGAACGTTTTATGCGCGACCCTATTATTTATAACTTGCATTGTGACAACCCTGAGCGGAAAGAGTCGGCGAAATAGCATTCGAGTGCGAGCAAGTACTTTTCAAACCGAAGAATTTTAATTACCCACTTACAAGTGCTCACTTAATAAGGGCAGCTTCAAATTTCTGTGTCTATATGAGGTTATAAGTCTACTTTGACAGTTAATATTGGAAAGATAAGCCTGTCGCTTGTAGATAAATTTAAAGAACAAATAATAATATGGTAAAATAACCATGTAGAAAAAATAGAGTTTCTCAAACAAGTCTAGTCCATGCGTTTACAGATCTGAAAATTGTTAGTAAAAAAATCAGTTAGTACATTGAAAAAGATTACATAAGCCCAATCTTGATAATTCCTTTTGGGAAATTATGGGGGAGATCTGTCATACTGTGCAGTAGAACTAAATATTTGGAAATTTTTTGTCCAAACAGATCTATAGTAGAACTAATAGTAGAACTGTTTGGAACAACCCTTTTTTTAACGTCCAACGGTTAGCGGCTGCCACAACAACGGCTAACTTCCACTTTAAATGTGACAGTGGTTATCGTTGGCGAGTTAGTTCCGGTTATTCCGTTTTTCCACCCCATTCCTTGCTTTCGGCAGATGGCACCGTAAAAAATCGTTTTTTTTTCTCGCGATCGAGATTATATTATTACGCAAAATATAGATAAAATTAATCCTTGAAGGGGACTGCATATTGTGTAAAAATGTCAAAATTATTTTGGATATAGTCAGGCGAGCACTTAAAAATGGATCCAACGGGCACTTTTATTCAGCGGGTCAAAACTAGTGGGTCCATAGTGGGTCCAAAGTGTCCGAAGCCGGATGTTCTAGGTAGAAAAAAAATTATTGTGACATTAAATGAAAGAGAAGTAGTTTTTCTGCCTTATATTTTCAATTCAACAAAAACGTATTTCATTTGGGTCCCGCTTAACAGTTTATGCAAATGATCAAACATACTAAAAGGAAGGTATAGTATAGATCAAAGATTTAAATCGGTATAGATACAGTATATAAGAAGACAGTCAATGTATAAGGAAATGTAGTATGGAAAACGAAGTTCATGTATATTTTCTGCATTTGGCCATTGTGAATGAGGCTACTTTTTAGGTGGGTTAATAAAGTAGAAAAAGGATATTTTTTTGATAGGTATATTCATTGTTCTAAAACGAGGTTCGCCTTTCATTTATCGATTAACGAAGAGAAGAAAGCGAATGGGAAGAATCAGAAAAAAAGGCAAGTCACTTAGACAGTGATAAACATAGGAAATAACACCTCTTAAAAGATGTGCAAACAGGTATCATCTGAACATCAATTGATATGAGAATTTTAGTTTTTCATACTACTATAGTTATACTAAAATTACTAAAATTTATTATAAAAATTACTAAAATATAATTATCATATAATATAATTTATTATATAATTACAAAAATTTAATGAATTGCTATGAAAATACTAAACAGATTACAGTGAATATTGAAACAAATATTAAATAATATTTTGATTAATCGTAAAATATCATGACCTTAAATTTTCGTTTTAAAATACTCTGAAATCTCTATAAATTTGTTTTAAAAATTATTCTTCTTTAATAAAAATAAAAATTAAAAATAATAAAAATTAAAAATAATAAAAAATACAATTACAACCATTTTTAAATGCACGCGTAAGAGCATCGACGTTACAAGGTACAGTCGGGGTAAGAAAAGTTTCGTCACCTTAAAGACGACATTTGCTTGCACCAAGGCAATTTTATCGGTCATGCCAAAATTTCATTTCAAATGTCATGTCCATTGGTTAATGCTTTAATTTCAAAGGGTACTAAGAGTCTACGACTTGATAAAGGAATGAATTTGAAAAATTACGAATGTTTTCGTACCTCGACTATACATTTAAATAATCTGGACTACGCGTATTTACTAGTGGTGTAATGAGACCTATATAAAACATTTAGAGCACTTGTTTGCGTGACAAGGGACAATTTGAATTCGAATCCCTATCTCGTGTGGATTGACCTCTATAGACATTACCGTTTTGAATTATTGACAAAACGCGTGTTTTTCAGTGATTGGAGCTGCACTAAATGAGAAGGGGGCCTTTATTTTATTAAAAGCCTCATGCACACACCAGTTTCATGATTCAAAAAGAATAGAATTGTGGCAAATTATTTTATTTATATTTTATACTAGCTGGCGCCCGCAACTTCGTCTGGGTTGAAAAAAAAAGTAGGCCATTCTGTGTTATGTACGTCTAAATGTTTATAAACCAATTTTCATGAAAATCAGTTAATTCTTTTAAGAGTTATGGAGTTATGAGTACAATACTTACAGATTTATTATTAGTATTGATAAAAATAGAAATTATATACCTACTTCTAACGTATATTTACAGTTAGGTTAATAGAAATAGAGCAGAAAGACAAAGCAAGATAACATTGAACTAAACATGACTAAATAAATTTAATAGATGTGTTGTACATTCAAGTTTTTTCAATATTAGATACCTCACCTAAACTTCGTAGTAGTATCTACCTATAGCTTGAAGGTCTATATTAAGAAATGCGTAATGAAATATTACAGTATTTTTACAGTAATTTTTCGGTGACACCTGAAAGGTGTCACCGAAAATTAATCTAGTTAATCTGAGTTAATCTCTCTGAGTTTTTTTAATCTGAGTTTTTTTTAGTTAAAGTTCGACAGATACTCTGTCTTGATGGTAGGTGTCTACAATCGCATATGACAGTAAAACGCCACAAGTGCTGAAAGTGCGCTGCCAACTACAGTAGGATTAAGGATAAGTAATGGCTCACTCACAACACAAACAACAGCACACGTGCTGTATTTCACGGTGGTCTTCTGCTCTAAGCTAAGGAGTCCCATAAGGGAATGATTGCCCCTATGTTTATGCAACATAGGAACATACCTATCCTATGTTTCACACCTGTTTCATTTCTGTGGGATCGACGATAGAATCTGTTTACATTGGTACTCTTAATTGAATGCACAAAGCGGTCATGTATGTCCACCGGGCGTGACCATCCGTGACCACGCGTGACCGTCGTATACCATCTCGGCGTCTTTGATCCGGGCCAATGACCCGAACGAGTGCTGACATTGAATTACACTATTAACATTAACTTAATGATTTCCGTATTTTTTTGCCATATTATTCTAAGTTCAAATCATACTTGACGTCCGTGAACAATGCGCACAAAATATGTACGTGTCATTTTTATAATTCCGAGTCGGTTATAGAATCACATGATTTATTATTTTTACTGAACGTTCACCTACTGTGTAAACTGGTAAAATAAAAAAATAAAATAAAAAAAAACACATTCTATAAATAGGTCAGCGGTATGATACCATACATGTGGGTACATTGTAATATTAAGATTTTAAATATTTATATTTAATTTATTAGTATTTTAAAAATTTCAATTGACTGTAGATTGTACTAAATTAATAATAATGTGTATACTATTTTAAAGTGTTAAGAATTTAAATAATATCCTATCCATTAAATGTGCTAAATTAGAGAAAAATATTCGTTAAATCATAATAACATCATAGTGAAAAAAAAAACTATAAATGAAGTGTCATTTAAAAAAAAGATAACATCTCGAAAAGCCTTCCTCTACCGAGTGACGATATCGTCAAACAAAAAGCAGTAACTTAACATTGAACAAATCCAAGGTATCGATCATAAGTCATAGATGAAATCATACCGAGATTGACTCCTCTCATTATTGAGTAAACGCTAAATGAAAAGGCCGCGACGCAAATTATTTATTTAAAACATTAAAACATCTGTATTTCCGAGCTCATATAACCCAAAACTTTTCAAAGTTGAAGTGAACGGGCATCTTCTGGGTGAGCTGTCTCCATCATAGGCAGGACTACTCAGTTGGTTGTTGGCCAAGAGCAAACCCATGACTACATATTATAAAACAAAATCCGTCTGTCTGTCTGTTCGCGATAAACTCAAAAACTACTGCACCGATTTTCACGCTGTTTTCACTAATGGATAGAGTGGTTCTCGAGGAAGGTTTTAGTATATAATTTACAAAGTTACGCGGTCGAAGTCGCGGGCAGAAGCTATTAAAAAAATAAAAAAATCTTGCACTGTAGTATGAGTATGCCACAGCGCTTACTGAACACAGACTAATGTATTATTGAAGCGAAAACAAAAATTTAAAAAGAGAACATCAAAAAAACGTACCTAATAGAAAAACGCATCGATGAATGAAGTTGCGTTCGCGCGCGTAAATCCATTGATACATCTCTTTATGAATCACGCATATACGTATTATATATTTATTTATTTCTATTTGGTCACACACTGCACTCCGATGATACTGGCCACTGCACTAACGCACGTTCGAAATTCAAATTTCGGCTCGCAATTCTGACAGCAGCTGTCAAACGCAGTACAGTCGTGCACAGAGGGTTTTGTTTTTATTTTACTTTTTTGTCATAAATAAGAATGAGCGGTGTAGGCGCGTGCGGGCGAGCACGTTGACTGAGTAACCGGCGGTTCTGTCTGTCCGTGCGTCCCTCTCTAGCGTTGCGTAATACTAACTATAACGGGGCTTAGAGTGCATTATCGTATACAATATTCCTCCCACTGGAAGGTTGGTTTGCTTAGAATCGATAGTTAATTATCTAACATTTGAGAACAATCATTCTACTTTGTAAACAAATCAATAATGTCAAAATAAAATTGAATTTTTTCAATTCATTTTTTTTTAAATCGTCCATTTATGTATTAAAATTTTTTGTTCTTTTTTATATTATCCTTTAATAATAATAATAATAATAATATCATTTATTTGCCTAAAACATGGTAGTAAAGGTGCTACAGAGAGTTAAAGGAACATCATGTTTCGCCTTTTTATCATAGGCATGCAAAAATATTAACAACAAGATTATAATTAAGTAAGAGCAAGATGTCAATAAATTATTTGTCATCACTATTAATAAAACTCAATTACATTACAACAATGTATACTGAATATGTTTTCGCGAATTGTAAAAAAAACCTGAAAAATAAAGATACCAACCCCCCCCTCCACCCCCAACCTTGAGACTTTCAGTATACTCATCTGGGTACCGCAAGGTACCAATTTTCAAAACTACACGAATTATTTCCCCTGATTGCCCATATTCGGATTAATTTTACTATACTAAATCTTAAACCTAGTTTTCACTGGTTAATCTAATCACGTACTCGTAAGTATGTAGAAAGAATACGTTCCGCGATGGTTCTAACTTTAAACCGTTTAGTGTTCGTTCGACCTTAATACCTAAAACGGGTTGATGCGAGGTCGTGTACCAATCAAACGTCAATCGCTTGTCATTAGCCAAAAACTATGCCACCTTTAACCATGAAAACGAGTCAAGAGGCCAAAAGCGTCATGGTCTCTGAGTATTTAATATGTACGCTAAATTCGTATCTAAACTGCACGTTAAAAGGCATCTGACAAAAACATGGTCACAGGCCTCTTAATTTTTAGCTAGTTTCAATATTGACATATTAATTGAAAAATATTTTTTATAAAAAATTTATATTGAATTAAATAAATATATATATATTATATCATTATCCCATGCCTTCCTTATCCCTTATCATCTTTCTATGTCCCTTACGTTATA
This sequence comes from Synanthedon formicaeformis, assembly GCA_945859745.1. NCBI lineage: Eukaryota > Metazoa > Arthropoda > Insecta > Lepidoptera > Sesiidae > Synanthedon > Synanthedon formicaeformis. The sequence continues at coordinate 9,219,578 of OX243973.1, forward strand.
GGTTTTGCGGTGTACTTGCAAAACCTATGACGTTGCTTGTGTTATAAGCTTTGATAAACACCTTTATCAAAGGTTATAAGCGAAGGTAGCCACCTACCATCAAATGGATCGTCAGCCTATTGTAGCTTAAAAATAAAATAACATTTTTATCTAATAAATTGTTAAAACAACAAGAAATATTTGTATAACTACGAAAGCTTTTTTGTCAGACATTCCCAAACACCCACTCTTCGAGCTCAATAAGCTTATCGACTCCTGTATTGTTGTTGGCAGTGTTGTCGTAACTATATGTGGCTGAATAAATACCCTTTTACATTTTTAAATGCACTTATGCAATTTTTGCAACATGAAAATTACTTACACAAACCTTCCTCATTGATTATTCTTTTCATTAATGAAAAACATTATCAAAGTTCGTTGAGTTATTTAGAAGAAATTAGTGTAGAAACAGACTGACGTGGACTTCAATTCATAAAGCTGGTCCATGTATTACATAAATTATCATTTTGACCGATTTTCAAGAATTTTATAATTTTTCATCAGTCTGTATATAATTTTTATAATCACGATTCGTCAATATTCGGTTAACAAAAAATTATTCCCATATTAAATATATGTAACCTAAGCATGTTTCTTAAGCAATTTTATTTATTTTTGAATCCAAAATAAATAGTTCGTATGATAAAAAAATCTACCATTACAAATTTCTTTGTATTCGATCTTAATTCAATAAATTCCATCAGAATCCTCGCTGAAAAGAAAGTATTCAACGTTAGAATCAAATCAGAGAAAAACAAACAGAAACAGTGAGAAGCGTCACTTGTTCAAACGTTACGAAAGTAAGAGTGAGCTTGTGTGTTGTTGTCAAGTCAATAGCAATCAATCAATCTACCGCCAACGCGCGGAGCCAGCGAACGCCAGACGCGAAGGAATTTCGGGTTGAGTTGTAAGCGCAGCGCACAACTGTCGAACCACAGAACACGGCTAGGTGATAGATATTATGACGATAGACAATTGGAAATACCTTCATCCATTTTACTGCAGGACACATCGCACATCGCATAAATTGGGTAACCACTACTTACCTTACAACCAAAGGGAAATAATAGCATGTTTGCTGTTGTGTTTAGGTGAGTGAGTAAGGAATACCCAGAGTCCACTTGACGACACGTTTGGTCTAGTGGCTAGTAACCCTAGCTTTTAACCAAACGGTCGCGGGTACGAATCCCGCTAGGGGCAAATGTATTTATAATATGTATGTATTTACAAAAAAAAAGTATTCAACTGTCTAGTATCCATAATACAAACATTAGTTGCTTAGTGTGGACCTAGTTGGTGCTGTGTGAAATGTGTAAAGATATCCTGCTTGTTTATCCTAAATCCTACTATGCTCGGCAGCGCACTTTTATACATTTACATAAAAAGTACACACAGTCCATTAAGTCCATAAGGCGGCAGTACATTGTAAATTGTCTACATACGAAATGCCATCAGCCAGTTACAGATTCTCACAAAAGTCCAATCAAGAATTGATGGTAGAATGCACCTTGCACTGTGACAATTCCCAAAAACGTGTGGAGAAATCAGTGGCAAGTGGGCAGCAGGTTTTCTAACAGTATACGCCCACTAGACGAAAGCACAACGATCATTGCCTAACTCGATGTTACAAGTTCATTCACAAATGTATTCGACATGAAGCTTTAAAATCGATGAGTGATGACTGAGGCAAATTGGCAAAAGTTAAGTTATTTGTAAAACCTTTTACATTAAATTTGGTCACCAAAACTGTTTTGAAGTTTATATTCTTGCATTTCATACGAGTATCTAGCAAAATGTATAAACCATCTTATCAAAACTTGAGGTAACTTCTGATCTTTTAAACCAAGCCAAAAAGGATAATCTCAGTTCAAAAGCGATTGTGTATAGTGATGAAGAATTTCAAGGGCAGTATAATTTCGAGGGCAATTTTATGAAACAAAACCAGTTATTTAAAGAGATAACGGCTCACCAGCAAGTTTGATGCACCCACGCCGATTTCTACATTTCATGAATGAACTGTGTTTGGACACACATACATGCAATTGGCCAACTAATGAAACTCGAAATACAGTTATTTTAAAATTTTCACTTTCACAAATCTTTTTTCCGACAGCGTCTGTATATCAAAAACAACGTTTCTGCCACATAATAGAAGAATGATACACTTTTTTGCATACATAATCACATAAATTAAAACCGGGACCCCTGAGGTAGCTATGGCAATCACCAACCACCGACCAATGGTTAAAAAAATCTAATGGTTCAAAATAAAATTAAAGATAATCTTGTTAAATTTATTAATATTTTTATTCTAAAATGTGATGTGGAGATAGAAAACAATGGTAGGATAATAACTTGGCGGTATCAGTTCCAACTATCGGCCATCCACTATTATTTCTTAATATGTTAAGAATAGAATTCTTAATGTGGGAGTGATCTAATGATGATAATTTAATGAATGAATGGTTGGATGATTTATTTCCTGCTAGCCATTGTTATGTGTAGGCATATTCACGGATTAGGCGTTATTTTATAACGAATGCCTATAATTGCTGTCATAGATATCTTCGGAGCTCTTACCGAATGTTGATAATTCGTTACAGTGGGAAATAATTATGGAAAATTATGGAAAATAACGATCGTAATCCAATATTCTCATTGGGATGCACAACGCCTATTATTTTTGTTGTATAGCTTTTGATCATTTTTTTATGATTTTTTTCTTACCATTGATCTACAATTTGGGTATGCAATTTTCCTCATTTTCGAGATGACAAAATATATACCTAGAACTAATTTTTCTTATGGAAAATGTTGCCAAGTTTAATGGATATTTTTGGAATTGGACAAAAAATTCTTCCAGCTAAGTTCAACCGCTGCAGGGAAAAATTGCTCATTTTTGTCCTTGATGGAGCAGACGCCCTTAATTCAAATATAATGTAAACAATATAATCTGATCATTTGAGATACAATAAAAAAAAACTTGCCATTAATTTTCACTAATAAAAACAATTAAGTGTCACCAAGAAGATAAGACTTCATATTAGTATGTGATCTACATTCATATTTGTATTGTCATATTCGCTTTTTGCCACATTATACATGATTACTAATTTTTTAATATTATTGAGGATTACACAGAGTAAGTTAAGTCACAGTAAAACAAGAGAGGTCTCTGCTACAGAGTAATTGTACACCGTGATAGTAAGGCGATAATTTAAAACTAACTTCAACAGTTATTAACAACAATTATTCCGATCAATTGCAAAATTACAATAAAAATGACATTGAATGAACACGTACTCCTGACGCGAATGCGATGCTGATGGTCATGTAGGAGTCCCTCCACGTAACGCACTACTTCCAAGTTTGGTCGGAAAAAAATGAAAGCAAAACTTGGCACGTTCCGAAACACTAATGATGGTAATTGTGTAAGTGTGCGAGTGGGACGGAATAATGTTTCATTTCAGTTAGCAAGGGACGGAGATTAGGGGAATAGTTCCGGAGCTTTTATGTGGAAAATTTCAGACTCGCTCCGAATGTCTTGTTTTTTGGACGAACTTTGTGTAATTTACGCGCGCTTCATAAGTGGTACAGTTAGCGTCAAGTGAACAACTCAGTTTTTGTTCTCTTTCTCTTCTCTTGCTTTATTATAACACTCAAAATTGTAATCTATACTAAATAAATAAAATTGAAGTGTCAAAATAACTCCAAAGCATTATACGGTACTAAAAACAATATAAAATTCTTGTATTAATGATTTTAAAAATTCTTTCACATATAGAAAGCTATATCATCAGCGAGTAATATAGGCTAAATCTTACACAAAGTCGCGGGGAACAGCTAGTATTTTAAAAAGAAATAAGTATTTCAGTATTATGATGGGTTTCTAAAATATCCTTTGTTTATTAACAAATGAAAAAGAATTATTAACAAAAAGAGATGAGAAAAGCTTGTAGAAAAATAAATTAACAAGCGTTTCGTGATTTAAGCAAAAAAGTTCACATGTGAAACGACGGGAAACTATTTGATCATTTCGAAACGTGCTTTGCCTAAATAACTAATCGATTACATCGGACTTTTGACCCAAAAAAAAGCAAACAGCAGAAAGAGTTAAACGGTACCGTTTGACGGATAATTGAGATTAAATTGATTCTGTCTCGATAATCAGCGCAGTCATTCTCGAGCTAGATAAGGTGCATTTTAACCGTTCGTTTTTATACAACCTTTGTTTTTGTATTGTCCAAAGCCCGTTAGTGAGTAGCATGGAGCGACAGTTATGACTCTCTAGTAATAGAGTCCCGATGGGGTTTGCACCTTTGATCCTTAGGGAGAAATTACTTTTATTTAGCTCAATTTCGGTTTTGTCCATAGAAAACCGCACTTTTGTATGGATATGCGTACTATATAGATTTCCGAATCTGTTCAGCTTTCACACCAAACAGGCAAAAGTGTGTCTAACGACCGCGTTGAGGGCTGTTTCAGCCGCTATCAGGGCTAAAAACGAATTTCTGGACTATTCAACCGCGTTCTTGGCTATTAAACCACGTTCAGAACTATTCAACCGCGTTCAGGACTATTCAACCACATTCAGAACTATTCAAACGCGTTCAGGACTATTCAACCACGTTCAGGGCTGGTGTTCGGCTGCGTTCAGGGCTATTCAACCGCGTTCACAGCTGATCAGCAGCGTTCAGGGGTGTTCTGCTGCGTTCAGGGCTATTCAACCGCGCTCAGAGCTGTTCAGCAGCGTTCAGGGCTATTCAACCGCGTTAGGGCTGTTCGCGTACGCGACTCCTCGTCGACAAGTTTAAACTTGAATTGTCACTCATTCAGCGTTGTACGATAGAAGCGGTTCATAGGAGAGGGAATGACGGCTCATAGGGTGATAGAAGCGGGAAGGTGTAAGTGTAACCAAAATCGAGCGAATGGAGCCGAAAAAACGTAGTTACTCCCTTATTCGAAATAGGCTATGTGTGCCTCCTCAACAGATATATCATACAAAGGTGAGTTGTGTTCCAGCGGTGGAAAGTAATGGGCTCATGCAGATATGCAGTGTGCGTTTTACTTGGCCATGGTACGAAACGATCCCGTATAAAAGATTCCCCAATATAATTTAAAATACATTTAGTACTAAAAGCCTTAAGTATCATTACCCTAATCTCCGTTCTTTGTTTCTTTTCTTTCGCTAGAAATGTATACCGGCCCCGTTCCGCGCCCGCCTCCTTCAACCGCTCACCCTTATCCCACTTTTTTCAGGGGATAGTCGTTTTGTTTGGCTTGTGAAACCTTATTCACTATTACTTTTGCGCGTGCTGCGTATTTTCCATTTATTTAAAATTCAATTTATAACGGAGTAGTATAATAAAGACTTATGGCCTTTATAAAATAGCTTTGAAATAATAGAAAATTTGGGAATGACTACTATGACGCGCTTCTGGATTAGTGACAAATGCAAAGAGAAGTACTACAGAAAAAATATAAAGAAATCAGTATTATTACTAAGTATATTTACAGAACATTCAAAGTTATTGCAATAAATTGAAGAATATAGTGCACTTAGGCACTCTGAAGCTCCAAAAACTTTTCTAATTAAAGTATACGCTTTCACAACTAAGCAATTAGCAAATATTTTAGCTAAAGCCACGAGTAAAACGCTCTAGACTGTATTGTGGGGAGGTGAAATATACAATTTTGAAAAACTCAAATAAAGACTTGGATAATATCAGATAAAAGGCGAGTAGGTATCCTTCGGTTGTTGGAAGCAATCAGGTAAGTGGGTCGTATATTTGAGGATTCGCGATACCTCCGACGCGATGCTTTAAATGTATTAAACCAATAAAACCGACCGACTAAGCCTTAGGTAACCCTTTCGCGCTGTCATTTTCCAATAAATAGAAAACATAAAAAATTAACACTAAAGTTATACTCATATACTTATTGGATAACAAAACTTCTTTCCAAAAAATAAATTATTGTAAAATAGATAGCATTCCTACATGCATATGATATAATACATATTCTATACTAGCAGAGGTGAGGTGCGACCGAATACGTCTTGGTTTCTATGCAGTAACATAACAAAGCTAAATTTTAAAGTCCTAAATTTAAAGGTATATTTTTTTAAAACGTGATGGAGTAGATCTTATTTATATGAAGCATTGACGTATTGGAATAATATTAACTTTCTCTGTCTGACACCGGAGATAACGTCTCCGAAAATACATTTGAAAGGCCCGAGGGGGCAATCTCTTATAGTAGCCGCATATCGGCTGTACATTCGCAAAAGGACTCTATTCCAACAGCCGAATGTTCTTGTTCACGACGAGACGCCTTTCAAAAGGTTTTGTGGTCACCTTATTTATTGGCAACTTGAAAAGATAAAAAATGTTGCAGGATGTTTACGAGATTGCCAAACTCACTTTCCGTCCACCATTTGAATGCTGTTGCTATTTTAACAACAGCTATTCTAGGTTACATCGACTGAAAGTAAAACCTAAAATACATATGTCGGTCTGTCGAGTGTTACGTTTCGATTTTGATATGTTAAATAGTTAAAAACGGTTTTAAATCGACTTTACCAATGGTTCAACTAATCAATCAATACAGTGTATAAAATAATTAACAAAAAAACTTAATGTCTATGATATCTACTCGATAGTCATCATGATACTCTATTAACTTGACTTCGGCGCTTTAAGTAATTCGTAAAGTTCACAGGTTGACTGTTGTCCAACAGATGGGATTTGAATCATGGGGGAGGACTGTGTCCAGCACCGGATGTCCTACGGCTGAGATAATGATAAAGATGATTTTGAATTTGAAATTGCTAGGAACTAAAAATGGCTAACTGAACTAAAATATTTTTGTGTAATCAGAGCACAAGTAATAACATAAGGCATAAAAAATGCGTAAATTAAAACTTATTAAACAATCCAAAATGTTGTTAACAACTGAATAAGAAGAACAACGACACAGACGAATTTACACCTCCTAACTTAATTTGAATTGAAATATTTTCAGTGCGTTGGGTTCGCGACACCTGCGCGGAAGACGACAGGTGTGGCCCGGGAAAGTGGGAAACTACCGCTGAGTTTGTGTACAGTCGCCGCGAGAACTGGTTAACTAAATTCAGACGAAGGATTGTGATTTGTGGATGAGGTAAAAACTTTTAGCAGTCACACACTAGCGGAACTCTCACCGTGTCCTCTCCCTTGTGTGCACGACTGTCTGAAAATAACTAACAGGTATCTCATCTTACGACCCATCTATATTGTCTATTCTTTATATAACCTACGATGGAATTGAAATAAAAAAATAAACTCACCGAGTTGATTCTAGTCTATTTACTTGATACTACGGCTTCGCCCATCTGGTGTGTCAAGAAGATATCATTGAAAATTATAAACTTTCTTATAGCTAAGTACGGTTCTCAGTCACGTGAGCATTCAATAAAAACCTCGATCAAAATCAGCAGGCAGTTACGATGACAGACAGGCACACAAGTCAAACTTAAAAATTTGTCTATGTCCGTCCAAAGAGTACCGACCCCAAATCGGTTTAGGCGTAAAAACGATAACTGGATAACAGTAGAATTAATGTATAAAGCAGAGATATAATTATGCATTATAATTGTTTGGCCCGGCAACGGCAAATAGGCAGACAAACACTCGTGCGATAATAACGAGTAAACTCATTCAACTTTTACAAATCTGTTAACGACGATTTTGAAGTTTACGAACCGTTTGTCTCAAAAGAGAGTTACGAAGTAACAGCGAAATGTACACGTCAAGTTTTAAAGTAAACAGTTTCGCATTGTAGTCAAGGAAGTGGGAAGAATGGGGAGGCGAGGGGAGGAAACTATCTCCATTCTATGATGGAACTTGTTGAAAAATGAACTCCACTAACGACCACCAACTTATTTTATGGTGGAAAATAAAGTTTATGTTTGTAATAAAATACCTTTCAGGGATATCTTCAGACCAACTATAAATATAATTAGAAGACGCTTTTCTATTCTATTCCAACTACAGCTGTTTTAAGGCCAAATTTTACTAATCACATTTTTGGTATATTTACTTAGAACAATTAATGCAATTTGCTAACGTAATGAGGCATAAAAGAATCAATTTAAAGTGTAGTCGAGAATAGAATGTGGGACAGTTAATTCACAGGACTAACATCTTAAGCACTTATCTAGTCAAGGCATTACTCGTTGTCACGATTTTAAGACATTAGTGATCCAATATAAAAATTGAAATAACTAGTCTCTAGATTAAATTATATCTCTAGATTCTATGCAGTCTATATGAACTGCAGGGGATATCTACCACAATTATTCGACAAAGTTGACAAGCGCTAATTGTTTTGGGCCAATGTCTTCACCACACTGCCAAAGATCTCAAACTTAGCGACTTATACTGAAATGTCAGAGCCTTTTCGAAGATATGCCTCAAAGCCTACCGAAAGGGTTGCCAGCGGTATAGGGGGAGGTTTTAGTCCGTAGGTCACTGGACACACATTTTCCAGTGGAGTCGGGCATACTGATGCAACACTCGGGACATCAGTATCTATGATTCCTCCTCCTACATAAACAAAAAAAAAACTCAAAGCTAACGATCAGCTCATGCCTGCAAATACATTTTTACCTATACCCAACTGAGTGACGTGAAGCGAATAAGGCGGAGGCCGAGGCCTGAGGCAGGTCTTCTGATGTAGAGAAATGAGAAGATTCGCAAAAGGTTCACACAATGGCCCTAATGAAAGATCTACAAACAATTGCGGACCCTCATTAGGTCACTTCCGGTGGCGGCGGTAGAGCGGACTGCTCAATCTGTCGCTTCATTTACGTCCCTCAAGGTTCAAAAATTTACACACCATTTCATTTACATTTTTTTACACTATATTTACGGGGCGATATAGGGCGCCCCTAACCAATATACGCGACCTAATCTGTATCACACAAAAGTATTTGATAATATTGATTACATTACTAGCGCCGCGCTTCCGGTTTCGTACGGACGCAATTTTTAAGCAATATATATATATACAATGCTTCCTCGTTTATTGCTGTTTCTATTAGTGAAAAATCCTTCAGATGGTTTAGAGGAAGTTAGCGAAAAAAGTCAGTAACTTTTATTTGTACTTTTATTAAAACATTTGTAACTTTGTAAATTATATACTAAAACCTTTGTGACTTTGTAAATTATATACTAAAAACCTTCCTCCAGAACCACTCTATCCATTGGTGAAAACAGCATGAAAAACGGTGCAGTAATTTTGGGGTTTATCGCGAACAGACAGACAGACAGACAAACGCGGCGGAGGACTTTGTTTTATAATATGTAAGGATAAGGATATTGTAAAGAGTTAACATTTGTTTGTTTTGTATTGAATAGGCTCTGAAACTACTTGACCGATTTGAAAAATTCTTTCACTCTTGGGAAGCTATAATATTATCAGCGAGTTCGGACAAAGTCGGGTGCAACAGCTATTTTATAATATGAATAAACACAGAAGTTCTAACTGGTTAATTTGGTCTGATTGTGGATGTTAATTGCAGTGTTTTTGCCAATTGTTAATTGCATTACAGTTACTCGAAGTAGGAGACATGAACATATTAGCCCACTTTGACCGAAGCGAGGCAATTAACAAAGTTACCCAGTTCGCACCCGCCGGGATCTGCAACCTGGAACTGGTGTTTGCTAAGCTTAACTCAACTTAACTATCACACAGGTAAGTTGCACCCCTCTAATTGAATGAAACCTTATACTTTGGTTTTGAAACCAGAAAGCCCAGAAAAACTGAATAACAAATCAAAATTTGAGTCCCCCAGGAGCATTTTTGAGATGAGCTTATTGAAGAATTGTAATATCTATCGGTCAAAGAAATTTTTGATTTCTACTGTAGAATGCCAAAAAAACTAAAAATATGTGTGTTATAAAAAATAGGAAAAAAAAATTAGACAAAGATAATATATAATTTTTTTAAGTAATCTTATTGTTATATTATTATATTTATTACAACAAAATTATCTACAATATTTGTATTATTTTTTTTTCTAACTCGTACCATTTTTTTAAATGGTTTTGTATTGTAAGCACCTAGTTTTATTTTTATTTTACCCTTTGTACAGAGTGGAATCAAAAATTTCTTTCAACCATCGTTAGTTTATGTCTTCTACTAACTTATATCAAAAAATGCCTCTGAGGAACACAAATTTTGATATGTTACTTAATTTTATAAGGATAAACTGCACTTCTAATTAAATGAAATTTTATGGTTTGCTTTTAAAACTATTAACGAAAGTAGGTAATTTATGTGCGATAATTTCCACAATAATGATAACGAAACAAAAGGACCTTATTTTCAAAGGACTAAAAGTCATAGTTGGTAGACTTTGATAAAATATTGGTAATATTAAATCTAATTAAGGTTTATTGCCTTAACGAAATGGTAATTATTTTATTTAAGAAAACTTCAACATACGATGGTTTGTTTTCTTATAGTTTTAGTTCAAATAAGCTTCAAAACTCCTCAACGCAATGCACGTCATGGCTTGGACATCAATGACTGGTCAATTGACGGATTTCTTTCATCTTTATACAATGATTTTATATTTTTATAGACGGGTATGTTTATTCATTTTTTTTGTTACTTTTTTTAGTGTCAAACTCAATTTTTCCTAATTTTATATTATGTATGTACCTATAATGCAATTAAAATGTACATATATGTGTATGTATGCGTTGTGTGAGTGTTTATTTTTTGTAAAATATTTTAAAATTGCAACTGAAAAAAATTACTTTTACTTTGTTAAATGTAAATTATAAATTATGTAGTTTATTTTATGTAAACTACAATATTTGCCACAAAAGGTGTAAATGTAGTTAGGAGTTAGTGACACTTTAAATAAATAAATAACTCAAAATTAAGGTACCTACGGCTAATTGTATCAGAATCCCGGATTTTGAAAAGTAAATTATATAAATATTATTTTAATTAAAAATTAAACTTTTTAATATTGGGCTTTGCACACCCCGAAAATCCAAATATTAAAAAAAATCGTGTTCGTTCACGTTAATCTCCGAATCCGCCCGATTATAATCTCTTATTTTAATGAAATTTTGTGAATGTGTAAATTTGGTTCCAGTTTGAAAAATCTTTAATCTTTACATAGTATAAAAAATCAAAATCTATATGTATAAAGCTGTTTTCATGGCAATTTTACGTGCTAATCTACATATTTGCTTAATTACTTACATGTTTGCCTTTGATGTGTATTTCAATATCTTTAGTTTACCTGTAAACAAGGAAAAACGTTCATTTTAAAACTTATAACAGAATTAAGGTTGTATAAACTATAAATAACACAAAGAGACTATCTAAGTTAAAAATAATTATAATAATGTGTGCAGGGAAGTTTCCCTGGTGGGAAAAACAAAGCATTTCCCTCTATAGCTTAGCCGGCGGTAGGTGACACGCTCGTAGAAGTCCGCAGCCCACAAAACGTCTACTCAGAGAGCTAGTTGCTGTTTTTTGGAGTTTACTCCTTAAGAATTGGTTTACATATATCAATACTATACTAATAATAAATCTGTAAGATATGTTCCTCCATATCTTTTAAACGAATTAACTGATTTTTAAGTTATTTTTTTTTTGACTTCTTTAAGTAACATTTGAATATATCAATACTAATAATAAATCTGTAAGTGAAGGTATTGTATATAATGTATGTATGTATGTTCCTCCATAACTCGTAAACGAATTAACTGATTTTCATGAAACTTGGTAGATAAACATTTAGACGTACGGAACACAGGATAGGCTACTTTTTTCTTTTTCAATGCGGACGAAGTCGCGGGCGCCAACTAGTATGTATGCCGTTCGGGCTTATGCCAGTGGTATGAAAATTTTAAAATGGTAGACATTCTGTTTGTTTTTAATGTTTTTAATGTAGGCATGTGCATGCCTACAATTTAAAATAAAAATTCTATTATCGGTAATGCTCGATTTTTATTGAATTGTCGCATGAGTCGTAGTGTGAAGTAAAATATAGTCTTAATAAAATAATAAAGCTGTCAAATACAAAAATAAATTTCTAAATATGTTTAAATCCGATAATTCTATCATAGATTAGGGAGTCCAACTTTAGTAAAATATTTTATATAATATACCTATTGGTCTGTATTACAACGATTGTTAGGGTTTTAAAATAAACTGAGGAATTTTTTTGAATGTTGTAAGTAAATGGTTTTTAGGGTATTTTAAGACTAAATTAGTTAGGAATGGTTGTTACTTTTATAAAAATATAGTTTTTATGGTGAGGAAATTCATTCACAATTAATTTTATAAAGATTTAAAAACATAACCTAAATTTGTTTATGAAGTATGTAAATTATCCCGTGTGGTAATTCCTGATCTAATTTTGACTAAGTTTTATCGAACAGTTTGAACAGTTGATGCTTCTAATGAACTAAAATAGAAATGAATATTTTCGCCGTTAGCTCTTGGCCTAATAAAGTTTAGTGGGTGGCGTAGTATCTGTCTCACGCAGGCTTGCTACCGAGGCGTATTAATATTTTATAGATAGGGGTTAGTTTGGAGACTAAGCGATTTTATTATGCTGATGTTGGTAAACAGGTTAAGATAGATAAAGATTTAGAACCTACTTCGACAACTTATGCAAGTTTTACAAAACTATTGTTAAACACTAGCGACCCGCCCCCGGCTACGGATGCAATTTTTTTATACCTTCCTAATTTATCACCTTTCTGCTAATGAAAACACTTAAAATATATTGAATGGTTTAGAAAAACAAGGGAAAAAACAACAGAAGCAGACAGCAAAATTATTTTATACTAGTTGGCGCCCGCGACTTCGTCCGCGTTGAATAAGAAAAACAGTAGCATATCCTGTGTCCTGTACGTCTAAATGTGTATCTACCAAGTTTTATGAAAATCAGTTAATTCGTTTAAGAGTTATGGATGAACATACATACTTACATACAGAAAAAAATTGTAAAAATCGTCAATTTAGTTTCATTATCATGTACAGAGCGATATCTCTGAAAGCAAAGTAACCCTTACAGATTTATTATTAGTATTGATTAATACCTATACTAGCGGCCCGCCCCCTGCTACGCATGGATTTTACTGAAAATTATAGTGTATCTTTCCATTAGTGAAAACCGTAGGACGAGTTTGCGGATTTACACAGGCAGACGCGGAGAGCGATTTCAATTTATATACTAAGCATATTTTATTTACGAGTATGTATAGATTCAGTATTACCTACATAGGCCTTGTACCTAAGTGATAGGAAAATGGACTCTGGGATCACGCATCGAAATATGATGTACCGAAAATCAAAAAACAAAATGAACAGCTAGCGGACCTTTATGTAAAAAATGTATATTAAAGAAGCAGTCGCCGAGCTTTACTAGTATAGTCCTGGAGCCATTTCCGCGCTTCCTGCCCTAACACTAGACACTAGCAACTCCACCACTTCCTCCCTGAGAAGGCGCGCAAACTTCTATTGTGTCATTGTCTCGCGTTGCACTGTGAAAAAGTTTAATATTATTTTGGGAACTACGTTATTTAATTTTCATTCATATAATACACAATACTTTTGTTAACATAAAAAAAATTGCTATCAATTCTCAACTATCAAAATTCAAGAAATATTTTTTTTGAGATGGAATACAATACTGATCTCTTAACAAACATAATTTTTTTAATGGTGAAAATTACCTCAAATAAACGCTTTCTCATTAAAAACTATCTTTAGTTAAGTAAGAAGATTTCAAAGGTAGAAAAATACACTAAATTTTCCATTATTTTATTACTTTTTAGAGCATATATATAACCTCCGAAATCTTAAGGTATAAATATATACCTACCAAAAAGAAGTCGTAGTCTGAGTCTAAAATATTTCATTTCATAAAAGATAATATTTCCCAAATGATGCTAATTTACTTTTACATAATAATATTCCTAGTCATACTTAAATTGTATGCCCTAAAGTTTTGTTACTTTGCTATATACAATACTGAAATTTTGAAGGTGAATATTTATTGAGAAATATGTACCTACACCTATTTTTTTCTAAATATAACTTCTTTAGGTGACACTTGAATATAAAGTGAAATAACTTTGTTTATTAACAGTTTGTTTGCACGATTTTAGGTGTTTTCAATCTAAGACGCAAATTTAATCATAGCTCCTACCGTAACTAAAGACGTTTGGTATGTTTATTGATTGCACTTGATTATTTTACATATACCTAAACGAAAACAGTCAAGTCTGTACATTCATAATTTAAGGGATCTTAGGATTTACTTATTCAATTCTTATAATAACTTCTTTCACTGGGAAAAATTTCACAGAGCTGTACGACATAGTCATCAAAAAATATGATCTCACAACTCATAACATTATCAATCAATACTAATAATAAATCTGTAAGGGTTGGTGATGGAGTAAGTTACTTTGTTTTCAGAGATATCGTGTTTATAGGCTCTATAAACACTACATGATACTGAAACTAAATTGACCATTTTTTTTTAAATATCTGTATGTATGTATGTATGTATGTTCCTCCATAACTCTTAAACGAATCAACTGATTTTCATGAAACTTGGTATATAAATATTTAGACGTACGGGACACAGGATAGGCCTCCTTTTTTCTTTTTCAACCCGGACGAAGTCGCGGGCGCCAGCTAGTTTAGATATAATATCAATATTGAATATAATAATATATATTATGATATGTTACTCCTTGCACAAATAAAATTTATTACTTTACAGCACAAATCTATTTTCGAAAAATTGCATTAGGTTCAGAGGAATCTTCTTGTCTGTAGTGTGATACTAGTATATTATAAGAAAGATGTGTCAAGGATTCATTATAAGAAGACCTCCGAGGATTGATACGAGTTTTAACAGCCTTTTTTGATTAGCAGGAACAAACAAACAGACAGACAGACATAAAATTCAAAGTTATTTAGACGTTATAAACAGACACATCAACTTTATTTATTAGTATAGACGAGACTGACGTAAAAGAAATATAAATGCACTATTACTTTAATGGTCTACAACATTAATTCAATTAACATAATGTAATAATTAAAAAAATTAAGAGAACCTAATTATGCATAATAAAAACACAATGGCGAGACAAGCCTAGACGACTCGTAGAGTTAGACAAAAAATCTTTGAAAGGAATAACCACCTTATTAAAAGAGTGTAAAGTTTGAATTAACTTGATGAAATCAAATTTCAATTTACCTGAGCCGGAGTCATGCCTCGTTTAGATAGGCTGAAATAAGATGAAAATTATAATACGTCCTTAATAAGTGAATTGATTTGATATAGTTTTCAACGCGTTCAAGAGTAACTCTATAAAAGGTAGCTGTGAATGAGGAAAAAATATCTTCGGTGAGGTGGTCCTCACTGACGGACTGGACGGACTCCTTTGATCAAGATGTCGAGACTACAAGGAATACTCTGGCTCTTTTGCTTTGTGGCTGCGAAGATCTACGCCAGCGCCGATGGTAAGACTCTATAGTCTTAACGAGTATTTACAGTTAATCAATATTAATAATAAATCTGTAAGGGTTGTTGGTCATGGAGTAAGAGATATCGTGTTTATATGCTCTATACATGATACTGAAACTAAATTGACGATTTTTAGAATTTTTTTCTATATGTTAATCCATAACCTTAAACGAATTAACTGATTTTCATGAAACTTGGTATATAAACATTTAGACGTACAGGACACAG
The DNA here is from genome assembly GCA_945859745.1 of Synanthedon formicaeformis. Taxonomy (NCBI): domain Eukaryota; kingdom Metazoa; phylum Arthropoda; class Insecta; order Lepidoptera; family Sesiidae; genus Synanthedon; species Synanthedon formicaeformis. Next base: position 9,235,407 of record OX243973.1, read on the forward strand.
GATAGGCTACTTTTTTCTTTTTCAACGCGGACGAAGTCGCGGGCGCCAGCTAGTGTTTAATAAAGGTACATGCCCGTGTTGGTACTCGTATATGAGGAAGTCGTCAAAATATGTAATTTATACGGATCATCATCAGCCTGTGTCTTTCCACTGCTGGATGTAGGCCTTACCCAAGACTCGTCACCACGCACGGTGTTCTTCGCATTCAGTCGCTTAAGATCATTTTTTACTTTCCAACTTTTGGTCTCCATTAGAGAACTTTTCTGCTACAGACGTGACTGGCCTATTGCCACTCCAACGAATTTCTGAATTTCTGATCTTATCCACAAAAGAATTTCTCATCTGCTCCATGAGTGACCCTTAACTTGTGGAATAACAATAATGTGGATGACCAGATAAGAACGAACATGATTCCCAGTATTACCCAGTTAAAAATACAAACTGTTAAAAAATATATGGCTGAATGAATAGGTATCTAATGTGGAAATTCATAGAAAAACTAAGTCCGACAGTTATGAAAATCTAGCGAGCGACCGCATAACATATCGCTTCTTAAAAACTAAATGGCCATAAAATAAAAAAATCCAAAAATTTTATTTTTGTAAAAAAACAATCACAATCCTTCATATTGTATGTTGCAAAAAGACTTATGGTTGTTTAATTTAGTATATTTTGATAATTTTTTTTATATTAAAAAGTAACTTTTATTATTATATCTCCTCTAGTATTCATTTTATTATAAAAGTACTTAAAACATTTAATGCTACTTAAAAATACGCTTCTAACGATGTAAAATGCATATATTTGATATATAATAATATCTAATAATAAAAAAATAGAAAAAAAAATATTTTTTTTTTTTTCGATTAGCTCTCCTGTAAAAAGTGTAATTTTGATTTGTGGCACTTTCGATTTTAAGCAGCGACATGACAATGTGTTGTGTAATAACGATGTTTACAGATGAATCAGAACGGTCGGGGTATTCTGCGGCGCTTGCGCAAGCGCAGGCGTCGACCAACACCTACAGCTCGGGCTTGGTGATGCCTCACCCCTCGCAGTGGCCTCACTACAGTAAGCATTACATTTTCCCTCCTACAGAAACTTTTTAGAACGCTGATGGTCTTGTATTGTCACTGATATTTACTTGAAATTAATTTGCTACTGTGCTGCTGTACTAGTATATATGCATTGCAAATCTTTTAGTTAGATGATACTCTTAAGGGTACATGCTCCAAAGACGATAATGTCATCATCCGTAGAGGGAAACGTGTATTGTTAGATCGAATCCGAATGTTTAACCTCAAGACATGACAGAATCCCATGGTGAATGGGTACTTCTTTTTCATTTTTCAGTTATAATAAAAAAAATTAGTTATAATAAAATTGACACATTGCAGATTGGGATGTAATGAAATATTATGTTTTCTCTTTTCTCGTTAGGATGCGCATATGCAAATCTTTACGACATGTTTGTTCACAAGTTACCAATGCAAAGATGTATCATCTGCGTCTGCATACCGAACAACGGGGTTGGTGGCAATCGTCTCTTAGCCAAATGTCACCCATGTCCTGCTTGCGGAGGTATTTTTTTTTTTTTTCATATATTTTTCATATATTTCCTAAAAGCTTTTAATTAAAAATATATCTCCTTATAGCAAACCACTTTTTCTTTTGTTACAAATAAATAATACATGATTTCTAAATAACGTATGGGAGTTATTTAATTAAACTAAAAAAAATTATCAATTATAAAAAAATGGTTTGGTAATTGACAAAAGATTGTCTTCTTGTAGCAGATAAATAGATTTTTTAACATTGTGCATAATTGAATGATATATTTAATTTATTAAAAATAATTATTTCTATAGAAGACCCAGATCAGTATCCACCACCGCCGCCGCAGCCGATACCGCCACCGTGTAAGCATACAACCGAATTCTCTTTACACAGACACCAACAATGATCGGCACTAAACACGATAATATTCACAAATTTAAGGATTGCTTATCGTGATTGCTTACGTTTTTAAAATCTCACAAACACTTCACGCTCACATTACCTAGAAGCACATCACAAATCACGTTCGTAGAATATCTCATTCCAAAAATCAAATAGGAGCATATTTAGAAGTGATTTTGACAAAAAAAGAAAACAAAGAGAATCAAACATTTGCAATGCAGCCACACACTAACAAAATAACCCTTGTATACGCTACCATTTTACAATCACAAATAATTTTATTAAGTAAATAATAATTGCAGGTCCACCACCAATAGTGATACCTGGGCCGCCTCGCCCGTACCCTATCCCAGTTCCGGTTCCAGGAAAGAACGTATTTGTGCGAGTTCCAGTGCCGGTACCGTCCCCGCCCGAAAAGGTGTACATTCCGTCCCCACCCAAATATATTCCCGTACCCGTACCTAAATATATTCCGGGCCCAGAAAAACCTGTTCCTTATCCGGTACCCGTACCATCGCCACCAAGACCTTACCCCGTGCCAGTGCCAGTACCAGGACCCGAAAGGCGTATACCTGTGCCCGTTCCATCGCCACCAGTGCCGTACCCGGTACCGGTAAACAGATACATCCCTATACCCGGACCGGAAAGATTAGTGGTGGTACCAGTCCCCTACAATCGTAAGTATTTTCTGTCATAATATTCTTTAGGTCACCATTGACCTTTTAAACCATATAAAGGCACGGACAGTGTGAAATGGAATTAAATGTTTTGATGCGTTAGTAATTTTATTTTTCAATAAATTGTCATTTATTGTAATCAAAAAAGGTCTTACTATTACTATTAACCGAATATTCATATACATTTTAACTGTTTCCACATTTACTTGGTCTTTAGATTATTGACTGATAAATTTTTTCAGCTATTGTAAAAATAATTTAAATTATATACTAACCGATAACAGCAATTTCGATCGCGAGGACTTCATATTAACATTATACCTAAGTTAGAAGAATGATTGGTTAGAAAAATAAATTGTAGATGTATTAATTAAACGCATACGAGTATATGTACTTTGTCTTTAAAATATTGATTGATCATATTTTTAATATTTTTGCAGCTTTCAGGCCTTCCCCAGTGAACAACATCATCTACATATGTAAGTATTGTTGATAAAATCGCAGTTGTATGGGTCCTAAAAACGATAAATAACTACACACTGCATTTTACAGCTCCTCTTTGTCGAAACCATAAACCTATGGTCGCATGGCGAATGCCCAGCAAACCTTGCTTGATTCACGTTTGTAAGATCCGGTACAACTACGTCTATCTGCACGTTCAACACGACGTAGAGTGTTCAGGTACTCATTTTATTTTGCGACGTCATCTATACTATTATAAAATTATAAAGGGGTACAATTGGTATGTTTATTTGTATACATTTATTATTTATTAATTTGTCCAGGACCATACGGTACTTCAAACTCTCAGTCTTCGGCCACCGCCATCGCCGAATCATACAGTGCTGAGTTTGGAAATTCAGGCATAACAGGGTACAGCGGATTACAAACTGATGAGTCTAACGCTAACGCTCTCGCCAATGCAGCAGCATATGGAGGTCTCGGTGGATACGGAGGTCTCGGCGGATATGGAGGTTCATCAGCATCTGCAGATGCCAGCGCACTCGCTAATGCTGCAGGATACGGATTAGGTGGATATGGTGGATCTACAGCATCTGCAGATGCCAGTGCTTTAGCTAATGCTGGAGGATACGGTTTAGGAGGATATGGTGGGTCATCAGCATCTGCAGATGCCAGTGCCCTCGCTAACGCAGGAGGATACGGATTAAGAGGATTTGGAGGATATGGTGGATCTTCAGCATCTGCAGATGCCAGTGCTCTCGCTAATTCTGGAGGATACGGATTAGGAGGATTTGGTGGATCTTCAGCATCTGCAGACGCCAGCGCTCTCGCTAATGCTGGAGGATACGGTTTAGGAGGATATGGTGGGTCATCAGCATCTGCAGATGCCAGTGCCCTCGCTAACGCTGGAGGATACGGATTAAGAGGATTTGGAGGATATGGTGGATCTTCTGCATCTGCAGATGCCAGTGCTCTCGCCAATGCTGGAGGATACGGATTAGGAGGATTTGGTGGATCTTCAGCATCTGCAGACGCCAGTGCCCTCGCTAATGCTGGAGGATACGGATTAGGAGGATTTGGTGGATCCTCTGCATCTGCAGATGCCAGTGCTCTTGCTAATGCTGGAGGATACGGATTAGGAGGATTTGGTGGATCTTCAGCATCTGCAGATGCCAGTGCTCTCGCTAATGCTGGAGGATACGGATCAGGAGGATTTGGTGGATCTTCAGCATCTGCAGATGCCAGTGCCCTTGCTAACGCTAGAGGATACGGATTAGGAGGATTTGGTGGATCCTCTGCATCTGCAGATGCCAGTGCCCTTGCTAATGCTGGAGGATATGGGTTAGGAGGATTTGGTGGATCCTCTGCATCTGCAGATGCCAGTGCCCTTGCTAATGCTGGAGGATACGGTTTAGGAGGATTTGGTGGGTCTTCAGCATCTGCAGATGCCAGTGCCCTTGCTAATGCTGGAGGATACGGATTAGGAGGATTTGGTGGGTCTTCAGCATCTGCAGACGCCAGTGCTCTCGCTAATGCTGGAGGATATGGATTTGGTGGTTACGGGTCATCAGCATCCGCTGACGCTAGTGCTTTAGCGAATAGTGGCTGGCTATCAAAACAAGGGAATGCCAACACAAATCATAACTCTCTCAATATTGGATAAAATTAGCGTAAGTAACCTTTTTTTAGTTTAATTATTTCTGAAAGAGAAAGCCAGCCCAAAAAAATATAACAGTCCCGTAAGTGGGCCAGTTACAGCAGAGCCCTGTCTTATGGTATGCGTTTGGCTAACTATACCACAGGCGCAGATTCGAAACTATTTGTGATTTCATTTTTAGAACTATCAATAATGAGAAACCATAAAATTACGACAGCTTAAGTTAGCAACGAAGGTACAGTGAAGGAAAATATTACTAGGTGTGATCTCCTGATAATTCAGTGGAAAGTGTGAGAGATAATGGCTCATACGTCGTGACAAAGAGGATATACCTGTGTCCAACTGTGAGGCGCTATATAGGCTGAAAATAAAGTATGTGTGCAGCTGCAGATATAGAATTTACAAATACGAGTCACTTTATTCGCTTGCGTAGTTATAACGCATACGACAGATAAAAATTGTTGCGAGAGTAGGATAAGTGAAACTGATAAAAGCTCCTAATTAAGTTTTTTATGTTACAGATTACCAGTACCGAATCAAACAAATGACTTCTGCAACAACAACGGCATGATTTGAAATATATTTTAATTTTAATTCAGCATAGACATAAGGCACGCTTTACTTTTTATACAAATATATAGAATTCAGTGGAAAATGCATGTGTTTTATTTTAATAAATATTTTTTTTAATTATGAATTATAATCAATACTAATAATAAATCTGTGTAGGTATTGTATGTATGTATGTATGTATGTTCATCCATAACTCTTAAACGAATTAACTGATTTTTATGAAACTTGGTAGATAAAATTTAGACGTACGGGACACAGGATAGGCTACTTTTTTCTTTTTCAACGCGGACGAAGTCGCAGACACCAGCTAGTATAATAATAAACTTCCGACTGGTCGAGAGTATATCAATATTAACCTCGTCTCTTTGAGTAATAATGCCGAATAATGCACATTATAAACAATTCTGGACAAAGCACTACAATCCATGAATTGGTGTTTTAATGACAATAAAGCCTTAAGACGTAAATCTTCAGGGCTAGTTTATTTTTTGTGATTGTCGTCAACTTGGCATAGTCCACTTGACATTTGTCTAGAGTCCTCGTAATAATTCTTTTTATACTCACCAAATCATCCATTATGCTGTATTTCTACACAAAAAAAAAAAAACAAGCCAACGAGTATGTCAAAATACTACTTCATTTATTGTTTTGTTACAAAACAAAACAATGAATGAAAATTTACATGTGGTGTACGTATATTTATAAAGTAATAAAGATTTTGAATTACCCCTAGTTGAAACATAAAAATATAGATGTACACCAGTTCCCAGATATGAGTTCGACTCTCCAGAATTATCATGGTAAATTCATCGAAATAATATATCTCTTAGAAATAAGATTGCAGTTGTCAAAATTTATAAATTAGTCTTGGGACAGATTTCGAGTTATCAATACTAATAATAAATCTGTAAGGGTTGGTCATGGAGTAAGTTACTTTGTTTTCAGAGATATCGTGTTTATAGGCTCTATACATAATACTGAAACTAAATTGACGATTTTTAGAATTTTTTTCTGTATGTATGTATGTTCCTCCATAACTCTTAGGGCCTCTTTCACGAACTAAAAGTAAAGTGTTGATTAGTTACTTTTAGAAATCATTTTGTGTTATATTGAATTATGCACTCGTTTTACTGCATCATTCGATAGCCGATTTTTTTTTTTTTTTTTGATTTAATGTTTGGGACGTTTACCGTGCAAACGAAGGTATATCAGCTCCATTTTCCCCGGTTACCGGTGACTTTAAATGACATTTTGGCCTACTTGACGTTTGAGAAACAGGCGCTTAAACGAATTAACTGATTTTAACGAAACTTGGTAGATAAACATTTAGACGTACAGGACACAGGATAGGCTACTTTTTTCTTTTTCAACGCAGACGAAGTCGCGGGCGCCAGCTAGTACTTTTTTTTTTTTTTTTTTTATATATATATATTCTGCAATCGGTCCAATCGACCATGAGCAAATGTGTTGAAAGATTGTGGCAGGTAGAGATGTGCCCCATCAGACACACCACATTATGCATTAAGATGCCCATTACAGTCCATCCAGTTGTAGTATTTTACGCCAGCTAGTACTTAAAATAAAATTAAGAATGAGTACACATATAAATCTGTATATAAAAATATATGTTTTTTATCAATACTAATAATAATCTGTAAGTTTAGGTATGGTATGTATGTTCCTCCATAAATGTTAAACGAATTAACTGATTTTCATGAAAATTGGTAGATAAACATTTGGACTTACAGGACACAGGATAGGCTACTTTTTTCTTTTTCAACGCGAACGAAGTCGTGGGCGTCCGCTAGTTATGGAATAACATCGCTAGTAAAATAAATACAGCATGTTCCTCTAAAGAGATTGAGCTATTAAAAACAAACTTATATAATCATACAGCTCCCATACTTAACATAAAGTCGTGGTTATGGTAAATGTATTTCGACAAAGCAAAATAAAAGCTACGAGTATTTCTGATTTCATGTGTAAATTGGAAATAATTACAAACTGTAAAAGTACGAGAATAAGAGTTAGCAATAACGTAAAAGTGAAGGAAAATATTCCTAGAAAACCTGGGGGTCCTAAACTCTTAGTAATCTACGAAGAGGTGTAACTCCTGATATAATTTAAAGTGAAAAGTGTGGGGCTATAGCTCATACCTCGTGACTAAGAGAGGAGATTTGTATATTTGTAATGAATAAACTCAAAAACTACTGAACCGATTTTAAAAATTCTTTCACCTTTAGAAAGCTACGTTATCAACCAGTAACATGTTATCAATATCAATACTAATAATAAATCTGTAAGGGTCGGTCATGGAGTAATTTATTTTGTTTTCAGATATCGTGTTTATAGGCTCTATACATGATACTGAAACTAAATTGACGATTTATAGAATTTTTTTTCTGTATGTATGTATGTATGTATGTATGTATGTATGTATGTATGTATGTATGTATGTATGTATGTATGTATGTATGTATGTATGTATGTATGTATGTATGTATGTATGTATGTATGTATGTATGTATGTATGTATGTATGTATGTATGTATGTATGTATGTATGTATGTATGTATGTATGTATGTATGTATGTATGTATGTATGTATGTATGTATGTATGTATGTATGTATGTATGTATGTATGTATGTATGTATGTATGTATGTATGTATGTATGTATGTATGTATGTATGTATGTTCCTCCATAACTTTTACACGAATTAACTGCTTTTCATGAAACTTGGTAGATAAACATTTAGACGTACGGGACACAATATAGGCTACTTTTTCTTTTTTAATGCGGACGAAGTCGCGGGCGCCAGCTAGTATTTAATAAAAAGTAACGCGGGTGAAGACGTGTGCAACAGCTAGCACGTATGTGAGCATGTATATAATTGACAAATAACAATCACCTTATTCACAGGCCTAATTTTAACTATTATGTTAGGTTACATAATCTTCATTTTTAAAAGCTTCTAATTAGGTCATTATGATACGGAGTACGATCACCGAATCAAACAAATGACTTCTGGATAATTTTAATTAATTACATTATAATTTGTTTTATTTTGAAATAATATTCTTGAATAATGGACTACAGTAACAAACTTCTGCTCGGTCGAGGGTATATTCACCTCGTCATTTAATGTAATAATATACATTATTATCCAATGAACTGGTGTTTTTTTTTTAATGATAAGGCTTAAAGACGTAAATCTTTAGGCTCAGTTTTTTGTGATGGTCGTCAAGTTGGCTTATGGTCACTTGACATTTATCTTGAGTCCTGGTAATAAATGGTGCTGATTAATTACCTTTCTTCTTTCTGTACTCACCAAACGATCCATTAAGCATAAAGGAACTAAAATTTAGAATAAAAAAAACTATGTACGAGTATATGTCAAAATTATCAGCTCGCCCTGAATAAAGAGTAAATCTTTTCAGATCAAAAACTTCTGATCTGTTTTCATCTTATGATTACAAAATGAGGATTTACATGTCGTTATATGTAAGTTTTTGATATGCTTCGTACATTAAAAAATTAAAATTTAGATACAAGTACAATCTATATACAACCGTCTCCCATCATGAAGTGCCAGAAATATTGCAGATATATGAAGTTGTTTCCAAGGTAATTATTAAGGTCTTTGTCAACTTGACCAATCACTTTGTCGACTTTCCAGAATTATCATATGATCGAAAATTTGTTTCTCTGGTAGAAACTTGTTATTCTGTTATTCCGATATGCAAGGCCAGTTAGAAACAATAAACTTACTTGATTATTCCAGTATCCTGAAATCAAAGCCAGCTACAGGAACTGAGCACCATATACTTTACAATAAGATATTATAATAAGACACATATGTAAATAATACTGCTCGAACCTGGCGAGCCAATAATTGTAAAATTAATTATATAAAATAAAGAAATTTCTATTCTATTCTATTCTAAGAATAATACCAAAATTATAATAGCACTTTCTCGTGATAATCTAAAAAAAAAGTGATAAATTACGATATAATTAATTTACTGGTTAGAATTACCAGATGTATGGCAGAACCACATAATTCTTCGGCTATCAACTATTATGGGGATATCCTCAGAAATTTTATTTTTATTTTATTTTACTCTAAAAACAATACTGATCAGCCAACCGCCGACACACAGAGATAACAACCAATACACTGACTTATAATAACTTTCAAAGATTTTGGAATAATGAGGTTTCCTCAAATTTTAATGATTTGACAAGAAAAGAAAATATTTATTAAATATGATTGAAGAACTTACCAATGTATTAAGAAATGCTGAATAGGAATAATCACTACCTAAGTACTTGAAAAAGAGCTACATGAAATTTAATTTAACTAAAACATTAGTCAGGCCTCATTTAGCTAGGCTGGGATTATAATATATTATATTATTTAATATATGAATTGATTTGATATAGTTTTTAAAGCGTTTAAAATGTAACATATAAAAGGTAGGTGTAAATAACGACATAGCATCTTCGGTGAGGTGAGCCCTCACTGTCAGGTCTGTTACTTGAGCCACTATGGCAAAGTCTCTGGGAATATTGTGGTTCTTTTGCTTGTTGGCTGTGAACATCAACGCCGATGATGGTAAGCAAATTTTCATCACTTTTGTAATATTTAATTCAGTTGATTTTTACAAATTTTTTATGAACTTTTATAAGAATTTATAGACCATAAAACAAAATAAAAAAAAAAGAATTATTTTCGGAAATTGACGATCCAGAGGAAATCTAAATCCCTGCAAGAACTACCAGTAACCCTTGGAGTTATCAAGTTGAGTACTCGATCGGTTTGGTAGGGGAGGAGCCCACGATGCTAAATGTGGAGTAACTCGAGAGTTGTGGGGACCTATTGGATTTTGAAGATTAGATGGTAGACAGAAAAAAAGGTTATATGATGTATATACCTTTTCAGCGGTGGAAAGAGCGGCTACAGGCCTTCAAAAATGTAAAAAAAAAACAACCACATGGACATACACGACCGCGTCAGATATTGGTAATGTATATGTCCCACGTGTGTCCGATGACGGATATATGTTAATCTCCGGTTCGGATGTAGGGGGTGGCCGTACAGAAGGGTTAAAAAATGGTGAAAAATAAATTTACTCGAGCACGTCTGATATTCAGAGGGGTTGTTAAAAGAACCCAAACTAAGTTCCCATTTAAAAGATTGACGTGACGATTCAGATATGACGCAAGCTCGTAGCAGCATTTTGAAAATCCAAAAAATATAGCTATTTAGAAATACTCGAGCGCGTCTTATTTTCATACAGACGGTTCAGCTTAATTTCCCTGATCATGCTGATTCTTAATCTGATGTTTTGATCTGAATTTTTTTTTTCTTTTCATTTTGCAATTTTTCGTGCGTCACTCGTAGTAACGGAGCAGATATTAAAATTACAAAAGTGTATTCGTGGAACTTAAAATACCACAAACCAGACAGACTCAGATCAGCTGTGATGGGTTATGGTCTTTACGTCACGCTCGTCATATTATTAAAATGCACACTTTTCGGCATGTATTAATCCACAATGCCTTAAACTGATGTGCTCGAAAATGTCTAAACATAATTTTTGAAACTGTGACCCTTCTGCTCCCTTACATTACGCTCAAATCGTCAGATTATTAAAATTCACTTTTCAGCTTGTAATTCATCCACCATACCTGAATCATGCCATGCTTAATCCCAAAATCCCCTCTTAGGCTTCCCTATGATTAGGGAATCAAGTAGTTTACGAACAACACTGAGTCAATTCTTCAATATGAATTTGAAAAAATATTTAGTGTAAAATGTTTGTATTATGTGTGATCCATCAGGACGGTCGGGGTATTCTGCGGCGCTTGCCCAAGCGCAGGCATCGGCCAACGCCTACGGCTCGGGCTTGGTGATGCCTAACGCAGTGCAGTGGCCACACTACAGTAAGTATGATGACATTTCCCTTACTAGACCCTCCCTTTTTTAGCATACTCTTTAGAATTATGTGCAGCTTTATAAAGTTGCTTCAGATTTGCAGAATAGCGCAAGTACTGACTGTCTTGTATTGTGTTGAGCAGAGTTCTCTGCCCCTATGCTACAGAGCGAACGAAAATATAATGTGTCGAATACGAATGTTTAACCTTTTTCACAGAAAGAAAGTAACCGTGAATGAAGTTATAATTCAAATAAATATATCCGTAAAACATAACCATGAGATTTATATCTTAAAAATTCCTGAATAAAACTCTAAGCAGTATATTTTTAACTCTATCCTTAAAAAAGAATCAACTGATATTTGATAATATTTTATTAAACCTCGAAGCCCGACGCAAAAATGGGGTGTATCTGTGTATACTCTATAACATCTTAACTCCCAAAGGAATATACAGATTTTGATCTGACGTAACCTTAGGGTTTATGAAAATCTGTTCAAGCGTTTGAAGATTATCTATCAATCGTTTTCTTAGGGATTTCACTAACTTCCACTGATTCGATAAGTGGGAAATTTGGTATATTGTAACTTCGGTAGTATTTCCATGAGGTAACCTAAAATGATACTGCAACATCAAGTAGTCTGCGGGATATCGAACTCCTCAGCAACATATAGCAGATATAATTTTCCAGCGACTTTCTATTGAGCCTAAACATGATAGAGGGTTCAGTTATAGTTCGCACAACTTTTGATTTTGTTTCATGTTATAAACTTTTGACACATGATTTTTCTAATTAAACGGATTTCCATACATTGCAGAGATGGCCATGTAATGAAATAACATATTTAAAATGTATTGTTGTTCTTTTCTCGTTAGGATGCGCATATGCAAATATTTACGACATGTTTGTTCACAAGTTACCAATGCAAAGATGTATCGTCTGCATCTGCATACCGAACAACGGGGTTGGTGGCAATCGTCTCTTAGCGAAATGTCACCCTTGTCCGGATTGCGATGGTAATTTTTTCCCATATTTTTTTACATTTCTCGATAATTATCCTAAGAACTTTAATACAAAAATATGTCTGCTTATTAGCAAATCATTGGTTGTTGTTGTTCTAAATAAAATGCTACGTGACGTCAACTTGAAAGAATGGCAATAATGTATATAAGCTAGTCACATCATAGTAAAATTACTAATGAGAGTTAATACTAAGTTTAATTTAATTAAAAGTATAATTATGTATTATACAAAAATAGCACAGTAATAGATCGTTTTATTGTCGCAGATAAAAAGATTTTTTTTGACATTATTGATTGATTTATTAATTTTTAAAAATTACTGTTTGTATAGAAGATGCAGATCAGGATCCGATACCGCCGCCGCATCCCATACCGCCACCGTGTAAGCATTTATTTATTTACAATAACATATATATTTTAGTTAATTGGCTATGAAAACACACACTAGGCATGCAAAGCCTGTATCGTGTGCTTCATAAATTAGTTATAATTTATTTTTTGATATTTAAAATAAATATCAAAAATAAAAATATTAATTTTAATAATAACAAATTATAAATTACTAAATACACACTAAATTAATAATAAATAGGTACATGTAAAACCGAACTCTTCACAAAGGCACTATCATAAATCAACGATTACTACTAAACACGATAATATTCAAAGATTTATATACAACACGATAAAATTGTAACATTTAAGGATCGCTTATCGTGAGTGAAGTGTTTAAATAACTAGAAAATTCAAAGCCTACATTTTCTATCACCATAAGCACACATCAATAAATAATATAAATACAAGGCCAAACAGGATAATTCACCTTTATTTCTGACAACAAATTAATTCCCTATCACAGTTTCAGTTTTTCTCTGTCCCTTTTTTTATTTCACATCTGTAATATCAACTACTTCCGTGCGTAGAATTCCTTTTTCCAAAAACACAAAGATGACGCAATTTTGTATGAATATTTGTAATGAAGTCACACACGTTACACCTTGTATATGGTACCGTTTTACAATAACAAATAATTTTATAGTAAATAATAATTGCAGGTCCACCTCCAATTGTGATACCTGGGCCGCCTCGCCCGTACCCTGTCCCAGTTCCGGTTCCAGGCAAGAACGTAGTTGTGCGAGTTCCAGTGCCGGTACCGTCGCCGCCCGAAAAGGTGTACATTCCGTCCCCACCCAGAATTATTCCCGTACCCGTACCTAAATACATTCCGGGACCAGAAAAACCTGTCCCTTATCCGGTACCCGTACCATCACCACCGAGACCTTACCCCGTGCCAGTGCCAGTACCAGGACCCGAAAGGCGTATACCTGTGCCCGTTCCATCGCCACCAGTGCCGTACCCAGTACCGGTAAACAGATACATCCCTATACCCGGACCGGAAAGATTAATAGTGGTACCAGTCCCCTACAATCGTAAGTATTTTCTGCCAAATTCCGTCGAACCGAAACCTCATAAAAACTTTTTAAAAATGCATATATTATCATAAGAAATAATATATTTATTTTTATAATATGATAATTATAGTATAGTTATATCTCAAACCCTTGGTATACCAAGCAGATAAAAAAATTAGCGGACAAGATATATTTCCCGAGATAATAAAGAAAGAGGAACTACATATTTTACTAATTAAAATACTTTACTATTAAAATAAAGATGTCATATCTTGATTTATTTTAGTTAGTGTCTATACACTTATAAATAAAATAACTCAGGGGCCCTGGCCAAGAACAAACGTAAAGTCGCAAACGTTGCGTAAACGCTACGCTCAGGCTTATAACAACCAATCACCGGGCTTTATTTCTCTTGTAGCGTAGCGTTTACGCAACGTTTACGACTGTACGTTTGTTCTTGGCTAGGGCCCCAGATCTCACATCTTTTGTAGTGAAAGAACTACGTTGCGAGACGCAGGATTTTATATTAATTTTGATGGGATACAGTTTAGAAGTATAAAGTTTGTTTTTAATCTCAGACAAAAATGACATTACATGTGACATGCATTACATACATTACATGGTATCATTATATGCAAATATGACATTTGCATGTGTCATTTTTGTCTGAGATTAAAAAACAGACTTTAGGTTGACTAATTATATTTATTATTTTTGCAGCTATCAGGCCTTACCCAGTAAACAACATCGTCTACATTTGTAAGTTTCAAGTTTTCATGTGTTGAAATATGTCAGTTTCATGAGTTCTGAAAATGATTAATTATTTTAAATTTAATTTCGCAGCTCCCCTTTGTCGAATACATAAACCTATGGTCCCATGGCGGGAACCCAGCAACCCCTGCATGGTCAACGTTTGTAAGATCCGGTACAACTACGTCTATCTGCACGTTCAACGCGACATAGAGTGTTCAGGTAAGCATTTTATTTCATTTCATCATCTAGGTTACTGACAAATAAAACAAATATTCTTTTAATGTTTGTTTATATTTAATAATATTTAATATTTATTGATTTTACCAGGACCTTTCGGCTCTACAAGCTCTCAGTCTTCGGCCACCGCCATCGCCGAATCATACAATGCTGAGTTTGGAAATTCAGGCATAACAGGGTACAGCGGATTACAAACTGATGAGTCTAACGCTAACGCTCTCGCCAATGCGGCAGCATATGGAGGTCTCGGTGGATACGGAGGTCTCGGCGGATATGGAGGTTCATCAGCATCTGCAGATGCTAGCGCACTCGCTAATGCTGGAGGATACGGATTAGGAGGATTTGGTGGATCCTCTGCATCTGCAGATGCCAGTGCCCTTGCTAATGCTGGAGGATACGGATTAGGAGGATTTGGTGGATCCTCTGCATCTGCAGATGCCAGTGCCCTTGCTAATGCTGGAGGATACGGATTAGGAGGATTTGGTGAATCTTCAGCATCTGCAGATGCCAGCGCACTCGCTAATTCTGGAGGATACGGATTAGGAGGATATGGTGGATCCTTAGCATCTGCAGATGCTAGTGCTATCGCCAATGCAGGAGGATACGGATTAGGAGGGCTTGGTGGGTCTTCAGCATCTGCAGATGCCAGTGCCCTCGCTAACGCTGGAGGATACGGATTAAGAGGATTTGGAGGATATGGTGGATCTTCAGCATCTGCAGACGCTAGTGCTCTCGCTAATGCTGGAGGATACGGATTAGGAGGATTTGGTGGATCCTCAGCATCTGCAGATGCCAGTGCGCTTGCTAATGCTGGAGGATATGGATTAGGAGGATTTGGTGGATCTTTAGCTTCTGCAGATGCCAGTGCAATCGCCAATGCTGGAGGATACGGGTTAGGAGGATTTGGTGGGTCTTCTGCATCTGCAGATGCAAGTGCCCTTGCTAATGCTGGAGGATACGGATTAGGAGGATTTGGTGGATCTTTAGCTTCTGCAGATGCCAGTGCGCTTGCTAATGCTGGAGGATATGGATTAGGAGGATTTGGTGGATCTTCAGCATCTGCTGATGCCAGTGCTCTTGCTAATGCTGGAGGATACGGATTAGGAGGATTTGGTGGATCTTCAGCATCTGCAGATGCCAGTGCCCTTGCTAATGCTGGAGGATACGGATTAGGAGGATTTGGTGGATCTTCAGCATCTGCAGATGCCAGTGCCCTTGCTAATGCTGGAGGATACGGATTAGGAGGATTTGGTGGATCTTCAGCATCTGCTGATGCCAGTGCTCTTGCTAATGCTGGAGGATACGGATTAGGAGGATTTGGTGGATCTTCAGCATCTGCTGATGCCAGTGCTCTTGCTAATGCTGGAGGATACGGATTAGGAGGATTTGGTGGATCCTCTGCATCTGCAGATGCCAGTGCCCTTGCTAATGCTGGAGGATACGGATTAGGAGGATTTGGTGGGTCTTTAGCATCTGCAGATGCCAGTGCCCTTGCTAATGCTGGAGGATACGGATTAGGAGGATTTGGTGGGTCTTCAGCATCTGCAGACGCCAGTGCTCTCGCTAATGCTGGAGGATATGGATTTGGTGGTTACGGAGCGTCATCAGCATCCGCTGACGCTAGTGCTTTAGCGAATAGTGGCTGGCTATCAAAACAAGGGAATGCCAACACAAATCATAACTCTCTCAATATTGGATAAAATTAGCGTAAGTAACCTTTTTCAAACACAACCTTTTTTTTAAGTTAATTCATTTCTGAAAGAGATAGCCAGTCCAAAAAAACCTAACTCAGACCCGTAAGTGGGTCAGTTACGGCATAGCACAGAATAGCCCTATGGTATGCGTTCGGTTAACTATAATACAGGCGCAGATTCGAAGCTTTTTTTTTATTTATTAGATATGGGTTTGCTCTAACCTGTATAGCAACTGTGTAGCAAGGATGAGGCCTATGATGGAGTGAGCTCACCCATTTTATAAATATATTCCTAGTAATATATTACTAGAAATATATTCCTCATTTTTAAAAGCTTCTAATTAAGTTTTTTATGTTACAGATTACCAGTACCGAATCAAACAAATGACTTCTGCAACAAAAACGGCACGATTTAAAATATTTTTTTAATTTTAATTCAGCATAGACATAAGGCACGCTTTACTTTTTATACAAATATATTGAATTCAGTGGTAAAATGCATCTGTTTTATTTATTTTAATAATATTCTTAAGTCATGCATTGCAATGATAAACTTCTGACCGGTCGAGAGTATATTAGACATCTTATAATATCGATATTCATATCGTTCTCTTTGTGTAATAAACAATACTAGGGGCGTTCAATGAAAAGTGAGAATGAAATAGATACTCCTTGGTATGAAAAACAAAAATGATACTGGCAGGCAAAGCCTAATCATTTGTTATAATAATAATTAATAAAGGTTTCGATTTTAGTTTGTATTTTAAAAATTGTAGTCATTAGTTTTCTACGCTTCGGAACGTATTCTCTAAAAAACTTTTTAACAAAAAATTTAAACCGCTTAAAAAACTGAAAAGCAAAAAATAATAAACCTTTTTTATTTAACGTTAATAACTAAGTTCTTAAACTAATGTGAGTATATCTAAGTAATTTCAATGATCATTGAGTAATTTTGAGTCGACGCTGGAGATTTCACATTGCCTTGTTAATTTGATTTGGTTATTTCTTTAAATTTAAGGAAATTTAGTGATCTTTGTTCATTGATTGTTTGGCGCCGACTCAAAATTACTTAGGTATACTTACATTGGTTTAAGAAATTAGTTATTAAGGTTAAATAAAAAAGGGTTTATTATTTTTTGCTTTTCAGTTTTTTCGGCGACTTAATTTTTTTGTTAAAAAAGTTTTTATTTTATATTTTTTGTGGCTATAATCTATTAATTACTACATGCTTAATTTTTGATTTCTTTAAAATCTTTAAAAAGATTTCTTTAACACAATTCAGCATTAAAATCTGTTAGTGAACAATAAGTCACCCCCTATTTTCCCAGTTGCCCACCCTTAGGGTAGGATTTTTTTCCAAATTTATTTAGGAGTAACTTTAATATACCAATAAAATAAAATTATCATTATAAATGATAATTCAATCACATTACAATCAGTGAAGGAACAATCAATCATCCCCTGTCTTCCTACCTTTAGGGTTAGATTTTTTTTCCAAATTTCGGGGTATACCCTTTTTAATAAAAAAAGAATTATCAAAATCAGACTACACTGTAAAAAGTTATGCGTGATCATACATAAAAAAAATACGTAAAATTCAAAATCTGCTTAAAAAATTTTAAGACTCGCAAGGAACATAAGGGGTTCATGCTCCTCGTTACTCTACAGTTGCTTGTTGGTGTGCTGACTTTAAACAAGGAAGATCTTCCACCAACGATGACCCACGCTCGGGGCACCTTGCTACGGCAGTAACCGAACAAATTATAAAAAAAGTTGAAAAATTTGTTTTGGCGGATCGTCGCGTATAGTTCGTTTTAGTTGAAGAAATAAAGATTTCGATTGGGAGTGCCTATAATATTATGCACAACCACCTGGGCATGAAAAATGTTTCCGCGCGCTTGGTGCCCAGAATGCTTACGGACGCGCACAGTGAGACGTTACTATTAATGCGGCCCTACAATCAATCAACTACAATCAAGTAGTAAATCACTATACTTACACGAGAGCACATACTTATTACAATACGTTAGAAATATTTAAAAAAAAAATACAATTATATTTATCAATCATCATCAATACTAATAATAAATCTGTAAGGGTTGGTGATGGAGTAAGTTACTTTGTTTTCTGAGATATCTTGTTTATAGGCTCTATACATGATACTGAAACTAAATTGACCATTTTTAGAATTTTTTTTTCTATATGTATGTATGTCTGTATGTTCCTCCATAACTTATACGAATTAACAACTGATTTTCATGAAACTTGGTAGATAAACATTTAGACGTACAGGACACAGGATGAGCTACTTTTTTCTTTTTCAACGTATAATAATTTTGGAATAAAAACTTTTTGAAAAATACAAGAAAAGGCAAGAACGAACACATAATTGAAATCTGAATGGAAACAATTATGAGTATTACCTCCTTGAAAAAGGTGTAAAATGTTAATGATGAAGGTGCTAATGAATTTTAATTTAGCTAAAACATTAGTCAGGCCTCGTTAAGATAGGCTGAAGTGAGAAAGTAATTATAAAGTTTTTTAATATGTGAATTGATTTGACATAGTTTTCAACGCGTTCAAAATGTAACATATAAAAGGTAGCTGTTAACAATGAAAAATCATCTTCGGTGAGGTGGGTCCTCACTGTCACGTCTCCATTACTTGAGCCGCTATGGCAAAGTTACTGGGAATATTGTGGCTTTTTTGTTTGCTCGCTGTGAAGATCAACGCTGATGATGGTAAGACATACATAAGCACTTTTGTACCCTTTTGGTTCAGTCTTTTATTTTTGTGAACTTTCACAAGATTTATTAGATTCAATGACTTCTATATTACTTCGTAAGGACAAGGCTAACGCTCCTAATACGTGGCACCGACGCGCCGGTGTCAAAATCGGAAATTGGCACCAATGACGGGTGTTCATTCTGTGTGTAGAAAGATACGAAAATGCCTACTTACCTTAGATTACTTAGATATTACTTAGATATTACTTAGATATGCTTGGACATATCACTATATGTCCAAGCAACCAATGAGAACACTTTACAATAACAGAATATGCCAATAAGAAATATAAATACGTATTAAGATGGCAATGAAAACAAATTATTTTTAGTAACTAGATGTGCAAATTGGAGGACCATTTTTTTGTCACTAGTAGTAGTAGTGGTAAGGGCGCATCCTGTCTTGTTTAACATATCACTGATTAGATTGTCAGATTTAGAAGATTTAATAGATCGTATTTCCGAGCTTGTATAACCCAAATCTTGTCAAATTTCGAGTGAATAGGCATCTTCTGGGTGAGCTCTTTCCATCATAAACCTCGTTCTTGCTACACAGCTTCTTGTTGGCCAAGAGCAAACCATCTCTAATAAAAAAAAAATATTTTCGGAAAGCTGTATCTACGACCATATAAATATAAGAAAAGAAATATGTAAAGTGTTGTTATAATGTGTACAGATTCATCAGAACGGTCGGGGTATTCTGCATTGCTAGCGCAAGTGCCCAACGCCTACAGTCCGGAGTTACTGATGCCTGACCAGGTGCCTCACTACAGTAAGCATAACGTCACCTCCCACTTATTTTTAATTACGTTGAGATAATTTAATATTAGTTCTGCTTCTGACCGATCCTGATGGAAAATTACGAGGGAAATCTATGTCCAGCAGAGAAAGTCCAAAGGCTGGGATGATTTTTCATGACATTAAGATAGACTGAATTTAGAATTTACTCACAGAACATGCGACTTAATTATAATGTAATATTGTACTGTTTTTTAACTCTTTAGGATGCGCATACGTCAACCTGTACGACATGTTTGTTCACGCGACACAAATGCAAGGATGTATCATTTGCGTATGTCTACCGAACGACGCGATCGGTGGCAGTCGTCTCAGAGCGAAATGTCTACCTTGTTCAGCTTGCGCAGGTATCTCGCACAAACTAATTTAAAGATTGAACTAAAAAAAGTATATTACACAAAAATATTTGTTTTTGTTGATAAAACTTTGTTTTATGCTATTATAATAAAAACGACGTTTTATTTAAAATGAAAAATGTACACATTATGCTCAAGCGCGAATACACTTCGATTTCGGGTGACCCTATTCACAGATTCTAAATCAATAATAGAAAATCAATTTGGGGGACAAAACTTCTTTTGTATACTTTGATTTTGTTTGTAATTAAATGTAATTGTTGTAATTTTATATTTTAAAAGATGACAAAAAAATTGCAGTTCCTTTCGGGGTTTCTTCTCAGGATCGTCTTGGATTTTTTCCGAAATCCTGGTAAATTAAAATTTATAATGACGATCATAAAAGCTTCTTGTAGAAACCTAATTGATAAATAAATATTTTCATTTGATTTGATTGATTTGTTTCTTCGAATCTAATTTTGAATTAGTTTCATTGATAAGAGCAGATGTGCAAAGAATTTGAAAAATATATCCACGCTTTCCGCGCGGGTTCAAAATGTGTACATGTCTTCCGTTAGCCCTGAAAAGAAAAATGTTGTTTTATCAGCATTAAACAATTATTTTTTTCAACAAAAATGTGTAGCGGATCAATGTTTCATGTTTTTTGCGTAGGTATAGAAAGGTTCCCTGTGCCAGATGGAATGCCTACGCCAGACGGAATACCTATGCCAACGCCCGATCGTTTTCTGCCACTGCCGCCACATCCCGATCCGGCACCGTGTAAGCATGCAATCGATCTCTTCACACGATCAATGATCCTCGATAATATTCTTTAAGTGATACCCCAACAATATTTAACATCAGACAAAGTATAAAATAATTTTAAGTTCGAGCATATATGTATCAAAACATATTCATCAAATTACACTAGAGAACAAGAAAAAAAATCCAATATATGGTAATCCACATAAATAAGTATGAAATCACTAATTAATTTAATTAGAGCTGTCGCAAATAGGTATAAGTGTTCAGAAAAAAATATTTGGGCACACTGCGTTTTGCAGTCATTTGGGCAGTAACCACTCTTATAGACGACCAGTGTTTGTATTTTAAGACCATCGTGAAATAATATGATGTGTACTGTTGTGTTTCGGTGAGTGAGTAGGGGATGCTAGAGAGCATTTACCTATCCTTTTTTAATCGCTATAATTAACCCCGCTATAATCGGCAGTGCAGTCGCGGTACCTATGGTTTTGCTTGTCTTACAAGTGACCTCTATTATTAACTGGACCTGTCTGTCTGTCAAACTCAACATAAAAAAAATTACAGGCCCACCGCCAATAGTGATACCAGGACCACCTCGCCCGTACCCTGTGCCAGTTCCTGTTCCAGGAAGGAAAATACTTGTGCCCGTTCCTGTGCCAGTACCTTCGCCGCCCGAAAAGATTTACATTCCGTCTCCGCCTAAAATTGTTCCAGTACCCGTAACTAAATACCTTCCAGGGCCAGAAAAACCAGTCCCTTATCCGGTACCCGTACCATCTCCACCGAGACCTTACCCCGTACCGGTACCAATACCAGGGCCGGAAAGGCCTGTACCTGTCCCCGTTCCATCTCCGCCAGTGCCGTACCCTGTACCGATAAACAGATACATCCATGTACCCGGACCGGAAAGATTAGTGGTGGTACCAGTCCCCTACAATCGTAAGTATATTCTGTAATAATATTCTTTAGGTCACCATTGACCTTTTAAACCATATACAGGCACGGACAATGTGAAATGGAATTAATTGTTTTGATGCATCAGTAATTTTGTTTTACAAAAAATTTTCATTTATTGTAATCAAGAAAGGTCTTACTATTACTACATATAACTATTAACCGAATATTTGTTTCCACATTTACATCGTCTATTGATTATTGACTGATATATTTTTTCAGCTATCCGGCCTTACACAGTAAACAACATCGTCTACATAAGTAAGTATTGCTCACAAAATGACAGTTTTGTGAGTCCTGAAAATGATAAATTGTTTGAAATTGAATTTCGCAGCTCCCCTTTGTCAAATACGTAAACCTATGGTCCCATGGCGGGAGCCTAGCAACCCTTGCATGATCTACGTTTGTAAGATCCGGTACAACTACGTCTATCTGCACGTTCAAAACGACATAGAGTGTTCAGGTAAGCATTTATTTATGTCATCACTAGCAAATATGAATAGTACCTACTCAAAAATATGTGTAGCAAAATTGAAGTATTTTATTTTAGGTTGATTATGTAATACGAGTAGCACCTGTCCGCACAACACTTAATAATATTAATTTGACCAGGATCCTTCGGCTCTGCAAGCTCTCACTCGTCGGCTATCACCGATGCAGAATCATATCATTCTGACTTTGGTAATGCAGTAGGGTATGGAGGTTCATCAGCATCTGCAGACGCCAGTGCCCTCACTAATTCTGGAGGATATGGATTCGGAGGATATGGCGGATCTTCAGCATCTGCGGATGCCAGTGCCCTCGCTAATTCTGGAGGATATGGATTCGGAGGATATGGCGG
Organism: Synanthedon formicaeformis; assembly: GCA_945859745.1. Lineage (NCBI taxonomy): Eukaryota > Metazoa > Arthropoda > Insecta > Lepidoptera > Sesiidae > Synanthedon > Synanthedon formicaeformis. The sequence continues at coordinate 9,258,273 of OX243973.1, forward strand.
ATCTTCAGCATCTGCGGATGCCAGTGCCCTCGCTATTTCTGGAGGATATGGATTCGGAGGATATGGCGGATCTTCAGCATCTGCGGATGCCAGTGCCCTCGCTAATTCTGGAGGATATGGATTCGGAGGATATGGCGGATCTTCAGCATCTGCGGATGTCAGTGCCCTCGCTAATTCTGGAGGATATGGATTTGGAGGATATGGCGGATCTTCAGAATCTGCGGATGCCAGTGCCCTCGCTAATTCTGGAGGATATGGATTAGGAGGATATGGTGGATCCTCAGCATCTGCAGATGCTAATGCCCTAGCTAACGCTGGAGGATACGGATTTGGAGGTTATGATGGATCCTCGGCATCTGCAGACGCCAGTGCCATCGCTAATGCTGGAGGATATGGATTAGGAGGATATGGCGGGTCTTCAGCATCTGCAGATTCGAGTGCCCTCGCTAATGCTGGAGGATACGGATTGGGAGGATTTGGTGGGTCTTCAGCATCTGCAGATGCCCTCGCTAACGCTGGAGGATATGGATTCGGAGGATATGGCGGGTCTTCAGCATCTGCAGATGCGAGTGCCCTATCAAATGCTGGAGGATACGGATTTGGAGGTTATGATGGATCTTCAGCATCTGCAGATGCCAGTGCCCTTGCTAATGCTGGAGGATACGGGTTAGGAGGATATGGTGGATCTACAGCTTCTGCAGATGCCAATGCCCTTGCTAATGCTGGAGGATACGGGTTAGGAGGATATGGTGGATCTACAGCTTCTGCAGATGCCAATGCCCTCGCTAATGCTGGAGGATACGGATTTGGCGGTTATGGCGGATTAACAGCTGCAGCTGCTGACGCTAGTGCTTCAGCCAATTCAGCAGCATCAGGATACCATCCGCTGTTAGATTACGGGAGTTTTATGATTAAATCAGGGAAGGACAATAGCGACAAATAGGAAGATATACCATGTGAGTAACGAAACATTCAATTAACAATTATTACAATCATATTTATTAGAATTTGTATAAACATCAGGAACTGCATTACCTACTATATATCTGTCGTTCATTGTAAAAGTGGTGTAACTCCCTATTTTTAAAACCATCTTTTCTTGCATGGTATCACATTTAGTCATAACTTTCAATATAAAAGTGAAGTAACGCCAATAGTTGCATTAAAATCCCATAGATGAACACAATGAATGAATGCTTATATTTTTTTTGGCAAGAAAAGATGGTTTTAAAAATAGGGATTACACCACTTTTACAATGAACGACACATATGTTTCAGAATTACTCTAATAATTACGTGAAAACCATATGGGTGAAAATTTAAGCAACAGACTGTTTATGCAAAACTAAATCTGTTTTTCTTTGTGTTATAGGATACCAGCAACGGATTTTGGACAAACGGCATATCAACGTTAAAGTAGTTTTAAAACAGCATAGACATAAGGCACGCTTTACTTTTTATACAAATATATAGAATTTAGTGGGACTTGACATGTGTTTTATTACTTTATTCCATATGTAAGATGAGGTTCTGCTCCAGTTATCAATGAAAATTTAATCAAAGTACAAAAAATAGCACAAAATATTTAAGATAAGATTTACATCTTATGTTCTATACTTATAAAATTTTTTGTTCTGACTGACAACTATCAAAGCACAACCGAACTACTAAGTCTCTCTAAGTTATAAAGCTGAAACTTGAAACATAGTATTAGCACCCTCTACTTCGGGTACATTAAATAAACCACTTTATGTTTAGTCCAAATACTTTAATCGTCCGACCGATATATCAGAACTACAATCAATACTAATAATAAATTTGTAAGGGTTGGTTATGGAGCAAGTTACTTTGTTTTCAAAGATATCGTGTTTATAGGCTCTATACATGATACTGAAACTAAATTGACCATTTTTAGAAATTTTTTCTGTATGTATGTATCTATGTATGTAAGTATGTATGTTCCTCCATAACTCTTAAACGAATCAACTGATTTTCATGAAACTTGGTAGATAAACATTACAACGTACGGGACACAGGATAGGCTACTTTTTTCTTTTTCAACGCGGACGAAGTCGCGGGCACCAGCTAGTCTAATATAAGATGCGCGGACATACGACATCGACCTCTCTTCGAGAACACGTTCGTTCAACCTTCTGATACCTTTTCAATCTTACAGAATGATAGAATGAATGAATGAGCAACTCTTTTTGCACCGTCACAGAGCACTTTTTACTATACTTTCCGCCTTAATCAATCAACTTCAGTTGACATAAATAGCATACGCTAAGAACAGGTTAATTGTGCAAAAATAATTTATTTATTTTATTTATTTATATATTATGGATAGCCAACGTAATAGTGTAATAATTTTGAAAAAACTTTTATACAAATGTACACTGTTATAACAAAAAAAATGTTAAATATCATTATTTGTAAAGTTAGAAAATACGAGCATTTGCATAGTTGGTAAAATTAACAAAAAAGCTTAATACCCAGCGAAAAACCTCTTATCCATATCCTTACTAATATTATACATGTGAAAGTAACTCTGTTTATGACTTTTCACATCTTTACTATTTGGGTTGTTCCAAACTGTTCTACTATTTGTTCTACGATAAAACAGTTTGGACAAAAAAATTCCAACTAGTTCTACTGCACAGTATGACAGATTGGACTCGAATAATTTTAATGAAACATGTCCAAACTGTTCTACTATTTTTATAATAGAACAAAATAAAACCTATGATCAAGAAAGCATACACTTTGTCAGCGATACAGAAGAGAACTTAGGGTACCTTTCATCCAGAAAAGTGGTACTGGATACTGTGCCTAAGGGGTCATATAAAAATAAAAATTCAACGATAAAAGCAATAAAGTTTGAATAAATTATTGCTCATTATATATTTTCAGGCGTTTAAATATTTTTATTTTTCAACACGGACGAAGTCGCGGGCGCCAGGTTATGTAGTCAATAGGTTATTTAATAAAAAGGCGATGGGTGTATGTTTGTTCTCTATGGCCCCGAAACCGCTGAACCGATTTTGATAAAATTTTCAGACAACCTTCAGATTAGTCCAGTGGCTAATCGTGTGAAGTTTGGTAGCGATCGGACGCGGACAAAGTCGCAGACACCCACACTAAGAAATACATATTTGAAGGCTTCTTGACCAAGAAAAGACCAGGTTTAATAATTTTAATTTAAAAAAATACTACTCAGAAGTAGTACTACTTCTCTCGCATTTCATCATCAATTATAAATACTCACTTTTAAATTAAATCTCCAATAAGTGATTTCGTTAAAACGAATCGGAAACATGGTATTAATCAAACAAATCAGTTGACATATGGCGGAACTTTAATATATCGAAACGTCAATTCACATTATTCATGGTATTTAATGGCGAACTTATAAACGACGCAGTTTTGTATGTAATCGTCAGATGCAGATGAAGGGACTTCAAAGATTTTTTTTAAATAAATAAAACCAAAATTTTGACGACAAGAAAACAAAGTCGTTATAATGCAGGAGGCAGTGGTGAAGGGGCTCCGCCTACTTGCATTTTTGCTTTCAATAAATTCCTGCATCGCAGCTGAAAACGTTAACTCACAGGATCTCGATCAAGGTAAGTTAAGATCATACACAAAGCCAATGCTTTCTGTGTCTTATTACTTCAATCTGATAATCACACGCGTAAAGACAGAACAAGAGAAATAAATTGAAGCGTTTACCCCTATTTAAATTACGTTAATGTACAAAAAGAACAAGTAATAAAAGCCAAATGTACTAAATTTTAAGTACCGACCACAGCACAATCGTTTGATCAGAGTCCACAAGATCAAGATCTAAACTCGAATGCGGGGAGACGATCTGACGACATGCTCATAGAAAATAATTCAGGACCAGTCGGATACGAAGGTAAACTCATGCAATTTATCTTACCTTAATTGTGTTTATTTATACCTATAATGTTGTAGTGTTTGCTGTACAATGTAATCATTGTGCTACTTTCTCGACTATGTTAGGAGAGCAAAGGTCTTTCGGACTGTTCATGCTCTAAAATCGCTCTATATCATACATCAGGACAAGTTAATTGTTGTTTCCTTAACAAGTTTACTGCAAGATTTGTGAATTTTCCGCTACTAGATTCTATTCTTTAGAATGACACTCGAGAGACACTCATACAAATGACTTTCTTATTATCAAAAGCCTCAGGAGCACTAGAACCTCCGAAGAAGACGCAAGAAAATTGTGAACGTACTTAATCTTTGGCGAATTGAATGGATAAAAAATATAAGAAGTACCTTTAAAATGAACATTATCTAAAGAAGTATATAAAAAATTTAAGCGTGCCAAATTATATTTATTTTAGTTAACCAGCAGCAATCATTTGACCAATCACCCTACTCAAGGCGTTCAGCGGCTGTCGATGTTGCGGAGAATAGACTATTCCAAGGTTATATGAATTATAATAATATAAAACATTAAATCAGATGGCAAATACGATAAAAAGAAAGTATATATTAACACATTTTTCAATATCTAGGACAAACATTTCCACAACAATATGATAAAATATCTAACACGAAAAGGAGAAACCAAGGTTTGTATTTTGATGATAATGGAGTGGCTAGATTTGAAGGTACGTAAATACTTATCAATGCAACAAAATAACAAATCTTCAAATATTTTTAAGCACTTAAAAACATTACACTTTTCAGACCCAATTTCCTCTCGTCCACTTTTCGATCAACCTCCTATGGTCATATCTGCTCCAAGACGATATGACCTAACGTCTGGAAATGGAAGTAATAATTATTACTCTCTTAATGATGAACGTTATTGTAAACGCTTATAATATTAATTTCATTCAATCGCGCTAATTTTTAGATCAAGCCCAATTTTACAACCCAGACAACTCTGCAAGTCGATTAAAGCCCGTGAATGTAAACGATGACACGCCACTTCCTTTCGAAGGTTAGTTGATCAATCCTAGCTACTCATAGATAGATAATTTAATATATAGATAGAGTCGACTTCTTCATTGCTGAAGGTCGTGCCCGCTTTGAATTGCCTTGGTGGCATTGACCACCAGCTGCTTCCACCCTGTCCTCACAGCCTTTCTCAAAGCCTTCGCAACTGTAAGGCCTGTGAGATGCACAACTTGGTCTGTCCATTTTCTAGGAGACCGGCAACGAGACCTCTTGCCATCCACTTCTCCAACCACCACCAGCTTCTCCAAGTTTTCTGGTTCTCTGCGGGCTATGTGTCCAAAGTAATTGAGAACTCTTTGACTTTTTCCAAAGTAATTTAATATTGATATAAAATTAACTATTTTTTTTATTTACAACGTTATTATAATACGGAACAATTGTTTATTTCTGTTAATCTATCAATTTATGATGATAATATAGTTTAGTGTGGTTATACTTTTTTAGATCAAATCAGACCAAGAGAACATAGTCAGGTCTCAGACGCAGCTAGAAGATTAAGTGGTTTCAATTTTATTGACAATGCATATGCATATGGAGGTGAATATAATTTCTGAATATCTGCTAAAAATATTAAGAATAGTAAATGAATAATAATAAAAAAAAAACTTGTGCTAATAATTGTATTTTTCATTATAATGACTAATTAAATAAAAGTAGTCTGGCCATAATGTAAATAATATTTATAGATAAGGCACAAAAAGAAGGAGATAAACAAGATAATAAGAATGGAGCAAATTCAGGTGTATTTGAAGGTAATTTCATTGTTATGTCCTAATTTTATTTTCAAAACACTTAAGGAATAACATTATTTCTGTTCAATTGAATATTATGTTTTAGGTCAAAATCAGACGGCTGTGTATAATGAGGTTCTAAACGCAATAAGACGAACTGAAAACCAAGAAGGAAGTGATGAAATAGTTTCGCGAAGTGGAGGTGAGCATCTTTGGAGAAGATATTCGAATTGATTATTTTTTTTAGACATTAGACTTAATTTTTTTCCAACAGATACAATACAAGATGCCTTTGATTCGCCAGATAAGCCCGATTCAGACATTAGACGAATGGGACTTCCATTTGACTTCGACATTAGTTCAGGAGGACAAGGTCCTGCGCTATTTCCGGGATATCAAGGAACAAGTAACCTAAACAATCCTGATTACGGAAAGTATATTGACATAGGCAACCATTTTTCAGCCTCGCAATACCCTCATAATTCCTTCAATCCAGAGGATGTTCATTCGTATGATTCGTTATCCTTGGGAAGTAAGTTAATTCATTGTGGTTTATTTATGACTATGTAAAATATAATTATTATAAAAATATACAAATTATAGGTGTCAGTTCGAGAGTAATACTCCAAAGTGAATACATCCTACCACATTCGATACCGGGTATGTATGCAAATTATTTTATCATTCTTAACACTTTGTTCGAATCTAAATTTAAAATGTTTAACGCAACTAACTGTGAAATGAGAATTAATTCAATATATAAAACCACTGAGAACATATATATGTTCGTTTTTGGTCCACGATGAATACCATAGCTGGGAAAAGACGTACGGTCGAATCCCGGTCGGGTTTCTCTGTACATAAAAGCGCTTTTAGATTGATGAGCCGATATAAAAACGATTTGTCATTTGCTTCATTTTGCAATTAAATACCGTGAGGATATTTCAATGCCCTAAGAATATTAAATGTCTTCGAATATATTTGGAGTCTATCGCGCGGTATTTAGCAAGCGTGATCGATCCTGCACATTTTTTATCGCCGACAGCAATTCTTTAGTTTCTTGTTCGTGGTACAAAGCTTGGTGAGGCGTTTTTCTACAGAACATAATGGGTTGTGGTTTCCAGGTGCTGAAAATTTAGTGTATTGTGCCAAAGAAGGAGAGTTACATTATCTATCATCGTCAACCCATAACTGCCTCGTTTGTTCGTGCATTCGTTTCTTTGGAACGATTGAGCCAGTCTGCGTTACTTGCGCTGGTTGCGGAAGTATAAATAACACACCGGACACGAATCATGTACCCAGGGAACAGGAAATTACTCCTTTAGAACCCACAATTCAACCACAGGAAGAAGGTGAGTTCTTTCTATTCATACATATTATAGCGATAATATTGAAAATAGTGTTAATTGGTCTTATAGAAGTCGAGATGATTTTCGTATCTGAACATTTCTATATGGAGAGGGCCTATGCTGGAGGTTACACTGCGCGATCGAATCAGGAATGAAGAGATCTATAGACGAAAGAAAGAAACAGACATAACCCGGCGAATTAGTACCTTAATCTAAGTAGCAATGGGCAGGACACATAGTACTGAAAGCTCTAGGGCCAGAAGGTTCTCAAGTGGAGGCCACGGACCGGCAAGCGCAGCGTGGGACATCCACCCACAAGGTGGTCAGATGACTAGGGTGCTTCTGAGCGGTCCTTTTGGAAAATTATTGGAGAGGCCGCAGTGCTACAGTGTACGTCTTACGGCTGAGATGATGACATTTCTATATCTAATATTATCTTTGTTTCAGTGTCTTGTTCCCCGTTGCCGCTAAACGAGCCCTTCCAGAACCCCTTAAACCCCTGTCAAATTTGTATATGTTCAAGAGTAATCAACTTAAGCGGTAAATTAGATATACAAGTTAAATGTGAGGAGAGCCCACACTGTGGTGAGTTTATAATAATTATTATCATATAAATGCAATAAATAAATATAATAGCATTAAATCAGCATTACTTTCAAAGTTCACCTTATTCCTTTTACAAACATACACTACTCTAAAGAGGAATTCATGTGATTGGAAATTACGTACAATAACATACAATACAAAGTATTAAAAATAAAAATATTGAACAATACCTGAATTTTGTTGATATGATTATTATTATTATTTACCTGTAACAAAAAAAAAACACATTAAAAACTCACGGTTCGCTCAAATTTCAATTTCACTTCATTTTTATATAAATGTCATATAATATGTACAGACCTACATGCCAACTAATATTACCTATTTGATTTTCAGTTATGCCACCTGGAGTCAAGCCTTTAAGTATGTATAACGAATTTTACTATTCGTTACAATTTAAAATAATGTTTCTTTTATTTTAATGTTCCTCTTTCCTTTTATCAGGGCCACAATTTCGTAAGTATTATTAATAGGGAGTATTGTAAGTTGATTGTGTCCAAAAAAAAGATCAACTAAATTTTATACAGAGCAATATACTAATCTAGTTTGGTTTAGCCAAATTATACTAATTTACACTAACTGATAAATGAACTTTGATATGGTACGTTTCTTTTCATTTATTTCCGACCAAAACATGCACGAACACAAAATATGAATGCTGTAAATTCAATTTAATTTGGTTCTTAAGGTTTAAATTTGAAATCTTTTGCGGCACTTGGAACAATTCAATTTACAAAAGAATTTAGATCGACAATGCACCAAAATTCTCTGTATTTTCTCACTGTCCGCTATGTGAGAGATTTGTGAATGGAGCGTCTGGATCTCGTATACCACAGCGGCTTGCAAAACTTGCAAATATGTTATCGACAAAACGCCACCGTAGCCAGAATGGTCAATAGACATTTTACATTTCCCAAGTCTCTTTTCGGATATTCGTGCAAGATTTTCGCTTTGAGCTTTTAATGTTTAAACTATTGTTCTACCTACAAGAGGATAGCTTTTATTGAGGCTACATTTTTTTAATGGTAAGGTCGACATACAGGCTGACGGTCCACTTGATGGTAAGTGGCTACCGTCATCTATAATATGAGCAACGCCATAGATGCTACAAATGCGCTGCCCACCATAGGGATAAAAGGAAGGGGTGGGGTAATGGGTTCTACAAATTTAATTTAATTGCTATTCCATATAAAAAGAAATTCCATTTAGAAAGCGTTCCCGATACAGTTGTAAAAATTAAAAATAAAAAAACAAAAATTTCAGCTAACTCGAAAAAAATTCCTGATGCTTTATATCCTGATGTTACTCCTCACGAGTTGAAGCCAGATCGTCAAATACCGTCATCGGATTACGAACCACAAAGACGTAAGCATTTTTAAAAAATAAATGTAAAACAATATTAAAATAAATGTAAACAACAAGTTTTGTTACGATCGATTAGGTAATAGTTTTTATAATAGCACATATAATATTTTCTCTTATACTTAGTACAAAAATATAATTACATTACATTATGAAATAATAAGAATCTTACACTTCTAATAGGAGAGTGACAAAGAAATTGTGAAAAGGACAATAAATTAGTAGAAATATTTATTGTTCAAAATATAGTAAATATAAGTAGTTGTACTCCAAGATACTAGTAATTAAATAAAAAAGTGGTGACCAAGAAAATACCAAAATGGTATAAAAGCTTATCTATACTATCATTATTGAACTTTATTATACTACTATCATTATTTTAATAAATAATTATTTTTAGAACCAATATCTCCGTACATTGAGCATCCTGAACCTCTACTACCATCGCGTGAACCATTCACACCAGATTCATCCACAACTCCAAATCTGCCTATTGTTTCGCCCTCAAACAATCCATGTAAGTAACACAAGATATTTTTTTTTATTATAAAAATAAAATTAACCAATCCATTTGGTTCAGTTAGTGAACTGTTTTTACAGAACAATTAAAATCTGCAAATATTATTACTTATATTTGGGGTTGCTTTACTTGCGTAAAGCAGGATTGTATATGTATTTATAGAAGCTATGATTAAAAATAGGACAAGGTTACCATGTCATGGAAATACCACCGAAGTAAAAGTATACCAAAGTTCATATCAAAATAAACATGTAGAAGTTAGTGAAATAACTTCGTCAGCTAGGAATCGGGTTGATGGAACAGATCTTCATAAAGCTAAAAACTATCCTGATCCCGTGAGCTTTGAAACAAAAATAAGGAGGAGCTACGGTTCCATAGACAGATACACAAACACACAAGTCAAACTTATAACACCCTGTTTATTCGTGAGGCGTTAAATATTGAGCGACATTTACACTTTACACATGAATAATTTCTGTTGTTGTTGTAACTGTTGTTTCGAAAAACGTTCTATTATTTATTAGATATACTCGTATGTGGTTTTTCATTGTATTTTAACGAATTCTTATGTTAACAGTTATGTTATGTTATGTTTAACAGTGCCTTGGCCACCAGTGGTTCCATCTCAGCCGTTACCAGGACCTTTACCAGGCTCTAAGCCTCGTGAGTATAAGCACAAATATTGAAGTTTACCAATTTAAGAGGTATTAAATAATTAAGACAGATATTTATTAAAACAAACGGAATTCATGTATTCATACAACGCTTAAAACCAATTAAAATGTTTCAGACAAATCCTGCAGGCCTTACCCGCCAAACCAGTACTTTCTGCATCCATGGGACTCCTGCCAAATTTGCATTTGTAACGAAGCCCGTGTCTTAGGAATAGTCTACGTGGAAGTCTACTGCCATACTCGACCGGAATGCCAGTGTCAGTAACATATGTGAATTTTCATTAAATAAACCTTATAATTTATTGAAATTGAAATGACACGTCTAAGAGCTGCTTCGATTTGTTCAAATCTGCTTAAATCCTTATAGGTGTGGATGAACCACAAACGTCAGTGGCACTCCGTGAGTTTTCATCTTTTCATTTATGTTAAAACAGCTCTTGAAATAGCTGTTTAAAATGTTTATGTGCTTTTCATTTATTTACAGCTGAAGTTCCATCATCATCAGCGATTTGTAAGTTGATAGTTTGGCAGTACAATATTTAATTATTTATTACAACCGAAAATATTTAAATACCTGCCCAAATTGTTTACAGTGAGACCGAGTCAAATGAAATTCGTCGGTAAGTGAAGAAGCTATAAGTTCATATTCAGTAACCACACATTAAGTAACGTTGAATAACATTAAGTAACACTGCATCTCAATTTTCCAGACGAAGTATGCAGATTCAACAGTATCGGCGTAGAGTTTATGTACCCACAGGACTCATGTCGACTTTGCAGCTGTGAACGTTTTGCCGAATTAATAGTACCAGTGTGTAGACGCTCGAATCAACGCGATTGTAAGTATCACTTTGAAACTATGGCCATCACCTTAACACGAACGGTAGGGAAATGTTAATAAAACACTGAACACCAGCGATGAAAACTGGAGCCCTAATAACACGAAAACAGTAATAAAAATTTACGAGGGCGGCGGCCGACATGAGCAGTAAATAAAATTGACAAACCAAAAATGTCCAGGCAGACATTAAAGTAGACAAAAATTGAACAACAATTGGGTGGGCATAAAGAGGCCAAAAGCAATCTCAATAAGGGATATATAGGCGCCACAATCGATGCCCAATCAAGGGAACAATCAAGCGAGCAAACTGGCAATCCAATGATTGACTGGCCGCGAAACTAAGTGTATTGCTTTCTCCGACCGTCCATTCATCCTGTTCTCTCACCCCAAAACGAGGAGATAGCAATATCGTAGAGGGCGCGACGTTTTTATTTGCTCTAACCCATTGTTGTGGTTTGGTTTCAGGTACCCCGGACGGTGAGCATTCAATACCTTTTTTATATAATGCCATAAACTTGGGACCCACTCTTTTATACTCACATTGACGATTCTCGTTTCAGCGCCTTTGCCAATTGAGGAATTAATATTCATAGGTAAGATATTACGTTTTATTGAATCAGACGTAATTGATTCCGTTAAATAGAATTTTTTGCATAGAACAAAATGTAATTTTCCAGATAACGCATGCAAATATCGACCTCCGAACCAACAAATTGCTGCAGATTGCAAATTGTGTACTTGTTACGTCGTCTTCAATTACGTGATATCAAGATGTGTGACGTCAACCGACTGCGGTAATTACAGCCAACAATTAATGCATAAACCATAATTAACAATTGACGTGTTTATCGCCTGATATAATTATATTACCACTGAGCCCAATCTTATCCAACCACAAACATGTTTCTAATTTTATAATCCTAACAGACTAGATAATACTATATATTATATAAGTAACTTATAACCATTATTAAAAGTGTTATACTGATCACATTATTTTGAGTGAAATCCTGCTTATAGTTAGAATTAGGGAAGTCATAGAATTAAATTAATTGCATACAATTACATTTATTAATCAGATATTTTTTTTATTTCAGCAGGTTCGGGCGCAGAATTTGGTCACAATTTAAATAAAAATCTAAACGCCAATCCGGCCTCAATAAATCACCTCGACATCAAATCACTAAACGAAGTTCAATACAGACCACTTCAGCCCTTAACTTACAATCTCGACGGAGTACATTACTCCGATGCAGGATCCATAGCACATAACACTGTGGCAGGATATAACACCATGGCAGGATCTAACACTATGGCTGGACATAATACTATGGCAGGATATAACACTGTGGCAGGATATAACACTATGGCAAGACATAACACTATGGCAGGCTACAACACCATGGTAGGACATAACACTATACCAGGACATGCCACTATAGCAGGACATACTGCTATTGCAGGACATGCCGCTATAGCAGGACATGCCACTATGGCAGGGCATAATACTATGGCAGGGCATAATACTATGGCAAGCTATAACACTATGGCAGGACATAACAACATGCCATCACAGAATTCACAGCTCATATACATCAAGAAACAACCTTTTAGTCAGTCTCCAACATCTACGTACCACCACCCTCACCATTCTGTACCAGCACATTCTATATTGCCTACGACCGGATACAGTGGATACTTAATTGGAACTAACCCTGGATCAATTAGATCGGCTAGTCCCACTACTGATGACGATGTGAATGAACCACAAGATATCGGTCCTCAAGAAAATGGTTCGGACTCATCACAAAGGTTAGGAGATGGACGCACATATAAATATGATGTACCATCAATAACTCCACAAGAAGAAGTAAGCTTTTCCAACGCTGGCAACACTGCACCTGCGGGTTTAGGAGCCTCTGATTTATATCAAAATTTGTATTCGAGACCCAGCGGTGAAAAAACAACTCTTTTCACTCCGCATCGGAAATCCGTTGATGCTGATTTAGGTGAGTAAATTCAAGTCTATTTACAGCTCTGGTTATTATTTCCGTTATATTTCTCTGTGGCTTTTGTATTCAAAGGCTTTTGTTTTCTATGTGAGGCAGTAATTTATTTCTACGTGTCAATACAGATATTTTTGGGACAAGATTATAATCTTGTTCAAAAAAAGCTCTTTTAAAATTCTATTATTATCACATGATAATCACTATTAATAACCTAAAGATGTCTTCCTAAAATCAACAGTTATTTTAGTTCTCCCATATGTTTTCTGACCACAGATTCTGTCTCGCACCGAAACCCCAAATATTAGCTTTTTCCACAGCATACTGAGTAAGTTTGAGCCTATTCATCAGGTCAACAGCCAATAGTAAGCCATTACTGGCAACACACATCGATTATATTAGAGATGGACTGGGCTGATCTTGACAGAGTTATTTTAAGAATACTGCTCATCCGAGTTGGTTTCTTTGGTAAACCTACTGGTATCCGTAGTGGGATCAGCCAAATTAAATAACTCAAAAAGATGTAATAAAAGTTATTGTTGTATCTCTTTTAGTTTCAGGTTTCAGTAAATTCAAGCCACCTGGTTCAATTACACCAAATGACATGCAAACCAGATCCGGTGAGTTTCACAGTGAAATGAAATTTAACAATTTCAATCTCTATTTTGTATGGTTTGTTCGGAAAAAGGTTCCAAAGAAAATTGTTTAGGCAAAGTTGCGTATAATTCTTAACAAGGCGGATCTCCGTAATCCTCTGGTGGGCCCTGACAACTTTTGGGACATAAATTAAAAATATATTACAAGAACAGATGGTGTGCGCGGCCCTCATGCAAATTGTATTTAATCAAACTTCGTTCCCTGAAACACTGCTATGTATTGAATTTTTTCTTCAATACCCTCTTGTAAAAGATCTCAGACATCTGTGACGTTGGTCTAGGTAAGAGATTTTTACAAAGACCTCTCTTAACCTCTTAAGGGGAGATTAATATTTCTTAAGTTTGACGACACGTTTGGTCTAGTGGCTAGTAACCCTAGCTGTTAACCAAACGGTCGCGGGTTCGAATCCCGCTAGGGGCAAATGTTTGTGTTAACATTTACTTTTGTACCTGAGTCATGGATGTTTTGTATTTATATGTATGTATTTACAAAAAAAAAGTAATCTATGTAGTATATCAACCGTCTCGTATCCCCATAATATTGCTTAGTGTGGAACTAGATGGTGCTGTGTGGAATGTGTGAAGATATTATTTAAGTGTATTAAAATTATCTTCTTTTTATAACCAATAAATGTATTATCAACAGCGGCACCCGAAGAATTTGAAGAATCTAGGTATGTAACTTAAGATTTCATTAACTTTAACGCTACCAAATGGTTCACATGAGACTGTCATAGGGTCAGCGCCGACCGACGGAGTGGCGGCGAAGAGACTAATGAGCTATCATTTGAAAATCGACTTTAGTTACTTCGGTATGTGATTGAAAGTGGTATAATAAAAAAAAATACTCTCGCGTCGGCAAGCGCGGGCGAGCGGCGCGCGGTGAACCTTCAGCTAAAGAAACTAAAGTCGATTTTCAATTGATAGCGCTTTAGTCTCTTCGCCGCCACTCAGTCGATCTGCGCTGACCCTTACCGGCAAGTCTTTATATGTATGTATGTATGTTCCCTATGGACTCCAAAACGGTTGAACCGATTTAGATGAAATTTTCAGATAATCTTCAGATTAGTCCAACGGGTAATCCTGTGGAGTTTAGTAGCGATCGGACGCGGACGAAGTCGCGGGTAAAACCTAGCCATGAATAAAAATGCACGGACTAGAAACGCAAGCGTATGTGTCGTTAGCGCTAGAACAATTATCAAGTATAGTATGGCCCGCGACTTTGTCCGCGCTGAAAAACAAAAAATATAACGCCTGACAAAATAAGATCAATATAACACCTGACATCTTTAATACTGTTATACTTTTGCTATTCTATTTTATTTTTATATATGAACCCAAGGGAAATGTACCATCGGGATGAAAGGTTATGTCTTTTTCTGTACCCATGACAAGATTTTATGATGATCAGTTTTGTAATTAAGGCGTGAAAGAGTTACTTCCACATTTATAATATTAGTATGGATACGGATAATATTAATCATGATATTAATATAAATTTTAAGTACAATTTATCCTTACAGATGAAACAAACGTCTCTACAGCGCCAATGACCTAAAAGCAAGAAAATGTTGAATAATTTTAAGAAGCAAATATTGACAAGCACGTTTTACACATTATTTATTCAATAAAAAATTGCAATTGGATTGGTTTTACTTTCATTTTCCTATGAATATTTCTACACTAGGTTTGTGTTATGTATTATTGCAATGTGAAATCAAATGGAGTTTACGATAAGTATAGTAAGTTGGGTATTACCTAAGAATGGACTGGAGTTTGTTATTATTGTTTGTAACTGGTAAAAAAATTATATCATTTTTTTAAATTTATAATACTCGTATATGCAAAAAAAAATTTTAGTCATATTTATTTTTACCAAGTGATTTACTTTTCGAGTAATTTAAGTTATTTATTTATTTTTCAGTTTAAGGTTACAAAGATTTGGATTAGTTTTTCTAATTCTAAAAAAATTAGTTAGGATCATAACTATAATATATTAAGTGATAATAAACAATTATTGTTTATTTTTTGTAATTTTGTTTTATATTTATTTTGTGTATGGAACTCTAACTCTTTAAATATTTATGTGTATTGTTAAAAAAATAATTATAATAACTGTTTTTTTTCCTAAATAAAAAGAAAAAAATGCAGAATTTTAATCACTTAATAATTAAAAATTAAAAAACATTAAAATTTTGAATAAAGTTTTTTTGTACTTAGCGATCTATGGCTACTTTCAATTGCTTTTTTTTTCATCGAGCATATGTATCGGGAACAAATTCCGTACACTTTGGTCTCACTACTGCCAACCTGAGGAGAAGAAGTATGGGAGGGAATTTACGAAATGTGGCAGCTTACGGAGATGCCGAGCAAAGAGGACCCTCTTGGTACGATGACGAGACCATGACGGGTTCTAGTGACAGTAGCGCATCGGATGAAAAAAAGTAAGCGTATTGTGCTACGAACTACGGTCTATTAGGGTATCGGGTTTTTATGATTGCATTCTGAAAGGGCTTGAAAGAAAATCAAGATCGTTAAAGCACCGTTTTGAGTAAATATGTTATCCACTACAAAGCACCACCAGAGTATCATTTTTAACCAAAAAAAGACTTCTTTGTTTGCACAGCAAACCCATTTAACCAACATGCTGATACCAACGCCTTATGAGCATTTGCACAATTACTTTTTTTTACTTATTATTAACCTCGTTTCTACTACGCAGTTAAGTTATACACAAATACACTAAAATCCAGGTTCTGGCCAGTGTTCGTGTTTAGCTAACTTTGTTACTACTATATTATATTTGAGCACGATTCTGAAGCAGGGGCGAATTTTTATTTTCGCAACATTGATGTGTTGCATATTGTCAATTGAATATACAAGCAGATGTAACGAAACAAACGGTGCTTGCATAATGCTGGAAGCTATCAAAGCTATAAAAAGTCACAAAAAATCTAATATATATAATAAGTTAATGATTGTACTCAATTATTTCCATTTTGACTTCCTATGGTTGCAGTTCAAAATACTGTCTAATAGACTTGTTTTTTTTCTCAATTTTAAAACTAGTATTTTAACCCATTAAAACATAAATCCTATTTTACAGAAACTTGATATCGACAGAAGTGAGTTCATCAGACTCGAGTAAATGCCACACAGGCGAATGCGATACCCGAGAAGCGTCTTCAGTTCAAACCAGTGAGAAAAGAATGGCGTTAGTGTTGAAATTGTTTCAAAATATGCACCAAAGGACTACTTAATGTGTCTTATTTACAACGAAAATATCTATTTTCTTATTATTAGAATAAGTAGGCCATAGATGTTCAACTTATAGCTACTAACTTATTATCCAAAGAATCAATGATCATAAAATTACAAATGCAAAAATAAACTGTTCTGTTACCAGATGAGTATAAAGATAGCTTACACCCTTGGGAAGGTAATTTTTAACTTTCTAGCCCAAACAGAGGCACCGAAACAGCGAGCCATCAATCTTTTATTTTCTTACTCGAGCGGTGACTATATTACCTACACGAATTTATCATAACATCAAACAAATAACTAATATATTTAGATTTATTCGAAGTTACTGAAGAGATTTAAGCCTATGTGTGGAATAAGCGTTTCATGTTGACTTTCTTTTTTATTGAAATACCGGTTTACAAAATATAGAATTTCTTAGGAGCTATAATAGTTTTTTATGGTTTCATCTATAATATTTTATTATTTTATCTAAAAACACTAAGGGCCTCTTTCACAAACTACATGTAAAGTGTTGATTAGTTACTTTTAGAAATCATTTTCTGTTATATTGAATTATGCACTCGGTTTACTGCATCATTCTATAGCCGAATTTTTACCGTACAAACAAAGGTATATCAGCTCCATTATCCCCATTAGTTACCGGTCACTTTAAATGACAGTTTGGCCTACTTGACGTTTGTGAAAGAGGCGCTAAGTAATTTAGTTTAAAATACATTAAAGAGTCGTTTACAGCACAAGAAATACACATTATCTTCTTTTTATAAAGTTACACATTTTTGGTGTGGTGACGACGTTTGTACTACGTTTGTACAATAATTTATTTCACGTTTTAGTCATTTTCTGCTTTTATCACAGGTTATAGACAACCATGAGATAACAGCATGTCTGCTGCTGTGTTCGGTGAGTGAGTAAGACATCCTACTGTCGGTAACGAGACTAGCAATAGGCGAAGCGACCCCAATTATCATCAAGAGATATATTATGTCCTTTGTTGCAAATAAAATGTATTGTTATTGTTATAATGTAGGTGTACAATTCGCTTGCGTACATTGTGACAGGTCGAGGACGTATCGCGACTGCACTCCATGTCCGAAAGACATGTTGAAGAAGCACAAAAACAAAGGCATCAAGTGGATCTGCGGCACTTACCAACGGGCCAGGAGGACTTTCAAGAGCGAATGCATGATGCGATACCGCAACTGCAAGGACGGGACAAGTAATCATTCCCTATGCTAATACTACATACTAATATTATAAAGAGAGATTTGTATTTTTGTGTGTTTGTAATGAATGAACTCAAAAACTAATGGGAAGATTTTTTAAAATTATTATATCTATAGAAAACTTATCAACGAGTAACATAGGCCATATTTTATAAGCTTAACTTCACTTTAAAATAAAAACTAAATGTATTATATGAAATTCGTAAAAAAAAAGACTTTCCGGTTCCGGAATACTGCCATCAAAATTTGCTCTTAATAATGCTAAGAAAGCTTGGATCTGAACTCTCCAAAAATATTACATTAAGACAAATCCAAGTTACTATTATTTTATATATTAAATATCAAAATAGTAACTTTGACTTTGACTCCATTTTCAGTTGTAAGAATGATCGTGAATTTTTTTAGTAACGTTTGTGATAATTTAGTTTTTCATTAATTTAAATATAATATTATGTTGGTATCGGTTAAATTTGAAATTCCCATAGACGCAAGTGGTTCCGAACATTTTTAAAGATTTTTGAGCCAGATCACAAGAGACGTCTGACCAACAAATTGAGATAAATGAACTCGTCGGATCGCCGAAATCTTTATGAAAACTTTTGACGAATGATAGACGAAGATGAAGCTGACGGGCTAGAAGCCACTCGCGGCCTACAACCAAATCGGCTAACTAATAAGGAGCTTTCTCTAACTTTTCGCAGAAAGCAATTTCATGTTACCATAAAACATTCTTAATACACCAAAGATTTCCTTTGTTACCTTTAAAAATTCGTGATACCGCGGAATTAGTTACATTACAATACTATGTATCGTTAATGTAGGAAATTCCGGGTACTAATAACAATGTTGGGTTAGGATGTGTCGAACTTTTAATGACTTGGTGGTCAGATCTGAGGTGGATCTTGATATATTCGACAGTAGGTTTTTATTTATTTTAAAGATTAAGCGCCTCTTTCACGAACGTCAAGTAGGCTAAACCGTCACTTAAAGTCACCTGTCACCGGGAATAATTTAGCTGATATACCTTTTGTTTGTACGGTAAACGTCCCAAACATTAAATAGAAAATAATTTAAAAAAATCACCAATCGAATGATGCAGTAAACCGAGTGCATAATTCAATATAACAGAAAATGATTTCTAAAAGTAACTAATCAACACTTTACTTGTAGTTGGTGAAAGAGGCGCTAAGGCTAATATTTAAGTATGCTAGTGTTTTATTGTTTTTATATTATTGTTAGTTAAGATCATTAGTGTTTAGTTAAAATTAAGTTAATCGTGCTATGTACTATCGCGGTCAATGGAGCAGACCCACTTTTCATACAAATTTGTCTAACGTTGAATTGAGGTTGTCATAGTAACGTAAATGTTATAATACGAAATACGAGTAGGTATTTGAAGTAGGAACAAAGGTAAATACAAAATGTGCACACGAAATTGTTCCTTACGGTGGGACTGCTCCCTTGACCGCGATAGTACACTATTTAAGACTGCAATTTAGTAAATTACCATTTACACGTATTTTTTTGAATCATGTACATAATTGCATTCTGTCTGTGTACTTTATTAAATAAAATAAATATGTCCATGTATTTTGTTTACAGTGTTCATCAAACTATATGAGAATCGCTGCATAGACGACCCCTACCACGGCCGCCACTGGTTCTACCAATATCAAGTGTAATTTCACTTTTAAATAAGTTCAAAATTGTACACTAGTAATAAAGGTTTTTTATTTAAAAAAAAAATTGGTCTTTTTTTTTTACATACAAGAGTATATAAAAATATCTCTGAAAACAAAGTAACTTACTCCATCACCAACCCTTACAGATTTATTATTAGTATTGATTGATAATCCCCCAAATACTAACGGGCGAAGCCGGGGCGCAACAGTCAATATATATTTGTCGTAGTATTCCACAATCATAATCACCCTTATACTGAGGACCATTGTAACATTGTGATCTAGCAAGGATGAGTGAACATAGTTTATTCTATCAATATCGGTATTTTATCCCCACCGATTCACATTTATAAAAATTAGAATAAAAAAAGAAAATTTGTAAAAAAAATTTTCAACAGGAATAATTCTTTTACTGACATTCAGACAATGAAACCAAACTATCGTTGATCCACAAGAACTGAGTGATTGCTATTCGGACAAGTGTCCGAAATTCACAAGAACATAACGGACACTTGTCCGAATATTTTGTGTCCGAATCGCCATATAGCTAATATATAAAAATCAAACTAAATTTTAACAAATATAAAATCTACAAGTTCTTATCAAAAATATAAATCGATTTCATAAAAGCAAGTATGAAGTAGCGATAAGTAATGTTACCTATATTGGTTCCAATATTTGGTATCGAAAGATTATTTTAAAGAGTACACAATTTTAATATGAAGTCATTGCTTATCATAAATATCTTTGTATTGTTATGTGTTGGTCAGTAAAAATTAAAATTATTTAATAGTATAATTTTATGTTATTAAATAACCATAATTTAAAATTTATTTATGTAATTTTTTTTTAGTAAATATTGTTTCATCACTCGTGTCAAATACTACAGTGGGTGATGTCAACAATGACATTAAAGCTAAGAAAAACAGAAGAAACAATAAAAGTAGGGTTTCGCGATCCACTTCGTCATCTTCTGGTGAAAAAAGCGCAAGGGACGACGGTGAGTTTTTCCAAGTTTAGATACATCAATGTAAATACCAAATACTTAGTTACCTAACTAATTAGTGGTCGCCCAGTCTTTTAATTTTACTGTAATAAATTAGGAGTCGAAAATAACTCTTTTCTGCAAAGTCCTCGCCTTAAAAAATCACACGTTTTCGCTGCACGTATAAATATTTTGTTGTTTTTATTTATAATGAGTACATTTGTATGATCAGATGCATCGGAAAGTAATGCAAAAGAATCACTGCAGATGACTTTTGAGAGTGACAGCGATGACGATACAAGAGAGAAAAGGAAGGCGCCCAAGTCCAGTTTAGAGAGGAAGGGATGGTAAACCTTTTTTAGATATAATAAATGACTATTCTCTAGACAGGCAGATGTTAAACTGAACTGAAATGAAGAAGTAACTGCTAACCATCAGGGGAATATAGAAGGGGTGTCTGAATAAGTGAAATTCTAAGGTTTATCTTTCTTAGCGTTACAAAATGAACCTATGTTCCAAATTTCAGCCTTCTAGTCTGAGTACTTTATTTAATTTTATTTTAAAGATGTCAAAAAGATTGGTATCTAAGTTTCTTCTCAGGATCGTGATCATCTTGGCTTTTTTTTCGAAACCCTGGTAAATGGAATTTGTAATGACGATCATAAAAGTTTTTCGAAGAAATCTAATTGATAAATAAATGTTTTGATTTGATTTTGAGCAGTATTGCCTGTGAGTTGATGGCCGTCAGGACAAACAATTTTATGAGTATAGATTTATTGAAGGTGTTTAGTAGAATGCTAAAACCCGATAGTACTTCACTGTAGATGCCTGCAAGAGGGCATAGCTGAATCCAGACTAAATTCAGTTGTATACAATTTTGCAAATAAACAATATTTTAGTTTTTTTTTTCTTTAGGCGAAAATGGCATAGGAAATGCACCCAATGTCCAGAAGCTAAAATGAAATGGCGTGACCCTAACATTCAATGGATTTGTGGAGCGTATCAACGAGCGAGAAGATCATTCAAGAGCACTTGCATGATGTACTATCGCAACTGTCAAGATGGAACCAGTATGTATGGCCGACCAGTGCTTTATCAGTTTCGATAACAAATTCCATTCATTTCAAAAATCGCTAAGGCTTAGATTTGAAATAGGTATTGATTACTGATTGACATAATTGTCACTTTGTGTTTTCAAAGGAAAACAAACCTTATCATTCTACAACATACAAAGAATGTTCAATCTTAGGGTGATAAAGCACTTTATTTGTCGAGTTTACATGGACATTGTATATGACATGACAATACATAGACGCAAATGTACTTCGGAGAATGTGCTCAGGAGCTGCATGAGCTCATACCGTCTTCCCCTTTCTTCCATCGGACATACAGACGTACGAGTACATCCTATATAATGCGCACTACCAAGGTTTAGAACTCCCTTCCGGCGTCTATATTTCCGAGCTCATTATAACCCAAATCTTTTCAAAGTTCGAGTGAATAGGCATCTTCTGGGTGAGTTCGCTCCATCGTAGGCCTCATCCTTGCTACTCAGCTGGTTGTTGGCCAAGAGCGAACCCATCTCTAATAAAATGTCCCTTCGTATAAAAAGTACTACTCACTTTTGAAATAAAATTTGATAATTTGATTTTTTTTTCAGTGTTTGTAAAGATTTCTGACCATCGATGCCCGAACGACACAAGAAAGAACCCGAGGCCGTACGGGCAACACTTTTTCTACGACTACAAAGTGGTTTTAAGCGACGATAGCAGCAACTCCAAAATGGAAGATTCCTCAGAAACCGATACAGATTCGGACTAATGCAATACATTTTTTTGTATACTAATATAATAAAGAGAAAATATTTGTATTAATGTATGTTTGTAATGAATTAACTCAAGAACTACTGGACCGATTTTAAAAATTATTTCACCTATTGAGATACATTATCAGCGAGTTTATAAAGTTAAGTTTATATTTTATAAAGTTACATGTTCAAAGTCGAGTGCAACAGCTAGTCATGTGTAATGACAGAAGTTTAAATCATACGAGGTAATGTATAATGCTACAACAAGTATAAAGGCGCCAAGACTGACTACGTCGCATGTAGAACTTGAAAACCACTTTTGAGCAACCTCACAGCACCCTACTTATTACCGGACGATTACAAGTATGTCTCGCGTCAATTAATCTAAAACTGTTCGTAATGCCAGACAAGCCTGAATCTATCAACCCATCAGCTCGCATTATCTCAAACATATCATATATACGCCGCGCACCCATTAATCCTGCGAGCGAGCAATTTGTCATACGTAGAGAGACAAACGGACAGACACAGAGAGATACGATGAGGCGCTAAGTGCGCGACCACTCTGCAACAATAGTGGCGGATTGTCGAAGCTATAGCTAGCCTTAGCCTCTCCGCCGTCGACATAAGGTCGACATAAGCTTTACTGGCAGTCCAGTTCTATCCTGACTTTTCCTTCGCACTTAGTTCCTGTACTAACGGTGAACACTCACAGAGTGGTAACAAAGTGATTTTCAGTTTTCTTAACAACGAAGTTGATGTGCCAGTAATGGAGGTAAACGTATCCGTAAGGGCACTTCATTTTTGCTTTAAAATTGTAAGAAATATGCAATCACGCAAGCCCTTAAGGCTACATTACCACCGGCTTTCGCCTTTATGTGAGAAAATCGTTTAGGTATTATCATTTGCATAATATTTCTACGTACACGCCTTTGGAGCCGTATTATTAGAAGCACACATCGAAGCGTGTTATAAGTTATGAATAAAAATATCAATATTAATGATGAAGCTCCCACCCCCTTCCCTGTGCGCCCATAGCTGAGTGTAATAAGCAAATTGTCACGTTGGCTGCGGCGGCCAATCAACGACCAGTCCCTAGTGAGAACAAGGTACGCTCAATTAAAGTCTACAAACTGTGCTACCAATGAAACTCGAAGCGATTTTCGTTCGAGGTTTTACTTATTTTAAATTTAAGCCAATTATTTTTATTAAAGTAGCATGACGTGTGGACGAAGTGACCACATTTCTACACCAAATACATTCGAGTGTGATTAATTCCTCCGCCGCGTCTGTCTGTTCGCGATAAGCTCAAAAACTACTGCACTGATTTTCATGCTGTTTTCACCAATGGATAGAGTGGTTCTCAAGGAAAGTTTTGGTATATAATTTACAAAGTTACGCGGGCGAAGTCGCGGGCAGCAGCTAGTTAATATTATAAAAAGGAAAGATTTGATTGTTTGAATTGAATAGGCTTCTAAACTACTGGACCTTTCACTGTTGGGCGTGCAACATCTAGTACATATATTATAGTTCGCTATCCTCACCTTGTCTATTATGAAGGGTTATCTGTGTTTGAAAATCAGCTAAGACCAGCAGACTATCCTAAAAAGTTTTTATTTGTTTTTTTTTTATTTTAAGATCGTCATACAGGCTGACGGTCCACTTAATGATGGTGGCTACCGTCGCCTATAAATCAAGCAACGCGACAGGTGCTGACGACTACAGTAGGGTTAAGGGCCTCTTTCACCATCTCTAAGAACCGGTAAAAAAGCGTACGAGTTTCTCCATCTTCGAGTAGCATTACTCAATTTCAATGAAATTGACACAAGATACTCGTAAAATTTGCTCGCCAATTAGCGTTACTTGGAAAGTAACTAATCAACACTACTTGTAGTTGGTGAAAGAGCCCCAAAGAATAAGGGACAGATAAATGGGCTCTGACATCCCTTATTCACCGAAACACAACAACATACATATTGTTATTTCACGGCGGTCTTCTGTAAGGGGGTGCTCAAATGCGCTTCGACCGCCAACGAAACCAATGCTACGTAACCGGTTACGTGTGAAGGATTATTTTTCTTGCTACGAAACTAGTTACGTACGACCGCCTACGAAACCAATGCTACGAAACCAGTTTCTGACATATATTTGCATTTGTGGGAAAGGGACAAAACACCCGTTAACACAGGCATTACTATTGGCTATTTCGTGGAAAGAAAAAAATATCTTTATACGTAACTGGTTTCGTAGCAAGAAAAACAATTCTTGTCACCTAACTGGTTACGTAGCGTTGGTTTCGTAGACGACCGAAAGGCTCAAACGGCTGCGAAATGAAATAGTGTTACATCAACTGTTCATATGTAATTTTTAAAAGGGCCCATTGTAACCCCTTCTGAAATCTTACTGAGGCAAAATGTTGGCATGTTGAAATGAGTAGCGCCGTGAGTGATAGACATAGTAGACGTACGTGGGTACATCGAAGCGTTGATTAAATTTACTTGGTTACATATGCAGAAGATTGCACCACGATTCATAATCGCTTTATTTACATCATTTCTTTGACTAAAACTAGTTCGAACTAATATTAAATGCGAATATAAAATTACGTGTCACGTTGTTTGACGCCAATGAATTCCTAAAAAAGATAGGATAGTTTTTATTTTGAACCCGGGCGAAGCTGGGAGCGTGTAGCTATATAGTTATATTATAAACTAGATGGTTCCCGCGACTTCGTCAGCGTTGAAAAAGAAAAAAAGTAGCCTATCCTGTGTCCTGTACGTCTAAATGTTTATCTACCGAGTTTCATGAAAATCAGTTAATTCGTTTAAGTTATGGAGGAAATATAATACCTACAATTACAGATTTATTAGTATTGATGCTAAAACCCGCAACCGTTTGGTTAACAGCTAGGTTTACTGGCCAAATGTGTAAATAGATGAATAACTCGGAGTAACTCGTCTCAATTTATTGTCTGTCAAAAGATACATTTATTGTCAAAGATTCTATAGAAAAAAAGGTGATTGTGTAGGAAATATTGTCGCGTGTTACATGTTGAATGTTGCCACATGTACAAAAAGGCGGACGAGGGGTTACTTTTTATGGGCATCCCCAAGCACCGAACACCTGTCCACGGCCATCTGACTACGTTTCACGACAATGTGTAACAAACACAACAATGTGCAATCATTTATATTTCCTTTAAAATATTTTTTTAAGTTTATTTAAGTCTTCATTTCAAAACAGATAAAATAATAGCATAAATTTTAAGCGAACAAAATCCCGGGCATATGCCAGATTGTAAAGTTTACGTTAACAGATACACCACTAAAGGGATACTTATACAACATTGCATGATATAAAAACAATATATTAGATAGAGTTTTATTCTAATTTTTAACATTAATTTTTACAATACCTATTGTTTATGAGATCAGCAATTTTATGGGTCGATATCACGTTTTATAAGTTTTCGTAGCGACTTTAATTTCACATCGCCTAACCATCTTGTTTTCTATTCAAGTTTTCTACCAGTTAACAAAAATTACAAATATCTTGTTGAAAAAAAAACTTTAGTACCATACTGATTTTTTTATATTAGAGATGGGTTTGCTTTTGTGTAGCAAGGATAAGACTTATGATGGAGCGAACTCACCCATAAGATGCCTACTTATTCACTCCAACTTTGAACTTGAAATTGCAGTAAGTGCTGCTCGTAACATAAGCGAAGCAATGTGACATTGCATGAACGATATAAGTAATTGGAGGAGAAACAGAGGATAAGAAGCGGTAAATCCACGACGAAGACACAACAATCGTTCTATAACTTTTCTTCGCTATTCTGAAAATTCAGTTCGGGACGTGATTCCTGCGACGGACCATGTCCAACCCAACTTTAATCCGGATCGCGTCAATTTAGATGTAGTACAAGTCACAAGCGAAACTCTTATTATATTCTTCAACTTACGACCGTATAGCTCAAATCGAAAAGTGGTGATTGTTTGAAAATAATGTATTTTCATTTACATATAATAAAAAGTAAAATATTTGTGTCTGTATATTATTTTTTGTAAGACACTTTTAATCTGCGTAAAAATTAGATGATGGTTACGCGAACGAAGATGCTGGCACAGCTAGTAACATTAATATTAAAGTCGTAAGACATACTGACGGTTCACTTTGATGGCATGTGGATACCATCGCCTAAAACACAAGAAACGCTATAGGTACTGCAAGTGAGCAGCCCGTCATAGTAAGATTTAGGATAAGTGCTGTCATAGGTAGATTGCGGAAGCCCGAAATATGTGTACAGACTAAAATGAAAATAGACTAAAATAAATAAACTAAAATTCTAAAATGAAGCTTCTTCCCTAAATATGATATTAAATATGAGCTCTTATAGCTTACAACGTGGAGTTGTCTCACTGGCAGCTCGCAGTGGGTGGGTTCTCATAAATATTTTATGCGATTCGGGTACGGCGCGGAGCGTTTTTGCTTCTTAATAGATTGCCGGGGCATGACAAACTGCCGTCTCTTGCGACACGATGATGGCTGATGTTACGACTTCTTGTTAAGCGCCACCGTCGTGCGCCAGGTGAAAATTTTGGGTCACTACTTCAAATAATACTTCCCGCTATACCAAAACATGCAATAAAATGGTCATTGCAACGGTGAGAATTTTGGTCTTGTGTGAGAGAGACCAGTGAATGTATGCGAAGATGCCCAGGACTGGTCCAAATGGATATATAATTACTTAAATATAAAACGAAACAGAGAAAGAAGGTAACGCACTGAAACTAGGTAGAGACTCTTTGTACAAGAATGGAAAGGATGTTGTTGACACGCTGTGTTTGTGTGTGCAGTTGGAAAACATAGTGCGAGGAGGTAAGTTAATTTTTGTACGGTGTCTGAATGCGGCGAGCTTTAAAACTGGGTTAGAACTCGTTTAGTAACGAACGAACGGACGGACGAATGAAGGATTCCCCGCAGTCGCACCGCACACATTAGTGTTTCTCCTTTTGTGCATCTGGCCTCGCATGGCCTGCATGGTTGCATGCTTTTAACACACTTTTCTTTGTTTCTATCAACTCTTATACGGATTTTCATTTTTAAGGCGTCGAGCTTTGCGTATATGCATCACCAATTCTAAAATACTTAAATACCTTAGCCCTATTACGATATAAATGCTTTTAAAATAGTTATCCAATACAGCATTGTTACAAGAATGTAATTATGATATTTCTATTTTACAGAAAGTAAAAGTGGTCGAACTTAAAGCTCCAAGTGACATGACTGCAATATGTATTGTATGCTCGTAACGCAACAACGAATCCAATTCACAGTTAGAAGTGGGTAAATACTGTTATTATTATGTTTCTAACAATTGTTTTATTATCCAGCTTGTTAGTCAAATACTGGAATAAATAAACAAATCTTTTCAAAGTTCGAGTTAACAAGCATCTTCTGGGTGAGCTCGCTCCATCATAGGTCTCATCCTCGCTACACCGCTGGTTGTTCGCCATGAGCGAAACCCCTCTAATAAAAAATAAATTAAGATTTTCTGATAGCCATTTTTAATATTTGAAACATTGATCTACACCACTTTTAGTAAGATAAAGTAGATGTGAGTCTCGACACCCAACATACGTAGGCTTGCATCGGACAGCCTCTGCTGCGGTACAAACGGACAAAACCTTCCATTTTCATTGACAAAGTAACAGTCGATAGCGGAGTCTGAATAACGGAATATGCGGCACTAATGATATTGAGGCGCCCCGTGTTGTGTAGCACACGGCTGTTGGAAAGCATGAAGCCTACTCGAGAGCGCAGTGGGAACCTTCATAAATATTTTATAGGACGCAGCTCGCTCCAGTTTCGTCCCTTAAACGGGTTAGCTTATATTACATCCCGTTCGTTTTTGAATCGGTGCATCGTACATTGTGGGCTGTATTTGTCAGAGATTTAAAAATCAAAGTTTCAAATTGCAAGATACCATTGATTGGTAAAGCAAAGGAGTATTAATAATATAAAATTATATTCAATAAATGTACATTTGTTTCATTTGTTAAAAAAAAATCACTAGGAGCTCTTGAATATACAATGGCTTTTCGCGAATTTGTGCATTGTAGAGCAAAATCCATGAAATGTCATTCCACAAACTACGTTATTTTCGGCGAATACTCTTAAACAAATATTGCAACTAAGTAAATAATAATGCACAGTTTTTTGGGTTTCACTTCATTTTCGAGGCGCCATTCCAGAGGTTAGTCGTTTGCACGTCGTCCACATAAACCCATGTCTCGTTGCCTGTTATTAAGCGTTTGGTGGAAGTGGGGTTCGTAGAAAATTGGGAAATCATATGTTAAACAACCAACTTTCGATACACTTTTTGAACACGAAATTATATCTATTCAATGTATTTAATGCCAGTGTCCTGATTTGTGTACCTTATTAAATAAAAATTAATAAAAAAAAAACACATTTTATGCTTCACTAGTAATTCTCTATAAAATTCGCAAAGAACACAAGCATAGTTATAAAAACTGCAGCTCTAAATAAACAAAATATTTGACTTACTCAATACAATATTTCCAACTTACTGAAGAAATAAATGTTCTGAAGCAGATCTTCGCTTTGTAGAGGTTGATGAAAATGAAATTCCGATGTAACGCACCAATCAACCGTCAAACGAAAGAACAAATGTCGGTACAACTTATGTCCGGTTCAACATTTTTGTAAGCCGAGAACCGAATAACCGTGTCCACTCAAGCCGACAACGTAGCCTCTGCTCGAGACAGCATTGATAAGCCTTCAAGCCTTTGAAAAATCACCATTACTTTTTAACAAAACTGTTAGCCATTAGCTGATTCCACTATTCTGAACGAATTACACGACTTTGGAGATTACACTCAAACATGCAATTTTAATTACTTAGAGCGAAAATGTTAAAAACACTGACACGGCTCAGTGTCGCCAATCTGTGATTAGACATGTGGGTTCGAATTTCGATTGGATCTGCAATCCCAAGATTTTCCGGTTCAATTTGTAGGTTAGACATAATGATCACTTGCTCTAAGGATTGTAAGTAAACCAGCGTGACCTACAAAACTAGAAACTTTGGAAGATACATGAAGTCCTGTCAATCCGCAGTGAGCTAGTAGTTGTCTATTTGCTCACAAAGTGAAGTTACCTATTTTAATTATTGTTTTAATTTCTTTATTTGGTATATGTATTTAGTTGACTTATTTCGTTATTCTATATCTATTTGAAAATGCCGTAGACACATTCAATTTGGATGTCCAAAGGAATGGATAAAATGATAAAAAGAGAAAATAAAAGACACAAAATAAGAGCAAATGGGTTCGATAAATAAATCTTTTGGAAGTATAAACGCTATCGAATAGCGTTGGTTCAGCGCTCCAATAGGCGTCAAACGCAATATATTATGGCCAATAAAACACAGCTATCTCCCTCACTCACTCGATATTACTCTAGACAATTTGATTTGCGAACTATATGAGGCATTCTCAGCACATTGGCCTTCGATATTCGATACTGTGAAAAATGCACCTTCCAAAATCCGTTTAGGTTGTCATTTTCTATTTCAATAGAGAGTTTGCTTACAGCTAAAGACGGTTTAAAACGTAACTTATCGCTCGAAAGAAAGCCAAAGAGACCAAAAACAAATCAAAGGATTCCAATGTAAGAATATTCTCATGAATGTCTTTGTTTGCTCTTTTAGTAGCATTTAAACGTTTTCCTAGAGAGGTATAAAGGAAAGTCTCACGATAACAATGGTTTGTATTATAAAAGCAAAAGACAGGATAGCTAAAAATGGTCTTATTAAACATTTTTTTCTTGGGGTTCTTCTGTGGCTGCGTCATGTATCGCCACATACATGTTATCACTTGTAGATCTGACTTTGTTTCCAATTTCTCAAACAGTTCTGTCGTGAAAGGTTATTTTGAAGACATCGGTGTTACAAAGGAGACAAAAGGCGAGAAACAAGACTTCAAGACGGTTAAAAGTCTGAATTTAAGCAAAGATTTAAAAATCAGTGACATTTGCTGCGCGACTAACCACGCCATCTGGTGCCTTTGTCGAGTAACGCAAAGCGCGACGCCTCTGATGTCGTTTTTATCTGGAATATTCTCAAACGGGTGCAAGATTGCATTTGTGGATTTTATTTTCGAACGCTTTCACGTGTCAGAAAGCTTTCATGCCTTATTTGCGAGTGCACTGTATTTTCAATTGGTAAACATTGAAACATTTGCACTAAAGCTAATATTCTTACTACTTGATTGTGCACAATTTAAGGAAAATTTGATGAACTGCGAAACGACACCAGTGCCTTCTGAATATTTTTTATTTTTTCTACTAGATGATATTTTCTTTTTTCTTATTCCAACGGAAGACCAGCGCAGGTTTTTTTACATTATTGCTGAGTTGCAGCTGGTTTGTGGCGAGGGTAGTTTGTGTTTGTCTTTATATATGTTATTATACTTAATATGTATGTTCTTAAATGTCCTTTACCACAAATAAAATATTATTCTATTCTATCAATCGCATAAAGCACCTTAATTGAATGATAACCTTCACTTGGGTAGTTTAAATTATTTCCTACATTTTAGAGTTCCATGGAGGTGGATGATGAATGCGGTTGGTAGAGTAAGCAAAGCGAGGCAGCCGGGTCAAGGATCCGTCGGAGAGTTGACACAAGTATGAGTAGTGTGACCGAGCCACTGAGATAGTTCACTAAGCGCATCAACTGAAAGGTACATTTATGGTAAATTCCTCTAATATAACTGTTACCAACGGCAGCCATATTGCACGAGGTGAATTCAAAACACGCGCACGTGCGCCCATTATTCATAAATGGAAATTTTGCTGGTTTAGCAGACGTCCTTCGCCCCCACGGGATCAGGCATCCAGCTCCTCTTTATATAACATAATTAGGTTTCATACAGGAACCTAATTATCTTTATATATCTTTATATATATTTAAAATCCAACGCCTGAAAAAATAAAAATTGAATAAATCATTGCTCATAATACTTATATATTTTATAAGGAGATATTTTTTTATGGTATTATAGTCTTAACCGGTCTCTATTTTAAGGAATTAGTTACATTTTTTTAGATAAAACTAATACAATGTGGAATCTAAATGTTACACCCAACGCTAGTTGAATAAGTACCTAAGTATAAGTTAGCAAGTCTAACTTCAGGAAAGAGGTCAACCGATGAATCCAACTCGTCTGGATACTATTCGGAAAATTAGGAAACATCTACTCCTTCGAGTTACATCAAAACCAAAAGACTAAAGTTTTTAATTAACGTGTGATTTATGCCACAGAAACTTGACCTCATGTAAGGCTCAGAGTGGCTGCTGGTATGCTGCGACATGAAATATTGATTTCGCCCTCATTATTCGATAAAAGTAACATATTGAAAAGAACAATGTTAACGTATAGAATGAACAAATACCCTAATTCCCTTTTGGTGCAAATATTATAAATTTCCCGCGACTATGGGTTCTCACATAATAGAGGATTCCTGAGGTGATTTTTCCTCCCGCGATATCCCTGGTTATTGAAAATAAATTGCCCCCGAGACGGCGGCAGGCAAAGGCCCCAACACACACTCCACTACCGAAAGCCACTCGGGGAGTTTTGGCAAAGTGGCGTTCGCGTACATTCGGCCTAGGTGCAAGTGTGAAGGTGCCCTACGATCGAGTGGCAACGAGATTGTTTTACGAAGCATGATTATAGGTTGTACGTGAGAAGCGAATTTCCATAGTCATTCATGAGGCGAGAAATGCGTTCAACATCACACGGAGGGAAAAACAAATTGTAAGAATGAACATACTCATCGTACGGGTGGTGGGTGTTCCAAGTAATGTACTGGAAAAATGAAGGTAATTTCAAAAGGATTTTAGGCCGCTAGCACAGCTAACAAAGCTATTTTTTTTAATATTATTAGAGATGAGTTTGCTCTTAGCCAACAACCAGCTGTGTAGCTAGGGTGAGGCCTATGATGGAACGAACTCACTAAGAAGATGTCTATTCCAATCGAATTAAAAATTAATTAAAGTTAAATTATTGCTATAAAAATAAAGGGTAAATAGTGGATAGTTGATTTTATTTATATATTTTCAGTATTATCA
The DNA here is from genome assembly GCA_945859745.1 of Synanthedon formicaeformis. Taxonomy (NCBI): domain Eukaryota; kingdom Metazoa; phylum Arthropoda; class Insecta; order Lepidoptera; family Sesiidae; genus Synanthedon; species Synanthedon formicaeformis. Next base: position 9,291,133 of record OX243973.1, read on the forward strand.
AACAAACAATTATGAAAAATACTAAGTTCCCTGAAGATAAGTTTTAATTTTATACCAATCATGATAGGATATTTTGATTTTCTATACACTTCAATAATGATTTTTTTTTATATAATAATTTAATAAATATAATCAAAACATATTAAAATAATTAATATAATAATATCATATATTACGTGTGACATTTGATTTTACTCCCATAAATTTTTATATATGAAATCGATTCTTAAGGAGTAAACTCCAAAAACCTAAATAAACGCGATTTAATTCATAAATACCTAAAATTATCAATATTAGTTGCCATGACATAATAATAAATAAGCAGTGCGCCGCATTCATCAATTAGCACTAATTTGAACGCGAAAGTAAAGCCGCAAATGCGATGACAAATCGCAGCAAGTGACAAACGGTCGTTTGGGCTACAAGCCAAATGTTTTACACTTATGAGGCTTTACATTCATGCTACTCGAGTATGCGATTCATGAAATGCAACAAGAATCCGTGCTAAATTGTTGTACGCCGGTACGAGCCAGGATTCAATCAAAACGCCTATTCATTCCACATATCTTGCAGTTATCGGTTCGCTCTGATATTCATTAACGCGAATTTTGTCTCTAAAATGCGGGGCAAACGAATTTGGGGAGGAAAAAGTTGTGTAAGTGAAAGGGTTGTCCCAACTTCCGCCATTACGAGGGGCGGATTAAACGTGTTCTATTTAAATTGGTCGGGTCGTATGTCTTATGCGAGGGATTAACGTCTATGAAGCAAACTTTGGAAACCGTTCATGGGTGAAAGGGTCAGCAGTCACGCTCTGAAAGTGTCAACGCATTACGACCCCCGGGGATGGGCGGTCCGGCTAATCATTTTTGAAAAGAAACAAGTTCCAGAAGATTTGTCGGTACACATGAACTTTTGTTTTCGTATCAGAAAGACAATTAAGTCCTCAAAACCTATGAGCAGAACGTCCTCAAAACCAAACAGCCTATAAAAAACTCGTCCTATTTGCAATGTCCTAATATCAAAATGACATATTATTGCATATATACTTTAATCTCTTGAGTACTGCCATTACTAATTATTACTAACTGTATTATGGTCATTATTGGTGATAATTTTAATTTTTTAATACAGCATTGATAGTTTAGAGATTAAATACATAATACCTGCTATAGTATTTCTAATAAGTATACAATTTGTGTTATTAAAATGTCACGTTGCTAATAGGACGAGCTGCTTATAGACCTTTCGCTTTTAGGACCTTATGATCATTATGGTAGAACTAAAATTGTAATAATGTAAAATGAGAATAGTTTTGTAAAGTTTAGTTAGTGTTCATTGAAGCTTGCTCGTATCCGTGCGGTGTGTGGCCGGCAATAAAACGTCACCATCATTTTATACAACGCAATAAAATCTTGTTTAATTACTTCAGCTGTTATTAACTTTATTACCGCTGAGACTGAAAATAACATGAAAATTTCATACTGTAATTATGCAATGGCTGCATGATCATTATAGTTTTCATAGCGATTCTTTTAATAGTATCGGCTAAGTAATATAAAATCAGTGCCAATGCAAAGTGGAATAAATTCTTTTGTCTGTCGGTTTGGTTGACACTGATAGTAGGAGCAAAAATCCGGTGCGAGACAAAGGACGGCTAATGCGATTATGTCAAAGACTATGCAAGTAGAGTGGCCAAGTGGGGTCAATCACGACGTACAAGCAAATACACTTTGCGAGATAACCCAAATGAAAACTTATTTGAATAATTCACTAAAATATAATTTATTTGTAAATTTTATATGTAGTTGGCAATTTTTAAAACTACTCATGCAATTTATAAAAAATAGGCGATATATTGCTTAACATGTTTTATCAGGCGTTATGTCTTTTCATTTTTTAGACGAAGTCACGTGGCAACTAGTAGTTTATAAAAGGTAAATAATGTTAAATTATATTATAGTAATGTTAAATATACTGTAATGCAAAAAAGCTTATTTATTTTAATTATTTAACTAATTTCTTATAATGCTGTGCTTTCCTATAATGTTTCTTTCTGTGAGGGTGGTCAGGGTGGTACATTAACCCCCCCTAGGTGGGTCAAGACCGTGCAGTGGTGGGGGGGCTTAACCCTCGGCAATCCGGGCGGTTGCAGGGGCCGGTGAGGTCACCGGTCTTTGCTTGGCTGATCGGATTGTCGCTGGGGAACTAACAAGACCCACGTGCGTGTGCTCCGAGCGGGCTCCGATCATCGGAGCTCGTGGCGGAGCATCAGTTTGGAGGCTCCAACTGTCCGTTGGAGCTTCACCGGTCACCGCTCGCTGGGCCGAGGAACCGTACTTGGCCCACGCGGGTGTAGGCCGGTGAGAGATGGCACCCCCGGTCCTTGTGCGTCGGACCGAGGTATGGGTCTCGGTTCTGCGAACGAAGACCGGCGCGGGTCGCAGCGGGCGGATTCTCTCGGATAGCTCTGTCGCTCAGTGGTAGTTGGGCAACGCACGCGAAGACGGAGCTCTACGGCAGGGAAGGACCGTCTGGCAGAGTACTGCAATCGCGGCTTTGTGGAGGGTGGTGAAGACCCGGTAGCGCGGCCGGCCTAGTAACCACCCTCTGCAGTCGTTCGGAAGAGTGAACACCCGGACTCGCCACCCGGCCTAGTAACTCTTCCGACGATAACACGAGGTGAAGCCTGTCTCGGGCTGCCGCGATTGATGTGGAAATGTCAGGCGGAAACCCCCTTTGGGCCGCCCACCCTTAATGCCGTAGAGATGAGCGGCCACATGAGCAGGGGTTTTCCGAGAGTTTCAGGTGGAAGCGGCCTCCAACCCTGCGGTAGGTTGTGCCGCAGATAAGAGGTTATGGGGTGCTTCATGAGTGAAGCCCCTCGCTGACTGCCTGCTGCGAGAGGTGGAGGTTAGGCGGCCTGTGCCGCTTCGCCCAGGGGCGGCGGACATGGGGTCGTCCGCCGTCATCACAACACTGGGCAACGAGGGGAGACGTGCTGTGTGTTTCCGGCGCGTCTCTTCACGGCGCGGAGGTTACACTCCGCGCCTTACCGAGGTGAAGCCCGCAAGTGTGCGGGCCTCGTCTGGCGGGGGGACACCGTAGCGTGTCTAAACGTCCCCTGACCCCCGCCCATAGACGGCGCGAAGAAACACCGCGGGGTTTTAGTGGGTAGAAGTCCCACATACCCCACCGATCTCCCCATGGTCGGTGGGGATCTGATTCGCAGATTTCCTCGCGTTATAAAAAAAAAAAAAAAAAAAAAAAAAGGGTGGTACATTAAGTATGTCTTCAGTTGGTATTAGACTTCAAATAAATAAATAAAAAGGCTCATAATCTAATAATTGTAGTAAATTCCCAGTCTGCGTGAGAAGCTTGTCGGTGAATAGTTGGGGTAAGCGTTTTAGGGAAGTATTTTAATGAACGTTGATATGGCCGCCATGAGATTTTGGCTTCTACATTCAAGCGGAAAGGAAGTGGTCGGGAGAAGGCCCTTTGTGTCTCACCAACTGAGTCACGGTACATTTTAAATCATCCCATTTTTACATTTTCATATTTTCATCGTGGAATTAAAGTGCACGTAATTATAATAATAAAACATCCCCCTACTTAATAGAACAATTAATATTAGGATCTACTTATTAAAATTTTGTACAATCGGCAACAGCAATTTATTTGGTGGAAAAGGCATATTATTTACTTAATGAATTTCTAAATGATGACACTATATAGTGTAAACGTAAGTATAAGTGTATATAGTATAAGTGTAGGACATAGCTTGCTATGTCGGCAGGTAAATCGAGGTTATAAAGGTTTTACAAAGTAAAACACGAACGATTTAAAAATCATATAGATATTACCATTCGGCACTATTGGCTAAGCCAAGCTTAATCTTAAACAGTTTTTTAAACAGCTTTGTGCTTATAGAAATATCGCAAACTCGACTCGTAATAATTCAGATCCAATTAAATGAATTACATTTTAATTTCATTCTAATATTGACGATGGCGCCGTTCTATAATAATTGGAATCAGTATTTTTATTAGTACATAGAAATCTCAGTAGCTAATTTCAAACGAGAAAGGGACATAGTATAACTTTCATCCAGTAAAAAAACTGATCTCTAGGGATCATCTAAAAATAAAAATCCTACGCCTGGCAAAGATTGAATATATTGTTGGTCGTATATTTTCTCAGGCTTTTTATTATTACAAAACTTACAAATAAAATAAATAAATTTATCTTCACACATTCCAGACAGCACCGTCTAGTAGTTTCACAGTAAACTACTAAATGCTTGTATTATGGATACTAGACAGTTGATATACTACATATGTAGATTACTTTTTTTTTTGTAAATACATACATATTATAAATACAAACATAGATGAGTCAGGTTTAAAGGTGAAATGTTAATACATAAAAATTTGCCCCTAGCGGGATTCGAACCCGCGACCGTTTGGTTAACACGGTAAAATAAAATGTGTTGCAAAAGACAGTCTCCTACTGTCTGTTCGTATTGGTGTTGCAAAGGTGTGACAGCTCGTTAAGGAAGTCGGGAGATAGGGAACTCGCCAAATGTCTACGGAATTACGAACAACTCTGAAACAGGTAAAAAGAACGAACTCGTTTTATTTCCGCCAATATGAATATAAGATAAGAATAGGATTTCTAATATTATGTACTTCGATTTATTTTATCTATAATATGCTTATTGAATGATTACTCGTATTATTCCAATTTCGGTAGACTATTTTTTTGATTTAATAAATATTAAACATATAAAAACACATCCTGATTCACTAATTTTCTAAGTATAAAGCCTTGTAGTATTCTACTTTTATTAATAACTTTTTAATAATAAATTGAGACACCTCTAATTTTTTCGCAATTTTTATTTAAAAGTATATCATTTTTTAATATTGTCATATGACAATTTATAGTCTTAACACAGATACATTTTAAGAATAAAAATGTACAAGTATATAGAAATTCGGTTAAAAAGGTTGTTGTTTCGGTGAGGGAATGAGTTGCTAAAAACTCCGTCAAAGTGTCGATGTCCGCGCGCAGATGTCGCACAAATAGCTGAGGTGGCACTTTTTAACTAACCAAGCATCCATAATGATAAAACGCTTTTTCTTCTTTTTCATGATGTCAATTCTTTCAAAAGTTATAGAGGCCAATCAAAGGCCAATGAGTTACAGTAAAAAGTTGCCACGTGAAGGACGTTTAGCGGAATGAGGACATGATGAGAGTAGGGAAATCTGATATGGAAACACTGCTCACGCAACAAAACAACAGCTTACGTGCTATTGTGACTATTGCTACATGACAAAATTTGATCATGTTTCGAAATCTTGTATGTATTATTTTACTGTCCTAGTGGATGCAGGACTAGCCATGAACCGACAAGGATTGTACAATCGTGTAAAGAGGGTTACGACATAATTTCCAGAGGGCTCGGAGCACAAGAGAGGGAGAGACGGAGACAAACTTGTAGTTAAAACGAAGTGTCTGTTATATTTATATTTGACGTCGGTGAATAATAAGTAGAAGCGTCACGATTTAAATCTAAGTAAAAAATGAATAACTGTGGGGTAATGTCGGTGTGTAATTTGCAAAGGCCCCTCGCCGAGCCAGAACAATACCGAGCCCCGTTGTCACCCTAATGTGGTCGGACAATGTTTCGGTATGTCGTCGGAGGACAATACTTTTTGGGAGCACTCGTTTGTTTAATGTTGGGGAGAATCGTTTCAGATGTTTTATTACGTACAGTCGACAATTCAAAAAGTGTCATTTGTCAACCTCACATTCGCTCCTAACTAGTTTTGGAAGTTTGAAACGTGTTAGCAATAAATTGGATTGTGAGTGAATAACGTAACGTATTGTAAAACACTGTCCTAAATTTATTTTGAGGAATATCAATATCAAAATCGAAATATTTATTTATTAATTAGGTTTCTAAAAGAAACTGTTATGATCGGGGTTTTGGAAAAAAAGCCAAGATGACGTATGTGAAACTAATACGTTTAAGTAAATATTATGATATGAAGACTATAGTCCATGCCATGATAAAGATTGTATCCGAAATAAGTTAGTCTTGGTATACCTAAATAATTTGAGAGAATCACCGGAAACTTTAACCGCGCAAAAGGCAAAGTTTGCTTTGGCATTGTTGACTTTTTATTGAACCATAACAGTTTGAGCAACAGGTGAGGACGTGAAGCGTTTGACCCAAATTCGTAAATTTTACGACAACAAAGCGGAGATTGCTAAGACGTTGATTAGTCGACCAAATTAAATCTGGTGTTTAATTGCGGGCGGTGTTTGCGAGAAGGTGTCTCCTGGCTCAGCCGGTTCGTTGTTCCTTTTTAATTTTAGTTATCTTAATGGGAACAAGCGGGATGAGAATTTTGCCTTGTGTTATTCCGGCCTACATTCCGCGGTACACAAAATTATGCCTGCAATTTTCTTCGCTACATACCTGCGTAAGGACCGACGTGCGCCAAATACTTTATAATATACCAGTACTAGCTGGTGCCCGCGACTTCGTCCGCGTTGAATGATTGATGAAAGATACCCTATGTCCTTTCTGGTGTCCCAGACAACGTGTATGCAAAATTTCATGGTGATCGGTTCACTAGTTTTTGCGTGAAAGAGTAACAAACATCCATACATGCATACAAACTTTCGCATTTATAATATTAGAACGGAGTACGGATTTATAAGGATACTAATTCGTAAAATTTTAATGATACATATATTTGAAATACTGCATTATATCCTTTTTGAAGTAATCTATATTTATATAATTGTTTTACCTGAGTGTTTCATCACCACAGGGGTTAAAAATGTGAAATTTTGGAAATTGATGTATTTTATTATGTAAACACCCACTAAGAAAAGATTTTTTGAAAATCCACTTCTGAACGGGTAAAATACAGGATAAACGATTGTATGAAGTCGACATTTTTAAAGTTAGAAGCAGAAAATTTTATATACAAGTTTCCTAGCTAAAATAAAAATATACGTATTTCGTCGTTTTTGAAAATTCAACCCCCAACGGGAGAAATGAGGTATAAATATTAGTATTATTATAAGCAGTGTCCAGTACGGTGCGGGTCCCATTCTCACGCCGCAGCAAAGTGGGGCCGGGTTCAGCTAGTAAGTATTATAAGTGCGATCTGAATATGTCGTTCTGACGAAGGTCGTACACAAGTTCGCGGTATTTGTACAGTTGGCTAGCATTTGAATGTAAGCCTTATTGCAAAGAAATTAAGATAATGTCAGTTTAGTTACTGTGGTAGGTCGAACAGACCAAATAACCTCCAGTCGCGACGCGACGCCCGCATCGTCGTTCCTCCATTACCACGCAGACCACTCCGAAATAATCTTTTTAAAAATTCAAAACCGCACACGTTTCGGTTGACTCGGTAGCGTGCCGCAGGTTGAGTGCCACCGGTGAGATGTGACAAGCGAATTTGGGCTTTAAAGTACAAGCTTAGACTCTCTTTTGGAACATTTACATCCCATTTTTGTAGCTAACGCTGTGTTAACCGAAATGAAAGTAGAAATGCTAATTAAAAAATGTTTGGCCTTTTGAGCTTATGGCGAAGGTAGTGGATAAGCTCGGTTGAACATTTTTTGTTGTATTTACACATTTTACATACCACCCTCCGGAAGCAGATATATGTCAATCACTGGGACGCTAACTCGGAACGTTTATCTGAATACTACGCATATCTTCATAAAACATATATTTAAAATGCACATAGTACCATGTGTGTTTGTTATTTATAGACAGAATTGTTGTGGCGATCGTGTACGTTATTTACACCCATTAGAAGCATTACTAACTTTTTGGATGTTGTTAATGTAACCACATTTGAAATACATACAAGCCGAGAGGAAACAAGGTTCCTGCCGACACCGATATAGAAAGGGTAGGTGAAGATAGAGGGTAGGGTATCATCCCTCACTCCCACAATTGAAATATCCATTTTGACGTAATCTCAGATGATTACGTGTTTTCGTTTCCTCGTGCACTCTTCCACAGTTAAATAAGGGTGGCCTAAGCAATCCTAACTTCACCTAATTGATTTATAATAGGAAAAAGGAAACGCACGAAGCCGAGAGCAGACTCACTTCCGAATCGGAGCAAACACATAATAACTCCCTCTCAAACCGTTTCATTCACGTGAATGTGGGGTATTTTGATGAAATCTAGTATGGAGAAAGTTAGTATCTAGGGAACCCGCGGGTATAAGCTACTTCAGAACAAATTGTAAAACCAAAACGAATTCCGTATTGAACGAATCAGGTATTGAAATCAATGGTCGCCGGTTGGAAATGAATAAATTTTTGTAGAGCCGGATTAAACCTCATTCGTCCGGTAATTGGAAGTAGTGCGCCGGGCGTCTTCGCTCAAAGCAAAAGGGGTTTCAGTTCGACCGGCTCAAACGAGTCCGGATTACGTAACACTAGTTTGGAATGTTAAACTCTTTCTTGTAAGCGGGTTATTCCCGCAGCATTCGTTGCAATCTACTGTGTGACTGGGACCAATACAAATAAATGTATACACTTTTATAATCGCTACAATAGAGAATGTAAACCCTCAGATTAAGAGCAAGCATATAGATACAGGGCGAAGAGGGCAGCTCCTAAATTACGGTTAGGGTACAATTATATCTAACGGAAGTCAGCGCAGATTTTTAAAACCTGCATTATGCCGAGTTGTAGCCGGTTTCTGGCGTCTCCCGTCTGTTTGTCTTTATATAATTATGTTACTATATGTACGTTTTAAATGTCCTTTACTACAAAATAAAACCTTATTCGTCTAAAGAAGAGTCCCATTAGTAACAATTTATAAACCAATAAGTGAATATTTTATCTTACCATTACATTGTAGGCAATTGGACGAAAGAAGTGAAATTTACCTGAAAAAAAAAGAGAAAATTTAGGGGCGTGATTTCAAATCCTCTAGATTAATACGCAAGGAGATTTAAAAGGGGAATCCTCGCGTAAAAGATTAGGCCCGTAATCGGTACTAATTATCAGGGCAATCCGTTGCCTAGCAACCGGAACTGGTCCCCACATAATTTGAGACTATCCATCAAAAATACTGAGTCAAATATTTAAAAATGTAATGAACAAATTAATTTCGACTATAATTTTTATGTTACATATTACAATAATCACTGGTCCGGAATGATGTGCCTGCAAGAACAATGCAGGACCACATTCATGCTTTTTTCTATTACCAAATTGAGTTTAAGGACTCTAGGTACTACAAATTGTGTGATTTTGTAGAATTGTTGTAGATAAATTTAAACGCACTGGTTTTAGTAAGCCTTTATCTTAACAAATCGATGAAATAGGTATATAGTGTCTAAAATTTATCAGATAACTTACCACTATATTTTTTATATAGTAACCCCGGGCGGAGTACAAATATTCATAAGTCTACATCCCATAATAACAATGTGCAGAGTTCCCGCTGAGCCCTTTATTTGGAAGTGCATATTTTGGAAAAATTTAAATGTTTAATCAGTACAATAATAATTTGTTTAGTGGCGTTTGTCTGTTCGCATGGTGGGTCCGCAACCAGTCTCGGCGGCTAACGGATTTAAACGGCATTAAGTCTGGCTTCGGCGATTAAGCCGGTATTTGTACTGCGGCGAACGGGTTTAAACACAGCTATCCCTGACATTTTGCTGCCAGGGACAATATCCACATTCGTGGACCGCACAGGGGCTAGATCTTAGCACAAATGCTGTTATTTCATTTTGTATTTCGTAAGAAGTTTGTTACTTGGTTGGATGTACGGCGCAGGTTTGATAGCGGAACAAAGCTCTTAAGCAGCAGCACAGGTTTTTTAATGGTCTACAACTATCTTAACAAGAGGATAATTTGCTAGGATAATTGCTTAGGATAATTGCTAGGATCGGATTAAAGGAACGATGTTTATTCTTTAAAATGCGTATTTAAAAGTCTTAAAGAACAAAGATGCGCGCACAGCTTGTGTTGTTTCTGTGCGTTGTTATGAAGTTAATAATAAGACAAGTTTGAATGCAGACAGATCGATACAAAGCTAAAATTATACTCCGGCCGAAATGTGGAGGTCTCCAGCTCGAATATAAGCGGATGCAGCAATACAACATCCGGATGTGAGCGGCTATACACAGCTATTTGATGATATTAGCGTCCTCCATATATACATTGCTTGGATTCCAGAATGTGATTGTTCAGAATTGATAATTATGTCTCTCTGTGTGTGACAATACACGAGATTATTTATTTCTGGCTACAGTGTACCACTTACAGAATACCACCCTTAGATTTTCAGTGGTGAGTAAAGAGATGTCAAAGCCCATTTCCCTAGCCTCTCATCCCTTAACCTGTCTGCTACTAAGTTCGCCAGAAGATCTAACTATTATCGAATAACCAGCTAAACTTTAGAGTAAATATCTTCAGGCATCCCACACAGCACCATCTAGTTCCATAGAAAGCAACTAATGCTTGTATTATTGATACCAGACAGTTGATATACTACAGATATTACATTTATAAATACAAACATCCATGACTCAGGTACAAAGGTAAAATATTAATACATAAACATTTGCACCAGCGACCGTTAGGGCAATAGGGTTACTAGCCACTAGACCAAATGTGTCGTCAATAAATGGTAGTTAGTATATTTTTTATTCCAATTCACTTAGGAATAAATCAATCCTTAATTAGGAGTAGAAAATAAATAAAATTGAAAAACCTGTGTAAATTTTCTGTAAAATGAGAGCTTTTCTTAAACTCAATACTATGTTAACCAGTCTTTTTAAGTTTTTGATCTGTTTTTTGTTCAGGCTTACCTGCGAGACGGCTGAATCTACTTTGAGAAATATAAATATTTAGATTTTCTACGTACACGTTGATAACCCTAAACAAGAAAATATTCTTCTTGACTTCTTTACAAGTCTTACCTACCACCCTTTCAGAATGCTTTCACGAAGAAGAGAATCTCGGAAAGAAGATGGCCTTATCAATTATTAAGTTGTGTTTTTAGGCAGTTTTTTTAAGGAAAATCTTTTCTCCCACTTGCTTGGAAATGGCTTCATTATTTTAAAAAAAGAATACGTCAATCGACTCTTTTCTGTCTGCACGCCGGCACTGTCCAAGAAGACAAAAGAAATTGCTAGACAATAAAGCATGACCGTCATTTTGTTTATTCATACAGTAAATTCAATTCTGAATTAATGAATATTTTCAACATTTTTACATACATATACTCTCGGCTTCGTATGGGTGTAATTTTAGTAAATTATATATAGAAACTTTCCTCATTTAACGCTTTTTCCATTAGTGAAAACCGCATGAAAAATCCTTTCAATAGTTTTTGAGATTATCACGAACATATAGACAGACAGACAGCATATGAAAGGATACATAGTAAGCTATCGTAGCGTAGAGATACGACCGAGTTACATGAGGACAGTTGTATGTTTGTGGATAGACGTGCCTACGAGCTATTAATGAAGATAGGCAACCGTCGCACGACGCATAATATCCTTAACCGCGAAAGGGACAAGTAATGGCCCCATTGCCGGTTAATTATGCGTGTCGCCCCAACCGCCGCTTTTTGGTTACGTATTCATTGCACTCAAACTTTTGGCTTTTTAGTTTTACGTAGATGTATCCCATATGGTACTTTGAATATTCCTTATAATGTAATAGATGAGAGGACGCCTTAAATATACATTTTAAAGACGGCTGTAGGGAAACTTAGCACAAAGACACACTAAGTACTAGATAAAATGTTTTAAATATATGTTTTATGAAGTATACTAGCTGGTACCCGCGACTTCGTCCGCGTTGAATGATGAAAGGTACTCATGTGCTTTCTGGTGTCCCAGACAACGTGTATACAAAACTTTTGCATGAAAGAGTAACAAACATCCATACATTCATACACCCATACAAACTTTCGCATTTATAATATTAGTACGGATTATATAGATGGCGCGGGCGGAGCCGTGAAGAAGGTTACTATTTATTTAAAAAATATATCCTCAAGAGTCAAACGATTTCTTTTTTTAAGTGTGCAAGGGATTTTGAGGAATGAAATGATAGCACCTTATAAACTGCCGGCGACGACATCTGTAGTCGAAAAAATAAACTATTTAAACTTTTAAAGCTTTAAGTTTTCACTTGATTTTTTTTCTTGTTTTGTTGCTTTAGAGTTAATCAGTAAAAAAAATAATTCAAAATGATTATGGCTGGATTTAGAAAAACGGTTTAACATTAGTACGAAAAGGCAAATGTTGACGCGTCGATGATGGGAAGTAACGCAATAACTTAATTAAACCGCCGACAGTTGTTTCAATTATTTAGCATTTCGGTAATGTGTACTCATTTACAATTAAACGAAGCTGACGAGCAAATTGTAAATTTAGAATGAACTATGCATTACCGATTTAAATCCGTTCACTAGTTCGAAAGGTATTACAAAATTATGTCCCACTGCTGGCCATAAGTATCCCTATTGTCATTACACGGTTTTATAAATCGCAATATTATTATTATTATTTATATTTTATTGTATCTCCATTCCATTTTGACAAGTTTTTATTTCGTTAGATGTTCCGTCAATGTCCAGGAGGTTTGACATCTAAATAAAAACGGTAGAATACTCATATCATAAGGGGGGTCCCTTTTTTAATGGTTAGACATGCTGCAAATTCACTTCCACCCTTAGTAGGATAAAAGTTTAAGAATTAGAATGAGAAGTGAACTAACAGCACGCGTGCTGTTATTCAGTGGCTTTATTTATACTCCCGCAAGACGGGCTGCCTAATTTACGACTTCTTAATATTTAATAAATGCATTAATTTTTTCCAAAATCTCGCGTACACAATGAAAATAAATGTAGGTATATGAATAATCTGAAATATGCAAATTTTGAGTACGCTCCACTGCAAGCGATGCTATGTTCGTCTGTCATCCGACATGACCTCAGTTAATCGCCATCGGAGTCCGTGATAATAATATAAAACGGTGATGAATGCGAAGCATGTCGTCCGGCCGTCGTACGCCACAGGATTTACATTCATTCGAATTCCGCGGCTGGTGTCAATTATCATTCAACACGGGTCTCGCCAATTAAAATGGTTAAATTCTTCAACGCCCTGCATACATATATACTGACTGACGATTTAAATTTGATTTCAATATTATATTCTACAAAATAAAGCGCACACAGCAAACGTCACATATGAGTAACTTCATTATTCAGCACTCATTGCCAAATGATCGCTTTTCAGTAGTTTATTTTAAACTAAACTTTGTCTGTGTGTTTATTTCGTAATCCTAACTAGTATTATATAATAATTGCAAAATTGAGTTTGTTCATTTGATAAGCTTTCACACCTTATCTAATCGGTCACCATGAAGTTAACTACACGTGGTCAGAGGTATGGATAATTTTTTCATGCTAAAAAAGTACTGTTCTCGAGGGACTGTCTAAAGATAATAATAAAAAATTCAACGCCAGACAAATTTCATTCAGAAAATGGAACAGTACCTACTCTTTTTCTGAATCTCTGTCTATGTCCTTTTCTGTATCCCTGTCAACGTGTGCAAAATTTCATGACGATCGGTTGAGTATTATTTAAGATATGAAAGCTAACAAAGGAACAAACTCACATTCGCATAAACCATTATCAGAAATCCCCCACAGGTGCAAACACGAACAAAATCCGTACAAGATCTTCTGATATTAGCACACACATAAAGATCTTCTGACATATAGAGAAACACGAGAAAAGGGAGAAGTTTATACTACACAGTGATGTTGATCGTAGTTAACTGTTTGAATGTCTGTTGAAGTTGAAGCCATAATACGAGTATACACATTACACAGCAAACAGCAAAAGGTGCATTTAAAAAATAGGCTAGAAGAGAGAGGGACGGTGAAAACAAAAGCCAACGCCCTTAGCCTAGATTCGAGGTCAAAAAGTCAACTTAAACCGGAAAAAACCCGAGGCAAATTCCCGCTGCACCGAGCAAATGAATAAAATCAGGGATTCGGAGTGGTCACAGGTTAACGTGAATGGAGCAGTAACTATTTTAGTAAAGACCAGATCAAATATAGATTTTTAGCTAATTGAGTTTTTAAGTCATTTTAATTGATTTAACCTTATTATGATCTCTAATTCTGGGGAAATGCCAAAAGCCAATAAATTTTCATATCAAATTTATGTCTTTAATTTACCGTAACAATATTATTACACATGGGCACATGTGCTACTAATTAAATTACACTACAATTCTATATTATTATACTTTAGAGCAGCAAAAACCAACTTATTGCAAAAATACCGATGGTATATAGTAGCTGATATATGAGCATTAAGTTCTTTCTAGAAATAACACGCCGTCAGTATACTCAGAACTAGTTATAAATGCAGGCTAAGTGCTAAGTGCAGGCTAAGTACATAACTAGTCCAGCAGTTCATTCACTGTTAACTAAGATACTGTGTGTGCGTTACAGAGCGGACGCGGCGTTGAATAATGAGTCTCTTTTGTTTGTGGTTAATTATGGATTCCAGCGGTGCAAGAGTATCGCTTGGGTGGCGCTGTACTAATCTAAAACTGGAAACAAATTCATGGACTTCACCACCATGGTACATATGTGGCACGTGACCACGACGCTAGAAGTGAGACGATATAACCTTTTTTCGAAATTAGCCTAATGCAATGTAAAAACGATCCCAGAGTGAAAGTAATTCTAGGAAATGCGATCAGTAGATCGTGTCGCGAGAGGGAGAGACAATCAGTTTATCAATTACACCTGGTCGTTAGTTAGGATGGTTTTACGTCAGAGGGTCTCGTTAGTATTCCGTCTTGGTTGCAAAGAAATTGCACCTCTGACGTATGTATTGTTGTTGAGACTCAAGTTGTTGGGTGCAGAAATCTTCTTAATAATGATCAACAATAAGGAAATAAGGAAACGTAAAGTGCATCCCTCACAACTTTTCTGTGCGCCACGGCGGATTTGCGTTTGACTCGACAATTTAGATTTTTTTTTCTAAAAAATAAAACATGTTAGAAGTAAAACCACGAGAAACTTTATAAAAGCTAGTACAGAAAAGTTGTGGTCGACTTAAAAGATTGACCTATAAAATAAAAGGCCACAAATGAGCATGCACCTAATTAGTGCGATCTCGGTGCTCTTTCAATGACAAAATTGTGGATTGCTAATAAGGAGAACTGTAAATGTCGTGAAATAATCCCAATTCTAAAGAATGATCATACAAGAATCGCGTAGCCCCGCTACGGCTTACACAGCAAGCCTACGAGCACCTTCCAGTAACGCTACGAAAAGTGAAGTGCTACGCGTATATAAGCTTCCCAAGATAGCCGAGTCCATCTGTTGTGCAGTGGGACGCAGAGCGGGCGGTGCAGGGGGACCGAGGCATTCGATGGCAACATTGACTTTTTGGTTTGTTTCCAAAATAGTTCGACAAAGTTCAAACTTTTAATAGAAAATCGGAAGTCGTATTTTAATATCGGCAAGTCGACGATTTTACATTCAATCTCGTTCCTTTGGTGCAAGTTTAAAATAGAAATTTACAATTTTAAGAATTTATGAAGATTGCACCAAATAAAGCTGACACAAGGAAATTGTAGTCACAAACTATGTAACCGCTACAAAGATAGGAAAATAGCGAGAAGGGCTGTTTCTGTATTAATAAGGAGCGCAGAGTTTCAAGTGGGAGCAATAATAAGAGCAAATGAATACTAGTTTCAGAGCAGATTGTCAGAGCCAGTATAAAATCTGCACTAATTGGGTCATTCAAGTTAATCTTTTCTTACATTTTACTCGTAACAGTGAAGGGATAAAGCTTCATTGTTATCTTGCTGTTACAGTTTCCAATTTTCTTATTTGAATTTTATCCTTGTCCAAAAGCACGACACTGCGGTTGGTTGTAGATAAGTTTTTATTTAATTTCCCACCATATTTCTACCAACAAAATAATCGCGTTTCTTTGAAATGGACTCGCGGCTCCTCTTTTGCATTATAATTTTTCACACTTGCTTAACATTGGAATAAGTTTTTTTTCATAAATAAATAATGAAGGAGCAAGTGGAATTTGTAAAAACCTAGTGCATAATATTATGTGTCGGTTTGGTCGGTGCATTAATATGTTGCGTTGGCAGGAAATTGTCAGAAATCGTTAAAAAAAATGCTGCCAAACATGCAGTCGAGCTGATACTCCATTTTTGAAATAATAACGGAATGAAAAGCTTAAATATAACCAGCAAAAGTAAAGAGGGGATGCATTGAAGGAGGTTTGAATACATAATTAACCGCAGCTTGATCCTGGTTCAGCTTTTCCCTGATTTATTCAAGTTCCTCTCGTTTTTGGTCGAGTATTCACGTGGCGTTGAAACGAGTTGTTTTGAATTCGGTTAAGTATTTATCCTTGCAAATATGAAGGTTTTACATATTCATCATTCGCTAACCAGGATCTAGGCTTCACGTTGATAAATAAGACCGCGCCGAGCGCGAATCTGTTCAGGCGAACCGGTTACCATTCCATAATCGAATGGAAGTTGACGTATAAACTCTTTAGAGAGTTAAATAACTAATAAGAGAGTGAAGTGCGACCGAAACAGTCAACAGACGGAACGAGACAGCAACCGAACAGCGGTTCATGTAAATAATGACAATATTAGATTATCCCTCAAAGCTCGTCCCACTTGCTACGACCGAACACACAGCTCATGAAAACGACGAATAGCATTTTATTACATTTTCACTTTCCTAAAATGAATAACCTAATATGAACCTAATAACCTAAAGAAGAGTAGTTGCGTCGTTTATAATCAAGTGCGAAGATAGGGAAAATAACGATGTCTCATCATTGGAACAAGGTGATATTGTTTACAGATTAGTGTAATTTAATGTTAATGTTTACAATTTGAATGTTCAATCCTTATCCTTACATACCGCGTATGTCTGTCTGTCTGTTCGCAATGAACTCAAAAACTACTGCACCGATTTTCATGCTATTTTCACCAATGGATAGAGTGGTTCTCGAGGAAGGTTTTAGTATATAATTTACAAAGTTACGCGAGCGAAGTCGCGGGCAGCAGCTAGTGTAAGCTAATTTTAGCTAGATAGCAAGGGCGTAGCTACCGAAGTATCAATTATAGGGGATACTCATGTGTGTAAGGAAAAATTTGTAAAATTTTATCTACAATCTCACTTCAATTTTTATGCCGTATTTTTTTTCCTATTGTAAAAAAATATTTGCTCTCCTTTTGGACTTCACTATAGACAGGTAAAAGGCCCACATGACAAATTTTTTATATATCTAGAGCAAACTATGCCACACAGTGCATGTAGGCAAAGTCACGCCACTGCTAGACAGATCTAATTTTGCTGCATGAGAAACCTAAAAACGGTTGACAAGTCAAGAGTAAAATGCGTAAATGTTTTAGTTTATTCTCAGATTCATTTCGGTTGTGTGTATAATATCAACGTCAGCAGTGACAAATTGATAAATTCATTATGCTCGCTGTCCGGGCCACTTGAGTTTCAGCTACTGTTCACTCACAACAAGCTGCCGCTTGACTTTGACCGCAGTTACATACACTTCGGCTCCATACAAAAACATCATTTGCCATCGATGTGAAAGAACATAACAACAATAGCGTTAAAATCACCGTAAAACAAAAGCAAGTGTGCTGTTTTGTTTTGGTGAATGATTTGTGGTAGCCATCTCTCAACAAGTGGGTAAGATCTTGCTGTACGAACTCTGTTCTTTTCATTTGAAAGTTCATTAAGTACTTTAAACTTTATGATTATTAGGACCTCTTTCACTATCTGTCAAGTAGGCTAACCGTCATTTAAAGTCACGGGTCACCGGGGATAATGGAGCTGATATAATTTTGTTTGTACGGTAAAAGTTCCAAACATTAAAAAGAAAATAATAATAAAAAAATCGCCTATCGAAGGATGCAGTAAACGGAGTGCATAATTTAATAAAACATAAAATTATTTCTAAAAGTAACTAATCAACACTTTACTTTTAGTTGGTGAAAGAGGCTGTTTGGGTTGTTTTCCTTTTTTTTATTGTTGTTAACTATTTTAAACTATTTCTGCTTTAAATAAAACTCTAACTATGAATGAATCGACTATATTTTCACTTTTTCTTAAAACTAGGTAGCCATATTATATTTTTGACAGTAGTGGTGTAGTGCTGTAGCAACAAATTAGTGATGTGACACAGACAACTTAACTATTTCATGAACATCCCGCCCCTCTAAAGGGCGACTATCGTTCTTTAACACTAACTAAAAATTGTATTAGTAATCTAATCGGCATAAGTAGGTAACTTGCACAGTTTGTGGATCGGTCGCTTAATCGTTGCATTCCTACATTTTAAATCAACTACCCTGGTCAGGCCATCCCTACCCGGATGCGCGCCAACCACTCTCCCCAACAACCACTTAGATGGGGGCAGCCGGTCATCTTTTATCACAACGACATCATCGACTTCAATGTTTGTATGAACTTCAGTCCACTTAACCCTATTCTGAAGGGTGGTTAAGTACTCTTGACTCCATTTGTGCCAAAATGTTTGCAATTTTTGTTGAATATATACCCAACGATTGATATAAGGAACCTTAACATTATACAAATTGCTCTCAGGCACAACACTAGACGGTTCTGTTAACAAAAAATGACTAGGAGTCAACGCTGTAATACAACCATCCTCCTTAACATCACTTAATATGGTCAATGGACGAGAGTTCAAACAACACTCTATCTGACACAATAAAGTACTATATTCTTCATAGGTTAATTTAGTATCACCAAGAATTCTATTTAAGTGAAATTTAACAGAGCGAACTGCAGCTTCCCATAGGCCTCCCATATGAGGTGCTCCAGCTGGAATAAATTGCCAATCAGTGCCCTCCTGTGCCAACAATTCGCCTATCTCTGGTGATAAATTAGCTAAACATTTTTTAAACATTATTTTTAATTCTTTACTAGCTCCTATAAAGTTCGTTCCACAATCACTTATTAATTTACTACAATGTCCTCTGCGTGAGGTAAATCTTCGAAATGCAGCTATGAAGCTATCGGTATTCAAACTAGTGACCAATTCAATATGTACAGCTTTTACAGAGGTGCACACAAATATAGCAATGTATGCCTTTTGAGTTCTATTTGATCCACGACCATTAAACAGCTTTAAAGTAACTGGACCTGCAAAATCTATACCGCTAACAGCAAATGGTCTTTGTGGAGTGACCCTTTCTTTAGGTAGGTTTCCCATTAGTTGGGTTCTAAGTCTAGCAGAATGTCTACAACATATAGTACAATTATGTATAACCTTCTTAACAAGATATTTCACACCAAATATATAATAATTGTTTCGAATGTAATTTAACATCAACTGAACTCCACCATGTAAGGTTTTAAAATGACTATCTTTTACTATTAAATAGGATAATTTACAAGTTTTTTCTAATATTATAGGATGTTTTACATTTTCATTGACAATTGAATTTTGAATACGGCCTCCAACTCTTAATAAATTATTTACAGAAAGAAATGGATTTAATTTAATCAATTTGCTAGATTTCTTTAAATATTTACAATTTATTGAGTTATCTAAGGAGTATGATTTTAACATATTTATATCATTTGCAAAACTTCTCTCCTGTGATATTTTAATTAGTTTTTCCAATGACATATTAAGTTCCATAGTTGTTAAGTAGCTATGCGTGATATGAAAGGGAGTTTGAATATTTAATTTACACTTAGATATACATTTAAAATAAAATTTTAAACAATAACCTATAACACGAACTAATTTACTTAAACTAGAGTATTTATCAAAAATATTGAAATCACATACCTCATCTATACTATTGTACATTATAACCTTAGAAGGCGTTTTCATCTCTAGGGTAGTGGGTTCAATGTCTAGTTGATCACTGGGTACACTATTGACACTATTGAATTCACTTAACCAAGTTGGTCCATTCCACCACAATTGATGTAATGGCAATGCTGCAGGAAGAATGCCACGTGAAGCGACGTCAGCAGGGTTTTCACAGGAAGTGACATGACTCCACCTCTCTTTAGCGATGATGTTTGTTATGCTTGCGACACGATTTGAAACAAAAATGTTCCAATAACTGGGTGGTTTTTGCAGCCAAGCCAGGACTATTGTAGCGTCAGTCCAAGCATACACGTTGGAGTTAGGGACATTTAATGCATTTTGTATTCTTTGCATTAATTTAGAGAGCAAAGTAGCTCCGCACAGCTCTAATCTAGGCGTTGAAATTTTCTTTACAGGTGCTACTCTCGTTTTTGCTTCTATTAATGTGACTTTCACATTATGCGGTGTTACAACACGACTATAGACAACGGCCGAGTAAGCGATGTCAGAGGCATCGGAGAAGCCATGAAGTTCTATTCGGATAACATCTTTTGTTACTCCGATCCATCGGTTAAATTCTATTTTAGGCATATTGATGAGCTGTTGTCGAAGAGACATCCATGTTGTCATCAGTGGTTCTGGCAAGGGTTGATCCCAATCTAATGATTCCATCCATAATTGCTGCATGATGTGTTTTGCAGATACAACAATTGGAGACAGCCATCCAGCTGGGTCATATATTTGTGCTATATCTCGTAGTACTGCACGCTTGGTGATAGTACCATTGTTCCATTTTATATTAATCTTGAGCTGAAATTTGTCAGTTTTAGTATTATAATTTATGCCTAATACTTGTCTAATTTGACTTTCACTGACTATTGAAGGTTCATTTGAAGCAAGTTTATGAAGTGAGAAGCCTCCTTTTTCTAATAATGTGGTGAGATTAGCTTTTAGTGTTACCATTGTTTCAATATCATGGCTTCCAGTTAATAAATCATCGACATAAAAGTCATTTAATAATGTTTGAATAGTTTCTATGGAGAAGTTATCACGTTCATCCAATGCTAGTTGTTTAAGTGTTTTGATGGCTAGGTATGGTGCACATGAGGTACCATAAGTTACTGTAGTGAGTCTATAAATTTGAATTGGCTCATTTAAACTAGGTCTCCATACTATACGTTGAAAATCTCTATCTATTGGGTCTATCCAGATTCTTCTGTACATTTGACGAATATCTCCCAACAAAACTACAGCATGTTGTCTCCATCGTAGCACAACATCTCTTAGATCATTTTGCAAGGCAGGGCCTGTTAGTAAATTGTCGTTGAGTGATTTTTTGTTGCTAGTCATTGCCGAGCCATTGAAGACAACTCTTAATTTGGTTGTAGTGTGTTGTTCATTTATTACTGCATGGTGAGGCAAGTAATACACATTGTTGGAGATGTCATTTTTAGGTGCTAATTCCATATGTTGCTGGTCTATATAATCTTTCATGAATTCTTTGTATCTTTTTTCAAGGTCTGGCTGTTTCTTAAATTTACTTTCCAAATGAGCAAACATTTTCATGGCTTCATGGAGTGAATCACCTAAATCAGGTGGATAAGATTTGAACGGCAAGCGAACCTGGTACTGCCCATTCGGTTGTCGAATATGAGTGTCCTCATAGTGGTTTTCACATTTTATCTCATCATTTGTCATTATTCTATTAGCAAGCGAGGGCTCTTCAAGTTCCCAAAATTGTTGTAATTGTCTATCTATGTCTATTTTAATATGATGAACTTGTACCTGTTTGAAATGGCTAGTATCGGTTGTATTTTGATTTCTATGTTTACCGGTTATTAACCAGCCTAGGGTGGTTTGCTGAGCGACTAGTGGGTTCTTATATTTTCTATAGATCATCATTCCTTCTTGAATTATTTCTGGGTATATGTCTGCACCTAGGATTAGGTCTATTCGCCCAGGACTATTAAATGATGGATCAGCTAGTTGTAAACTATTTAATTGCGGCCACATGACATTGATGGTATGTTGAGGTAAGTTAGAGGTTAACTTCTTTAATACATATCCAGAAACATTTAACTTGATTTTTGAGTTATATATAGATTCTATTTGTAGTGCTACTGATGCTCTTGTGCTGTTTCTATTTGGATGAACTCCAGTTATGGTCCCATATATTGATTTCTGTTTCAAGCCTAATGTCTGACACACTGCTTCGGTTACTAATGATGCTTGTGATCCAGGATCTATGAGTGCACGTAGTGTATGCATCGTGTTGTCTTTTAAAGATCGTATGTGAACAAGCGCAGTAGCTAAGATCACTGGACAGTCAGACATAGTAGTTTTCAAAGTGGCAACATTACTATTTGGCATGTCAACCGGCTGTGAATTAGAAGACATCTTTGTACTATTTGGTGGGACGGAGTATCCGTGCAATAAAGTGTTATGTTTGCGATTACATTTTCGACATGTTGTGGACTGTATACAATTTTTACTATTGTGACCTGGTTTTAAACAGTTGAAGCACATATTGTTCTTTTGAATATAATTTTGTCTATCATTTGCATTTAACTGTAAAAAATCATTGCATCTGTATATAATGTGGTCACCCTTGCAATACATACACTTTGATTGTTGAACTAACTCTGTAACAAAACTTTTCATAGGTTGTGAAGATTTAATTTGCATGCTATCTTTGCCTTTCACTGCCTCTAATGTTCTGAATCTGAATTCCAAAAATTCTTCCATATCTTTCCATGTGGGTAATATGTTTTTTGATTCTAACCTATGCTCGAACAATTTGTGTGATTCTGGGTCTAATTTTTGAATAATGATGTATATTACAATATCATCCCATGTTTCAGTAGGTCGTTTTAAACTTTTTAAAGTAAACAAGCACTCATTTGTAGTGTCCAACAGATCTTTATATGCCTTTGGAGATTCTATGGTAATTTTCCGTTGATTCATCAACTTTCCTATATAAGCATTAATTAAACTGCGAGGATTGTCGTAACGCTTGTTAAGTGTATTCCAAATCAGATCATAGTTATCAGCAGACACTTGAACTTGTTTTACTAAATTTTCTGCATCCCCGATTAAACTGCATTTTAAATATTGACATTTGTTAACTTTGTTGACTTGACTATTTTCATGAACTAATGAGGTAAATAAGTCACGAAATGAAATCCAATCTTTATAATCGCCAGAAAATTTAGGTAGCATTATTGGGGGTAATCTGCCCAAATTATTAATGACCTCATTATTACTAATAACCTCTTTTTCACAAATTAACTGTTTTTCTCCTGAATTATGATTTAATAAGTGTTCCTTAATTTTCGTTTTCATTTCTAAATATAGTTCCAAAGTACTTTCGTACGTGTCATTTGCAAAATAACTTAAAACTTTTGCTTCTTCTTCACTGACACTAGACATGAGAGAAGAATGGCGTTGTTGAAATTCGGCAAAGTATGTTTCTAATATTTCCAATCTTGTTTCTAAATATCCTTTTGTTAATCGTTCTTTGGGACACTTTTTGAAATTATCTA
The DNA here is from genome assembly GCA_945859745.1 of Synanthedon formicaeformis. Classification (NCBI taxonomy): domain Eukaryota; kingdom Metazoa; phylum Arthropoda; class Insecta; order Lepidoptera; family Sesiidae; genus Synanthedon; species Synanthedon formicaeformis. The sequence goes on from OX243973.1 coordinate 9,314,633, forward strand.
CTAATCTTTTGATTTGCGCAAATGCGTCTATTTGTACTTTATGAATTTTTGTTACCTCCATTTTGCTTGTTCTTCTTAAATCCGGTACGATTGGACCAATGTTTGGGTTGTTTTCCTTTTTTTTATTGTTGTTAACTATTTTAAACTATTTCTGCTTTAAATAAAACTCTAACTATGAATGAATCGACTATATTTTCACTTTTTCTTAAAACTAGGTAGCCATATTATATTTTTGACAGTAGTGGTGTAGTGCTGTAGCAACAAATTAGTGATGTGACACAGACAACTTAACTATTTCATGAACAGAGGCCCTTATTAAAATATTTTTAATTTTTCAAAGTGAATTATATTATAGCGTTAAATAAGTGAGTTTATTAGTCTTGTGATGATTATTTGATTGATGGAGCTTGAGAGATTGGTTCTGATTATTCATTTATTGTATGCTTGTTTTGCAAACTTGTTTTGAAAGTGATGAGGCAAGGCACATTGCGTTTCGCAGTCATTTGGGCAGCCCACTGTGAAAGAACAGCACTTGTGCTGTTGTTTCGGTGAGTGAGTAAGGGATGCCAGAGCCCATTACTTTACTTATTTTTAACTTGCAGACCCTGTGGCGATGCTTGTGCTATAGGCGACGGTAGCCACCTGTCAAGTGGACCGTCAGCCTGTATGCCGACCTTAACATAAAGGTGTTCTAATGAGGTTCATCATTAGATCACTTTTAACTTATGATGAGGTAATGAGGAATATGCATTACTAACTAGTGACTAAAAGAATTGAAAGAAAGTTTTATGATCTAAGGAAAATCTAATTCGTTTGAAACAATCGCTAGAGTGAAAATTGTGTAAATCGGCCCAACACTAAACTGCTCTATCGGCAATATCGGTATTTTTGCAAGAGCGCTTTGCAAAATAAATAATTGAGGGCTCCGGGCGCCGCCCATTGACGTGTCAACAAGACGAATGTGCCTCCGAGAGGCGCACCATCGATTCTCCCCTTTGTCAGATGTTATAAAGATATTTCTTTGCTCCATTCAAACTATTCTGTATGGAAAATTATCATGTTGCCGACGAATACACAAAAGACTACTTCTCTGTGGAAAACGGCGGATAAAGGTTATATATTTATTTGTAAAAAGTTCAAGTAATGTTTGCGAGCTTTATTTCCCAGACGGTCGCCGATAAACAAACAGGTCACTTTGTGTGGCGCTCAACAAACTTTTGCAACACTGTAATTAATAATAAAAACTTTAGACAAAGTCATTAGGATTTTTTAATTAGTAAATTATTTTTAACTTTTTCGGTTATCGTTTCAATAACAATTTACAACATTAAAAGATAAACTTAAATGAACTTCAACTTTATGTATGTACCTATGCTTAAATTGTAAAGTTGAGGATATTAAAATGCACTTTAAAAATTTAAAATAAAATAAAAAAATTAAATGTACGAGTGATCGTCTAAAAATATAAAGAATTGAACGCCACTTTCCCGTGGCGGCGCCACCATCGTCACAGCGATAACGATGTCAGGCGTTATCAATACTAATAATAAATCTGTAAGGGTTGGTCATGGAGTAAGTTACTTTGTTTTCAGATATCGAGTTTATAGGCTCTATACATGATACTGAAACTAAATTTACGATTTTTAGAATTTTTTTCTGTATGTATGTTCCTTAATAACTCTTAAACGAATTAACTGATTTTCATGAAACTTGGTAGAAAAACATTTAGACGTACGGGACACAGGATAGGCTACTTTTTTCTTTTTCAACGCGGACGAAGTCGCAGGCACCAGTTAGTATTATATAGATGTCTGCTCATTATTACATTTTTTGCAATAAAAAATTTTTGTTTACACAATTTGCTAGTGCTTAATAAAATTAAAGTTTTAAGTAATATTAGTAGCCATATTTATATGATGTTGATATAGAAACACTATTAGCAGGAGAATAAGTAAATACGTGTGATCCATCACGCGGCGTAACAATCTCGTATAAAGGAGCACTTCCTTCGGTTCTTTCAGAACATTTATGCCTTTCGAGGTCCGTCTAATAGATGTGTATTCTTTCTCGCTTCTCTTTCAGTCATATTTTGTAGCTATTTATTTAAAAAAAAAAAACATAAAACGTGTAAAAAGAGAGTTTAAAAAGGGTCTTGATTTTTTTCAGTGTCAAAGACATATTCAGCCCTATTCAAATGTCATTTACTTTATGAATAACGCAACCGTTATACCGTTAACCTTTAAAATCAAATTTCACTATTGAGATATTTGATTTTAAAGATGTCTATATAACGGTTGCGGTATTCATAAAGTAAATAATATGGAATAGGCCTGAATGTATTTTAAAAAAGTGTGAAAACTACAAATTTTAATTATATTCGAAGTGACAACGACTTATTAAAATTCAAAAGGTTTAAAAAAGTAATATGAAAATTGTCTAATCCAGGATTATTTCCCTATCCTAATCCATTATCCTCTGACCTACTAAGTCGAAATTTATATGCAGCACATAATTATGCCTTTCTTTATGTTAATAAACTGATAGTGAACCATCAGACTGTCTGGCACATTTACATAAAAACAAAGTCGGATAAAAACAATCAATTGATAACAGTATTCGCCTTGCAGTTAGTTTTTAAAGTAAATATTTGAATAGCGTCCAGCAATATTCGAAAATATTCCCAATATTTTTACCGCTTAGAAGCAATAAAAATGAATGGTTTCATTTCAGAAAAAAAAACAAAAGTGTCATTGATGTAGTGATGCAAAGAGACAGCCGATAAAAAGTGGAAATAAAAGAATAGAACATAACGCAATAAATGGAGCGTCAACCAAACTAGATCTGAATGAAAACATCGTCGCCCGCTCAATTACAAGGGTGTCGGTAAATAAGGCGGAAAAATCAAAATTTAATGAAACCAACCCTCGGGCTCTTGTGAATATTCAATGCGACTGTCATCACTATTGCAACTCGAACGTAATTCGTCACAAAACTTCGCTGTTAGAACAAACTCGATTATCGACTAATATATGTGTCGTTCATTGTAAAAGTGGTGTAACTCCCTATTTTTAAAACCATATTTTCTTGCCTAATGGTATCACATTTAGTCATAATTTTCAATATAAAAGTGAAGTAACTCCAATGGTTGCATTAAAATCCCATAGATGAAAACAATGAATGAATGCTTATATTTTTTTTCCTACACTATAATTCGCAAAAAGCTCGTTATTCTAAAATTCAGTTACAAGGAGATAGTTCACTTTTACAATGAACGACACATATGCCGATCAAGTGCCTGACGTAAATGTCTAGTCATATTTTGCAATAAATTACATATTTTGCCTAGTTATTTTGTACCCTATTTCGATATTTTTGACAAAATAATTTGAATATTTTCTAACAAATACATACAATATCTTTCACATAAAGTCCATGCCACAAATGTTTGCTTTAATACATTTTTAGGCCCTAATATTTCGAGCGAGTTAAACACGAAAGTAATTTGCGACTTGTTTTCGAATAAATCCAATAGAGAAATACAGTTCCGTGGTACGGGTCGCAAAGATGAACGCAGACCGTAATGAAAGGGCCTAAACAAATTAAACGGCGTCCAACGATGAATAAATGACGAGTTTTGTTTACTTCTTCAAAAAATCCAACGAAACAGCAATAATTTTCCCTTACCACAACACGGTTTCCAATAAAAGTGACAGTAGTAGGGGCCACGAGAGTGATAGGTGCGGTGGCCGTGGCGCTTAATAGGTGTAATTTAACATTTGCGGTGTATAACACCACATTCAAAATTATTCCATGACATTTACTCTTTCATTTATAGTTGTGATATATAATATAAATAACAGTTATTACGTTTTATATGATTTTTTATTAGTAGAAAATAACAGTAGCTTTCCGTTTCTGTCTGTCTGTATGTGCGCTTAGATCTTTTAAACTAAGTAAGCGGATTTTAATGCGATTTTCACTAATGGAAAGACTGATAGACGAGGAAAATTTTTATGTATAATTTGCAAAAAAAAATTGTGCGAATCCGGGGGCGAGCCGTTGGTGGTTATAACACTTTATGGTTGGACCTTGTTTGGTTGGTTTTTTTGGACCTGCCGGGGTATGTGTTTCCGAACTCATATAACCCAAATATTTTCAAAGTTGGAGTGAATAGGCACTTTCTGGGTGAGCACTTCTCCATCATAGGCCTCATCTCTAATAAAAAAAGTTGTTTGCTATAATTGCCCCCTTCATAGTCTCTTTTCCTAAATCTTACTATGATCGTACTTGCAGCACATGCAGCGTTGTTGGCGACGGTAGCCACCTACCAAAAAAGGGGGAAAAAGAGTGTATTATTATTATTAAGTATATAATCCTTCTTGTTTTCCTTCGTTTCAGATAAAAAAAAGTGGCTCATCAGTACTCTGTACCGTATGTATAGATTTGCTTCCAAACGCAGATAAAAAACATTACAATGCTGTTAATCTGCCAGCTATACAAGATTTTTGATCTATGTCAGAGGAACCCTAGCCGGTAGGACATAAAAAAAAAACTAGTAAATCAATCTTTACACAAGTGTACTTAGGTTTCATAAGGTCCGGTATAATATTCATTGAACTGAATATTCGTAAATATATTTTTCACATTTCCAAACAAGATCTGCATTGTGTAAATAAGATTCCCGTTGAATGAATACGCACCAGTGGCAGCGAAAAGGCGATGAATGAGGCTTTCGATATAATGGGAAACCTTCGGAGACACGATAATGAGATTCGTAAGAACTCGTATATATGTACAACTTTAAGAAAACCGAATCGTTTCCCCACAACAGCTTTAGTAACTAGGATTTCGCGTAACCAGTTACGTAAAAAGATATGCTACGTATACATGAGGGCAAGCTGAAAGTTTCTACAACTGGCCACTTATGATAAACTATAACTTGCCCGCGACTTCGTTCGTCTTTATTGCTCATATAATTTGTCATTTGTCATCGAATACGATTACGATCGTAACTTGTTTCGTATAAGAACACAATACTTTTCGATCGCAACTGGTTTCGTACAAAGCCGAAAAAGTAGTCAATCGTAACTAGTTACGAAACGAAGCTCCGGTTACGCACGCGGCCAAAGCCCGAGTAACATAGGCTATGTGTTATTAAAGTTACTCATGCGAATTCGCTTGCAACAGCTAATTTTTAATAAGTTCGAAAATAATTGAATTTCGGGGTCACATTTTTCTTGAAACAAATAACATGTGGTCTCTTTAATTAGGATACTAAGCGCCTCTTTCACTAACTCAAGTAGGCTAATCCGTCACTTAAAGTCACCTGTCACCGGGAATAATTTAGCTGATATACCTTTTGTTTGTACGGTAAACGTCCCAAACATTAAATAGAAAATAAAATAAAAAAATCGCCTATCGAATGATGCAGTAAACCGAGTGCATAATTCAATAAAACCGAAAATGATTTCTAAAAGTAACTAATCCACACTTTACTTGTAGTTGGTGAAAGAGGCGCTAAGTATATAAGACAGAACATCATAAAAGATCAGTGCATTCTGATAAAAAGTTGTGCAGTATATGAACATTTAATTAGAATCCAATATTTACAATAATCTCATATACGAGTATCAGAGGCTGTTAAACTAATATCTCCTTCAAAGTATGTTTGCTTCACGGTCTTCATTTAGTATAGCTAAATAAACGCTGTATCGGTCAGTTTATCAGTTCGGTTCTTTTAAATTACGCAAAGAATTTTCATATTTAAATTAATTATTGTAGACTAGCCTTTGCCCGCGACTACGCCCCCGTTTCTTAGGTGTTAAAACATTTATTCAATCTTTATTGCTTAGACATTTGTGTCAGATGTAATTTTTATGTTTTCATTTTTAGATGATCCTTAAGAAACGTTTCTTTTTTTCTGAATGAAAAGTACCCTATGTCCTTTTCTATATACCTGACAACGTCTATGCAAAATTTCATGGTGATCGCTTCAATAGTTTTTGCGTGAAAGCGTAACAAACAAACAAACTCACATTTACATTTATAATATAAGTAAGGAGACGAACATTGCTATGAAAATAAGTTAATTGAGTCGATAGCTGTTTGCGTCGGTCGGAGGTAGATTCGTCTCAAAGTGACCGACGCGATGTCCTCGCTACACTTGTTCACAGTGAGATGTTATTTGTTACAAAACGACCGATTAGATAAGACCTCCCGCCCACCCTTATTCGCACCCTTCACAAAAGAAAACGAACAACAGCGGAGGGGGGTGAGGCGGTCCCAAGTTGACTGGTTCTTGCGGTGATGAGTTAACAGTATTGTAGAACGGATCATTACGCGGTTGTTCGAATATTTTTTTTCTAAATTGCGTTGAAATCGCGTCGAAATGTTCACCATTTTTTTTTTTATTAAACGGAGCATTAGAGCGAGAGAGGAGATATTTAAAATAATTGCGACGTCACGCTGTGTGTACTAAGCCCAGCACAAAACGTAGCTATATTTTATCCTTATCCTTGTTTACATAGTATATAAAATGAAGTATATGTCCGTCTGTACATCCGCTAACTTCACTTAAACGACTCAATGGATTTTGATGCGGTTTTCCCTAATGGAAAGAGCGATCAAGGATGAAGGTTTTTGTATTATACAGGTTTTGTTATTACCTTGCACACAATGGTCAAAATAATCTTTTGAAACGGACAGAAACACAAACTATTTATTGTAATAAAGTACCTAAACATTTGGTTACATAACGTTATCAGTGGGTCTCCCTCGGGCTTAGTTTCGATATTTAGCCAACGATTTATTAATATTAGCAACAATTATTGCGGGAAACCACACCTAAGCGACAATTTCGAAACGTCTACCATATTTTGAGATGGGCATTTTTGAGATGGGGAAAAAACCATTGAACTCGCGACACTGTTACCGTAACCGACACCTCTATATAAGTATGTGCCTTCCTGACGATTCAAAAAATACACACGTAATTTTTCAAGTTTTTACTTCTGTCAGCAATTTTTTTTTATACGTTAAGGTCGACAGACCGTCAGGTCCACTTGATGGTAAGTTACCGTCGCCTGTAACACAACCAACGCCACAGGTGCTGCAAATGCGTTGCCAAACATATTAGAATAAGCGATTGAGAAAAATATGGGTTCTGACATCCCTTAACTCATTCACCGAAACACAACTGCACACGTGCTGTTATTTCACAGTGTTTCCAAAGTTGACTTTGTAGGAAATCGAACCTGGGAACCCCGAGACAGAACATTAAGGCAAGCACCCTAATCACTCATCCAAAGGGCATGTCAGAAGAGAGAAGTAGCAAAGTATCGCTGATAAATTCGTCGATAAATATGTTTGAGGTTGAAGTGAATTTGGTGTACAAGCAAATGCTTTCGCAGCGTTGAGAAAAATATAGGAAATTGTGGCGGAAAATACATATGAGTTGAGGTGCTTCGGTGACCGTCGGTCGGGAATTGAATCCACACGTTCCTTCTCAATCGATCGACTGGCGACTAAACCGGTCGTACAACCAGTCTGATTCGTAAATAGATTAATATTTTATTATGATAATTACATGACTGGATCTGATGTTTAAACAGTCCTTCCTGGCATTTAAATTTAATGTCTAAAATGCAAAAATTTAATACTAGTACTAAAATTCTATTATAATACGAGTATATGTATCTATATATTATACAAAAATTATAACTGATTTTAATTTTTAGGCAATCTTCAGATTCAGATTCAGATCTTAGTCTAACCAACACGTGATCCTGTGAAGTTTAGTAGCGATCGGAAACGCAAAATTATTATTTTTATGTTTTCTCTACAAATTAATATAAAATTTGATTTTTTTTCTATTTAAAAATAAAAATTAAATATTAAATTCCAAAAAAAATGAGCAATAAAGACTGTATAAATGTTTTAACACCTAAGGAGAGGTGTGAACGATGTCGCGTGCAAAATCTAGTTGGAATAACACATAGACATAGTGGAGTTAAAAGTTTGCTTGTGAAACGAACGAGTTGCATTCGCCTCTCGATAATATTGACTTTATTGGTTTTTTGTTCCGTCCGCCACTTACAATGAGCGGTATCAAATTATTTGCTCACTTCTCCGGCTGAACGGAGAGTAAACTTACTCAACTTGCGTTTAACAAACATCAACTTAGAAGAAAACAAATATATTTTAATTCGTTAACACATTACATATGTTTCTCTTTATAAATAACTAGCTGCTGCCCGCGACTTCGCCCGCGTAACTTTGTAAATTATATACTAAAACCTTCCTCGAGAACCGCTCTATCCATTGGTGAAAACAGCATGAAAATTGGTGCAGTAGTTTTTGAGTTAATCGCGAACAGACAGACAGACGTGGCGGAGGACTGTTTTATAATATGTAGTGATTAGCTGTTGCACGCGACTTCCTCCGCGTAACTTTTTTTTAAAATATAAAAATTATATTTCTCCATGATAACGTAGCTTTCTATAAATGAAAGAATTTTTCAAATCGGTCCAGTAGATTCGTAGCTTATTCAATGCAAACAAACAAACAAACAAAGAAACCTTTTTCTCTTTATAATATTAGTATATATTAGCTTTGATCCGCGGTTTCTAAGAATTATTGCGTGATGATAGGGTAACTATCATAACCTTCTTCAGAAATTGGGCTATGAAAGAATATTTAAAATCCGACAAGTAGTTCAAGAGTTTAACGCTTTATATTTGTATAATAAGATTTTTAACTATAAATAATAATTTATGTGAATTGAATATTTAAGGAGACATAGGTGTTGAAATGTTTAATATCTTATTAATTTTAAATAAATTTTATATAACATAAAATAAGAATACATAAATCGGGTGTCCTGATAATATAGTATTTTTAAGAAGGAGCAATGAGGAGGCTCTATTTGTATACTTATTTCGTCAAACATATTAAGTATTTTCATTTATTTGAACATAGAGACATATAACTAAATCTTAAAAAAAATTATAGCAAAATATTTTGTAATGCCTAAGTAACTATTTCAATCTAGTATTGATATATAATATCAGCAAGTTGTGTGTCTATTTTGGTCTAGTATAGTAAATCAAAATACTAGGAATAATTGGTGAAACCAATCTCGGCTAAAGAATAAAAAAATCCGATTATGTTGTGCAGATGCAACTCGTAGCAGAAGTGCTGACGTTTCGCAGACTTACTTGTAAAGTTAATCCTCTTAAAAGATTTCATTCGCTCTCAAAAGTTGGCGAGTGCCGAACGGATTTGTATAATTTATACAACGGAAGTGCTTATTACGCACTCCACTATAGTTTTAATATATTCTGCACAACTTTAATAAAAGCAAAGTGGACTCGTCGATTAGGGAAAAAAAATTGTGTGTGTCAGGTCCGACACACGACTGGAGTTTATTCCTTACGAACGATTATAAAATTTAAATTTTCACAATTCGAACACGCCGAAAGAACAACATTGTTCTTCTTTTAAATAATATTGTGTAGATGGCGCAATATCTATGAAACTTCTATTATATTCTAAAGTATTAAAAAAATAGAACGTAACTATAACGCATTCGTGTGACAATTTTGATTTTGCTCCCATAAATTTTCATACCACAGGTTTATAATATATTATACTTTTATATATAAAAGGTACCCTATGTCCTTTTTGGTGTCCCAGACAACGTGTATGCAAAATTTCATGGTGATCGGTTCAATAGTTTTTGCGCAAAGCGTAACAAACAAACAAACTCACATTCACATTTATAATATTAGTAAGGATATGCAAATCGATTTCTAAGGAGTATAATCCAATAAAACATTTTTTGTAGAAATGGTAACAGGAGTAATTAGTTTGAACGCCATACAATGCACTCAAGTATTATTTCATTGTTAATGAGTAACTCGTCGAGTTTGTATGCAAATGTGCACCTCAAACGCATCATACATATGTAGTTGAAATGTTTATCGTAAACGCTAAACATACGAGAGAGATACGGACAAATTATCCAAAAGTGTTATTATTTTGATCTGACATTTTCAAATTAATACATATAATAAAATAATAAACGAACCGTGTCTCTACACATATAAAATGTTACAGTTATAAACAATTTGTACGCGCAACTTGTGTTAACGAGTTGATAAAAATAGTTTTTAAATTTTTTGACTAATAGAAACGATTTTAATGCAGTTTTCACTGATGTATAGTAGCAAGCTTCCCGCAATATTTGGTGTTTGTTTCATTCCAATCGATTTAAAAAAAATAAAAGTTACGCGCTATTCTAGAAACGCGTAAGAAGACATTCTAATTCTAGTAATTTTTAAATATGTTGAATGTTATTCTTTTTTACATAGTGTAATTTGAAGTCGCTTTCCGTGTCTGTTTGTTTGTCTGTATAACCGCTAACGTCTTCTAAACCACGTAACGGATTTTGATGCCGTTTTCACCATTAGTTCAATAATTTTTCACGAACCTCTAAAAGTGTAGCCAAAAATAAAACTCCAAAACGGCTGCACCGATTTGACTATTTTATTTTTCTATTCTTTGAAGTTCTTTGAAGTTCTATTCTTTTTATGACGATAAAAATCACATCCGTGCGAAGCCGGAGGCGTCTCGCTAGTTTATTATAAATTAATAAAACGTTTCCAATATAAAACAAGTGCCTAAATAAATTTTATTAGGATAACAATCTATTTAATATTTAGTAGTAGACCGAATGTAAATAACCTTAACAAACCTAAAATTATTTCAAATTTCCAAGTTCAACAGTAAGTTCCCAGTTAAGGTTCGACGATAATCGCATTAGCTGTAAGTGGTTACAGTAGCACACTCCCTGTCTTGCTGTGTGTAAATAATAACTCTATTTCTTGTGCTTTCGTAGCCAGCCGCTTGCTACGTCGCGCCGCTACGCCGTAGCTAGGTAATACTGTCTACGACTAATGACCATTTATTAATAATTTTTATTTTATTACAACACTAGTGACCCGCGCCCAGCTTCGCATGGATTGTTTCAATTTTTCTCTTCATAAAAAGCTTTCTCGGACTTTAAATATTTTAAATAAAATTAGTCGAGTTTTGCGCTTACTAACCCATTTAGCGATTCATTATTATTTATATAGATTTTCAATAAATTTCATATAATTATAGTACGTGTGATAGTGCAATTTTTAATAAATTCCGACGGAATAAGTAGTGAAAAGTGGTGCGAGTAATTTTTCACATTGAAACAAAGCGGCCTGAAAACCGGGTCAAGTGAAGGCTGCCGTAGAAACGAAGCGACAATACGCGTGCACTCACCACCTTCGAGCGTCTTTTAATTAATAGGGGACGACTAATATTTGCATTTCACATTTCGAGGCCTCGTTCGTCCCCTCGTCACGACGCCGCGTCAGCTTCGACAACTCAAACACTGAGAATCAAACTTATTCCCACCTGTGAGAATCTCTCCTGTGCGTCCAAAATCTCGATGAACAGGGACAGCTTGTGGTCCATGATGTGGAATCCATTTCGAGGCTGCTGTAGCAGATGTCTGACGGCCTCCCTGACGGCCGCCGGAGTGCTCGGAGTGGTCGGAGCGCCCGAACCGGGGTAAGGCCCAAACAGGCCGGACAGGCCGTGGAAGGTCGCCGACGGCTTCGGAGGATTGTGCGGCACTCCCGGCAAGGAAAGTCGGCGCGAGGTGCTGGGAGGCACGGCGCCGTAGCCGTTAGTCATAATCGCGGGCCGCTGCAGCTGATGGTCGCTCCGCGAGGACGGTATGTTGTACGTGGCGCGCGGCAGAGTGGACAGCGTGTTGGGGACGGGCCGCGGGCGGCGAGGCACCGGCTGAAGGAGCGGCACCGGAGGCCACTCATCTTCGACGGATCCGATCGAGTGAGGCCGCCTGGCCAAGTGGTTGGCCGCGCGCGGGGAGACCACGCTCTGAGGCCGTCTCGGCGGCGGCGGGCGCCGGATCGGAGCCGGAGGGGTGTACGGACTGAAGCCGCCGAAGTCGTCGTTGAGAGGCGACACGCCGAGCCGCTTCTGCTCGGGCGCGGGCGGGGGCGGATCGTCCCAGCGAGGCCAGGCCAGGCTGAGGGAGTCCGGCTTGCGAGGCGGCGCTGGCCTCGGGCCGGCCGCCCCTTCCGTCATTACAGCCTCGGCGGGCAGCTTGTCACATGGCCGTGCACGCGTGCGTCGCGCACGGCGGCCGCCGGTCGACTGCCGCCCGCCTCGTCCGCCTGCATCCGGCCTCTCTCGCTCTGCACCGACGCGACGCAGTGCCTCTGTTTTCGTTTCGTCTCCGCGCGATGCGTGACTGGGCCGTTCAAACTTTTAACCGCTGCCTTCCTTACCCACATTTGTGATTCACAGTATTCCGAGTCGGTTTTGATTTACGACGTAAAAGCACTCACTTCGTCCTGAGTGTAATGCCTCGGAACGGACACTTTAAAGGAACTATATCGAGGAGGAATCGTAAATCAACACTTTAGTGCCGGCAAGCGGTTATTTACTACTTGCGGAAGTAACTATACTTCGGAGTATCAAGTCGAAAAATAACGGCGCGTTAAGGTAAAATTGTAATGAACGTAAATAACAAATTCTAAAAGATGCAACTTAGTATAACCTACTTGCGATGTGACAACAACGCTCTACGAGAGCTACGAGGTCTACGAGTAGCGCTACGTAAACTGCGCCTCTAAGAAATAGCAGCCACTATAATATTTTTCACATACCATGAGTACATTTATACGCATTCACATATTCTAATAAAATGTTGAATGTTTTCTATATGTGGTATTATTACAGATTACTCTATAATAATACTCTTCGCACACTCGAAGAGTATTCAAGTTATTTGTAGAACAGTAAGTGGCAGTGGAGATGCATTTTCAAGTGGTATTTATTTTTGGCTGTTTCAAGGATGGTATGTTTAACAGCCGGTTTGTTCGAATCATAATTGAAAATTTCAAGTGTTTAATATTTGTTTACTCTTTCGGCAACTTTGCCAGAAAAGCGATGAATAAAATAAATATTAAATAAATTTATGTAGATGCGACTCGCCGGACGCATTTTGACGTTATTCCTCCAAACTTTAGTATAGAAATTTTACTGGTTGTAGAGCTTTTAGCTTACTAAACAAAATGTGTGATTATGCATATACCGGTTGTTGAACGTATGTGGATGCGAAAGCGTATCAGTATATTCATAGAATCCGGCACGAATTTTAATCTGTAAAAGTACTGAAAATACAGCAGTCGTTCTATTCAACATTGTATTGAATCGATACAGCAAAAACACATCAAAACGCGATATTGGAAATTACTGAACCAAAACATCGGTGAAATAATATACAAAACTGTTGAATAAACGAGCAAAGGGGAAAATCTCCTTTTCAGAAGAACGCGTACAAAAAAAAACGCGAGAAAAGCGTTCGCTCCGAGAGATCAAAGTGGCCAACAAAGGAAACGGAGGGATACGTTTGTAATTCCTTTATACGGTATTAGGAATGCGTGAGACGCAATTTTCATATGGAACTATTAATCAATTTGGCAAAGGGACGATCGGCTGCCCACCATTTACATTTCTTCGGTGGAGGCAATGTATCGATATCGACATTCGACATCTTATACGTGTTCCCCTATCAAAATCCGCTCCACTGACTAGGCTAGGCAAACTTATAAGAAACAATCGAATACATTTTTACATTTATCAGAAGAATAGCTGGTGCCCGCGACTTCGTCTGCGTTGAAAAAGAAAAAAGTAGCCTATCCTGTGTCTAAATATTTATCTACTACGAGTAAGTTTCATGAAAATCAGTTTATTCGTTTAAGAGTTATGGGGGAACATAGACAGAAAAAAATTCTAAAAATCGTAAATTTAGTTTCAGTATCATGTATAGAGCCTATAAACACGATATTTCTGAAAACAAAGTAATGACCAACCCTTACAGATTTATTATTAGTATTGATACTCGCTGATAATATAGCTGTCCAAACAGTGAAAGAACTTTTCAAATCGGTCCAGTTGTTTTGGAGCATATTTAATTTAAAGAAACAAACAAATCTTTCCTCTATCTATATAATATTAGTATAGATATGAAGAAACATTTATATATGTGTGCACACTCCGTGGAGGCATGACTCGTGTAGGAAATAGTGAAATAGTAGCGATGAGAACAGCACTAATGTATTTTCCGCGCGACCGCACTACACTCTTCGGAAACAATCGCGAACTATGCCCAGCACTTAGACCCATTCAACATACTAGGGAACTATTCACAGTATTAATTATCACAACCATTATTCTTGTGTTCATTTCCAACAGTGGTCATTCTTGCAAAGCGACAAAAATTTTACGATAAAAGGACAAATTTGGCACAGTTGGAGGCAATTCAGAAAATTGATAACAAAATCGGGGGATACAGTTTGATATCTATCAATTGCATTCAAAATTTAATTACACAACTAGATAGATAAAAGATCAAAGATTTTTTGGTATATATTACATGGTATATTTGAATTGGTTGCATACTTATTAATACGCTCAAAGAAAACATTACTCGTAACGTACACGTATTTACGTAAAACCCACAGCCGTGTCAACGACATAACTGCTCTATTTATTTATTTATTTTTTGTTTTGATCATCACCTATTTTGTTAGTATTTTGATGACCTATAAACACCAGATATATCAGCGGGGCGTAAGGAGACTATTGCGTCTGTGCAAGTGACCAAATTGTGTTTATTTTCTAGTTGTCTTCTTTAGAGTAAACCTGAATAGTTTCAATAGCGATGTGTGGGAGCGGAGTAATGAACAAGCTAGAAAGCTCCACATGAAACTTAATATAATTCAAACGAACCAATTAATGTGAACAAAAGCGGCATAGTTAAATGCACAGTACGGGAAAACGAGGAAGGATGCTTCAAGACAATGAGAAAACATTCGCTCCTATCGAGTAGATACGGGGAGTTCCGGTTCTGTTTCGAGTGTCCGCTTTTCTTTGTGCCTCAAAATGTAATTACACCTCTATGGTAGCTCTCTTCTGCAAATAACTTTATGGTAATGCAGGAAGAGTAGCATTGTACAGAAAAAGGAGAAGAGAGCGGCGCACTTACAATAGACACATTCGGTTCCAAATGACTTTTTAATGGGACCGTGTTTATTGCTTTTTTGTTGCGGAAAAATTGCTTCGAAATAAATGTTCCTCAATGATTTCTCGCCGTGAACAAATCGCGGACATTTCAACGTTTGCAATTTATTCCCTAATGGTTCTGCTAACTGTGTTCAAGTAATACACCATGAAACAATGAATTGTAAAGAAACAGAGCTTCTTAGGACCAGAGCTTTTGACAGCCTTTTCTAAGTGTAATAAATGTAATATGTAATATTCAAACTAGTTTCTTATAAATGGTTATTTTTAGCAAAAAAAAAAAAAATTCTTCTAAACCTTATAAGAAAGTCCATACTGGATTCACTACGTATTACAAATTCGTAACACGTAATGAAGTGGATATCGTTCCATTGGATATCAATATAATTTTGTGAAATAGGAAAATATCCAAAAAGTTTAAACTGTTAGCAAAAAGTTTAGCGAAAAAACTTTTTTTGTAATATTTGCAATAACAGATTTGAATTCCGGGCACAAAAGCATTCCAAAGACGCCGTCACTCGGGACAATTTCGGTACTGTTCCACATTCCTCTTAAAATTATTTCGAGACGTTTTCTTTCTCACATCACATATCGATCGATATTCGGAGACTCTCAGGTTATGACAATATTCATTGACAGAGCATCATGCCATTATCTGCAATTCGCCAAATCAGCGTAAAGGGAAAATGTGGCACGAATTTAGTGAAAAAAAAAAAAGAATTTTCGAGGCAATAAGGATTTTATGAAAGCGAAACAGGTGCGCCGAAGATCCGCAGGACAATATTAAAACAATATTGGACACAACACGTCGTCGGTTCGCGCATTATGCATGAACCTAAGGATTTTTTACCCTCCAACACTTCGATAACTATTAACTATTATAACTAATTAAGAGTTAAAATATGAAAAGTTGTGAAAAGGGTAAATAAGTAATTCCTGCGCAGCCAGCGAATTACTAAGTTTAACCGAGCTATTTTAAACTGCTTAAACTCTCGATACCACAACACAAACGCTACACAGAATTTATTCTCGTTTTTCTTTTTAGGTACCACTGACCAATTATTTAGCACCAATTATATGAAAATTGTGTAAACAAAAATTTTTTATTCCAAAAAAATTAATAATAAGCAGACATCTATATAATACTAACTGGTGCCTGCGACTTCGTCCGCGTTGAAAACGAAAAAAGTAGCCTATCCTGTGTCCTGTACGTCTAAATGTTTATCTACCAAGTTTCATGAAAATCCGTTAATTCGTTTAAGAGTTATGGAGGAATATACATACATACAGAAAAAAATTCTAAAAATCATCAATTTATTTTCAGTATCATGTATAAAGCCTATAAACACGATATCTCTGAAAACAAAGTAACTTACTCCATGACCAACCCTTACAGATTTACTCGTATTATTAGTATTGATTGATATTGATGATGATAAAAATGAAAATGAATTGCTAAATGCATAATTGAAAAATTAATTGAAAAAGGGGGTAGTTGCCCGAAAGACTGCGAAACGCAGTGTTGTGCCCTGGTATAGTTTCTTATACCAGGCGACGCGTTACCCGCCCTCTTTGTAACACCCGACACTCGTTAATGAGTTATTAGAACTACACGGCGTTAACTTTAAACAATATTTTCTCTATAACACAAACGAAGGAGGAACCTTCAGTGTATACGGCACTTAATTACAATCATTATTATTTCAGGCGAACAATTTCCACGACCGAGAGTTATGAAGAGTGATTTTTCAAGAATTAACTTCCCCAATCCCCTCTTTACCTGCTCCCCACTGAAGTGCCATCTTTCCTCTTTCTAACTTAACAAATTTTCAAATTAATGTCGCGATAAATCTACTGTCATTCATTACTTGAACGAAAAGAAAACTTACCTGTCGCTTGAAACGACATTAAAGAATAAGATCTTACAATTATTAATTAAATAGTTCATTTCGTGTCATTTATATTTTTTATGATTTACAATTTACACAAAGAAAAAATTCTACAAATTTTTTTATTAATCTGTTATAATGCCTACTTTCAATTGTTCAATTCAATGTTAATAATTCAATGTCAATAATTTCAATGTTAATTTCAAAGCAATTTGATATTACGAGTTATATTTTTATGAGTAGTAGTCATAATATTTAAAAGATATTTCTTTGTTTTATCTTGAGATTGTATACAACTTATATGTCAAAGAGATATTTAACTACTACTTGTTAATAGCTGGCAATTCGATTGGTCCCTATTAGAAACCAATAAATGACAATTAAAAAATAATTCTAATATTTACGGAAAGAGAATAATCCAGGCTATACTCGTATTAGAAACTAGCTATAGCATGCGACTTCGCCCGCATAACTTTATAAAATATAGCTCATGTTACTCCCTGATAATGTAGCTTTCTATAAGTGAAAGATTTTTCAAAATTGGTCCAGTAGTTTTTGAGATTATTCATTACAAACATACAAAAATACAAATCTTCTCTATAATATTAGTATAGTACTAGCTTAGTAACTATCGCCTTTGTATGTTCTGATAAAAAATATGCAGCGCCATCTTTTGTACAATTTTTGGCATCTTTAATAATATCTGCTCGGTGGGGTGGACTCAATTCAGTGTTCAAAATGTGAACTAACCGTACCGTTTCGCATAAACGCTGGTGATTCCCTAAGGTATCAATAGATGGCGCTAAATCCATAATTTTAAACAACTATGAGCTCATATTTATAGTCTATTTCGCCTTCGAAATACTCTTTACAAAGTCAATTTTGGTTTCAATTTTTGTATGCTTATGTTGTAGTTGTAGTGGTATTTTTATTTGCAGACTTTAGAGAAATAAACAATACGAGGGAAGTTTGTGCAAAAGTTAACGCACGAATTGTCCAGATGGCGTTGTGAGCAGTTTTAGTCCAGGTGAAATACAAGAAATAAAAAAATACCTACATTAGTAATAACTTAAATTTCAGGATAATGTAGATAATGTAATAATTTGTAATAAAAGGTTACTGCAAGATCAAGATACTTAGTAAGCGCGCCTTAGTACATACATGCTTCTATTTTTGCCTCTGATCTCTGATCTGTAACGTTCGCATTAGATCAAGATTCGAGTACGAGCCTTAACAAAGAATTTAAAAAGCTTTTGCATAAACAAATAATGAATATGAGAGACATTTTGTCCAGTGCATTGATTTCTACGTATATTGTTTTAATCTGTCTTAAACAAATTTCATTTTGCGGTTAGCTATTCTCGATGACCGAGTTTTAAGTACTACAAATTTGGTATTAGACTTTATATTAACATCTTTTAAGGAATCCGTAAACAATGTCTAAATAAGATCATGTGGATCATAAAATATTCTCACTTCATTGAGATCCCGAAGTAGATAAATAGATATCTTATATTTACACTAGCGCCACACATTTATAAAAATATTATCTCGTGACTGAGAAGGAATGATTAATAACGGCTCAATCGGGACCCTCAGTAACGTCTACCTTTGTACGCGCTGTTAAGGCAAACGACACTACGAAATAGAGCGCCATCTGTAGTCGTTTTAGGCAAACATACCTTTAACAAGTGCGAGTCCCTCTCCGCGGCGTCCAGCAAAGACTCCGCTTCGCTCAGCCAAGCGACGAACTTCTCCAGCGACCGGTCGAAGTTCTGCAGCGACGACACCGCCGAGTGCAGCGCTTTGCCGCGACCCACGATGCTGAACAAAACGGACTAAATTGAACAACGCCATCTACAGCGCAGCATACGAACTTCTACGTTCGCTAGCGTATGAGATAGTTCTGTCGGATGGCACAGATGGCGCCACGAGTCTCACTTGTTATTGAGTTCGTTGTAACGGTGGTTGATGGCCTCGGTGGCGCGTTTGATGCGCGTCGTGTCGTCGTTCCGGTAGACGGCGATGAGTCGTTGAGTGAGTTGCCCGAACAGCTCCACCTGGTGCTTGTACTGGTGCACTTCCGCGTGGAACGACTGAAAAAACAGATCACTGTCAGACATTTGCGAGTGCCAGCAATACTGTTAGAAATCATTTTATTTTTAACATTTTGGAAGTAGACATTATGATACAGTGTAACGCCTCTGAACCTTTTCAAATATGTGGAACTACCCAATATAAATAAGTAGTATAACTTAATTATATACCTGCTAGGTTGTATGTTAATGGTTTGATGTGAATCTTGACCTTTGTTGATTTTTTTAAACTCCTATACTAGAAATATCTTTTTATATTGAACTAGCTACTGCGCGCGACTTCGCCCGAGTAACTTTGTAAATTATATACTAAAACCTTTCTCGAGAACCACTCTATACATTGGTGAAAACAGCATGAAAATCGGTGCAGTAGTTTTTGAGTTCATCGCGAACAGACAGACATACGCGGCGGAGGACTTTGTATAATATGTTGAATATTTAAGTATATGAAAGTTCAATTATTCTGAGAATCTCTTTTTTTATAATTATTAATTTGTTAGGTATGTAGTGTACATAACATAATGCAATACTATACAATAAATGTTACATAAATAGCATTGTGATAAATACAATTTAGGTAGTGCGTAAAACGTGTCATTAAAATGAGATCATGAAAATGATGACGATGAAAAAAGTAGGTGGGATTTTCTAATGTCGCAGATGTTGTGACGAAGTGAACTTGGTATATTTGATACCCTTCTCGCATAAGCGGCACGCGGCCGTACGCCGTACGCTCGACGCGGCAGGATCCAATTAACTGAGATTTATGGCATGTTCGGGACTTTAAGGTGAACATTTATACTTAAACACTTTAACTTGATCATTCTTCTACATGAGAACTTGACGTAACTGAATCACGGCTTCACATAATTGAGTTTGTAATGGCCGGTGAAAATAATTTATTGATAAAATTTTAGTAACATAAACCCATATAAATAATATGTCTTTACAAAAAGGCTGGATGCTCTCCGTATCTATTTAAATAATTATGTGAGCGTAGGACTACAAATCTATCAAACCGAATTTTCTCGGCAATGGTTTTCTAAAGTCTACAAAATATATAGTTGTATTTCTTGTAAACAAAAGCAGTTTAAAAAATATATAACTATTTATTAAAGCACTATCTGTTACCGGATAGCGATACATCTAAAACTAACAATTATTTTGACGATCTTAAGTCCTTTAGGGCGTAAAAGAAATACCTTTTACTTGCTAACAGAACAGGGGAGGGACAGAACAGAACATCTAACAGGGGGAGGGACTTATACTTGCTATCAGAAGTGAGCAGACGCAACCGACTCATAACAGTAAATCCAAAAGAACGCAGACAAGCGCCGTTTGTTGATAAAGCTCCGTAATTTGTTGCAAAAGTTGTTCCGCTGGGAGACATGTTTATGGGGGCAATTATGCAAATGTTACCTTTTGCTCCCTGAGCTGCATTTCCAGCACGTCGGCCGTGTGTCCGGGCGGCGCCATAGCGGCCAGACGCGCTTCCATTCGCGTCAGCCAAGCGTCCGCGTCGCGCCTTCGCGACTCGTAGCGCTGCGAGTCGCCCAACATCGCGTCCAACTGCGCCTTGCGTTGTAGCACTCGCGCGTTCGCCTCATCCCAGTGCTCGCGCAGAGCCGTCACTGCGAAACGACCACACATCTCTATTATAAACCTGCCTTCATTTAAATCAAAATGGATACCAAAAGATGGAAACGTAGCGAAACGAAATCCCCGAGTCCTCGGGGATTTCACGTAACACACAAATAAAGCGGAGCAAATATTTTCCAAGTCGGCCTCGGGCTGCTTCCACGGAACAACCCATGTATATTAATAAGTCGATACAAAAGGAACATCCGTGGATGTAGGAAAAAATAACAAATATAATAATCGTTGACATCATATTTTGAAGGAAAAAGGAGAGATACGGTTTTAGTACAATCATTTACAAAAACTAGCTGTGTCCACCAATTTCGTATGCGCTGTAGTTCGTTTTTTTTTAATCCCATAGAAACCTAACATTTTTCCAAGATAAAAGGTGCTTACCTAACCTATGTATTCCATATTTCATCCAAATCTGTTAGGCCGTTTCTATGTGCGTATCGGGGTTATAATACTCAGACATATGTCATCTGATGCAGGTTCAACCGCGAGATACATAATAGCGAAATACAAGAATATGATTTGTGAAGTTTGTGAATGAAAATATGGTAAGTTAAGGATATGTGTTATAATGTCTTAAAAGTCGCTCACAGACGACGGACGCGAGGTTGACACGCAATTCTTGTATGTAGTGCAAATATGAAGGCTCTGAATAATATACGAAGCAATCTCCGTATTGAGAACGCCTCGCATTTTATATCCCAATATCGTCGAATAGTCGAAACTGTCCCTAGGTTCTAACTAGGTAAGAACCAATAAAAGCAGAGTGAGCCAAATTAGACGAGAACATTGGGTTCAGCAAACTTGCAAATTTGGATAAATATTAATCTGCTGGCAGATCAAATAAATTTAATTGGTTTATTTGTTTATGGAAGAAAGCCGCAGGCGAAGCCCGTTTAATTATCAAACAATCGTTGCCTTTCAAATAAATAAGCTAAATACAAAATGTGGTAACAAAATAAATGGTAAAAATTATGTATTTATATCAACGTATAAAATAAGCGAAAGGGTCCTTTAAAAAAAATACATTGTTCATGAGTAGAATCGTTAAATCCAAATTTTGTCATAAACTCAAAATAATATTAATTATCTTAAACATATTATATTATATGGAGTAGGTGAGAGGGTTTAACCTCCGAAATGAAGTACACCCTCGCTCGTAAGGCATTTAGTTGAGTTAATAGACAAACTCGTGTCGGCAAAGTTGGTTGGACTGGATCTGGTGGAGCGATGTGCCAATATTAAGTAGTCGCAACATCTAAGTCTAGGCCTCAACAGTGCGTTCGTGTGAGAATGACTATGTACCATCCATGAACCTAGAAAAAACAACGGATGTCTGTCTGTCTGTTCCTATGTATGCTTAGATCTTTAAGACTACGCAACGGGTTTTGATTCGGTTTTCTTAATATATAGTGATTTAAGAGGACGGTTTTAGTATATAATTTTCAACACGAGCGAAGTCGCGGGCACCCAGCTATCTACTAAAAATAAAGATACAACCCCTGAAAATTTTATAACAGCAAAGATGTCAGGCGTTATATTGCTTTACACATTTAGCCAGGCGCTACACATCCCTCACTTTTAACGCGGGCGAAGTCGCGGGCACCAGCTAGTATACTAATAAAATGAAGCACCATAGTAAGCTCGGTAACGTGTATTTACACGTTAACACCCATTTATACAAACCATGGTAAGCTCGAAATCCGCCATTACGCTGATAGCGTTGATTAATGCACACGTAATGAGTAATTAAAATAACTATATCATTATGCCAGCTGCGTCGTGAAATGTTGTTCCTGTAGCACTTTACATGATGAAAAAGAACAAGGAATTACTTTCCACATGTAAAAACGCAAACGCACACATAAAAACGAGCCGCCATTATGCTTCACTTTTACAGTGATAGTACTCCGTCCGTTGTTTTTTCTAGGTTCATGGTGCCACCTATGAAGATATCTGCTTAAGTTTGAGCACTGTTTAAGAGTACCTACATGTCTTTTTAAAGTGCAACTTCTTTGCGCGCGACGAGAGTAAAAATACAAGGTCAAATATTATGTGACTCTTTAATGTAACGATAACGTGTCGCTTCTTGTAATGTTTCTGCATGACATTTACCACTTTCTACAAATTCGATCGCCAGAGAATTTTTACTTTTGACACTCGTTTTTTGCACATAGAACTGCACATATCGCACGAAATTACAATTTCATTTCGTGCTCGCGGTGACAAGAAAAATGAGTCAAATTTAGTTTCTCTGTGCTGGGCACAAGATGGAAACATTAATACAGGTAACTAACGACAAACCGCGGCCCTCCATGTGAGCATAAGCCCCTTCCCCTGCCTGCTACTTTGTTGAGAAACTCCCTTCCTCAAACCTTTTCAATATTATCAGACGTTAGTCTGCGTGCGAAGAGAAATTACACATCTTTCTTATCCTCTCTTATTACTGACTTTGTGCGACATGCAATGCTGGCATTGGCAGAATTAGTTAAGACACTAGCGACCCGCTCCCGGCTTTGCCTGCGTCCGATCGCTACCATACTTCACAGGATTACCCGCTAGACTAATCTGAAGATTGTCTGAAAGTTTCATCAAAATCGGTATAGCGGTTTTGGAGTCCGTAGGGAACATACACACACACATCGCCTTTTAGATACATATTAAGATTTGCTTGATGACGATAAGCTATGAAGGATCACTCAATGGATTGCTGTCGAAACAAATTCAAAATACTTGAAACATCTGAGAAAGGCAAGACTTGTCAAAGTAGATATAAATTGAGTTAACCAATCGATTAATTTTATTAAGTGACTTATGCAATCGTTCTAAGTCGAGACAGAGATGCTATAAATCCTAATACTTTTGTAAACACCAATGTGGTTTCTGCTTGCTGTAGAACTTCATACCCGTATGAGAATAGATGGTTTAATTTTAAAACCGACGATATTAAACTTGACAAAACACGTGGACTTGACGTTCGTCGACGTAAACAGCATTTCCTCGGCAGAGGGAAAGGCTCGACAAAGGTGTCTTAGGTCTTTCTATGTCTGTTTATGTCTGTCTTTCTTGATTGTCAAACGTTATATTTCTCTTCTTGGCTTCATTTATATTAATATAATATTATTATAAAGAGGAAAGATTTGATTGTTTGTTTGAATTGAAACTATATTATCAGCGAGTAATATAGGCTATATATATTCTATAGTTACGCGAACGAAATCGCGTGCAACAGCTAGTTAGCAAAAAAAATGGATTTGTTTTCAGGTCTCAAATGAGTTAGATTTAACTTGAGACAGGATCGTAGTAAGTATTGCCTTCGTTCTTAGCTATTATTTCCATTTAAACTTTATTATATTATAAATTTTATTACCCTTTGTTTAGAGTGTCACTAGTTAGAGTTTCAGTATATGTAAATATTAGTATTTGGGGTAACAGAGAAGTAAGCATGTATAATATATTAGAGAAAATAAATACATATTAGGTATATGTTATCGTGATTATTATGTTAGAAGTCATACACTCGTTCATCGAACCTTTTAATAAAGATCTCAAATGCAGAAATAGAGCGCTCGTGTGGGACACGGGGAACCCGGTAATGTGAGCTGAAATTAAAATGCAAATAAACCTATTGTGCAAACAATTTAAGATAAGAAAAGTTACTATGAAATACTATAAACAATAGATTATGAAGGAAATATATGCTGTAGGAACTGAATCAATCAGTCAATACTAATAATATATGGATGGATGTATGTGTGTGTGTGTGTGTGTGTGTGAACTTTCATGAAACTTGATGAGACCTACAGGACACAGGATAGGCTCCTTTTTTCTTTTTCAACGCGGACGAAGTCGCGGGCACCAAATAGTTATCTATATATCTGTATACCATCGAATCTGTATTCTTACATATAATAAAATCTTATAAGAGCCATGTCTGTACATAAATATTTTTCAAAAAACTATTTGTACACGTTGTACTTGTTTATATTTCAGAGATCAAAAAGTTTTTGAATTTTTCTCTCTCTGTACACGCTAATTTCAGAAACTACTCAGTGGATTTGGATATAATTTGGCACACAGCTAGTTTATTACCTAGATTAACATATAGAATACTTTTTACCATGTAAAAATGTTTGGTTCCTGTGGGATTTTAAGAATACAAACTAGCGCGTACCTACTACGTACGGGCACAGCTATTACCTACATTTAAAATTGTAAAAATTTTGTGGCATTAGATAAACATTAAACTATTGGAATTAATTATCTATTTAAAAAAACGCATCGATTTAATAACTTTACAAGGTAAGGTGGAGTTTAAATTAAAAAAATAACAAAAACAAATCTAATTTCTAAATGCGTCGATACTGAAACTCGAAATATTGTTGACATTTGACAATGACATGACGTTTGTTTGACGTTGCTATACCCAGTAAAAATAACAAATGAGCGTTGGATATTTTGGGATTTAATAATTATTAAGTTAAAAACACATTTATGTAACTGTCGATCCACATGAGTTTCTTTGAAATATATTTAAATCAAATTGTGATTTTATTAATTTTATTTTTGTTTTAAAACTTGTAATATTAATATATCTAAACTATATATATATAATTTATAGTGTATAATAAAAACCAAAAATAAGCTAATTTAAAATTAAATCTAATCCTAAATTAAGTATATATATTTACACTTATATATTTTTTGGGTAGAAACGTTATTGTCTACATAGACCTCACTCGTAGATTGGACAAGGCACAGAATTAACTGTGACGCAGAAGAACTAATTAGAATCATTCAACGTGGTCGAAATAGCCTAATCATAGATAGCCTAGCATAGCCTAGCCAGCCTAGCATAGATGATGTGGGGCAGAATATAAGCGAAGCCTTGGCCTTGGAATGGAAATCAAGTCGAAACGCCCATGGAGCTGACAGTGTTTGGTGAAGCTTGTTTGATGATCCTTTATAATGCGCACTGTCAAGGTTTGGAACTCCCTGAGCAATTCTATCTCTTATAATAATAAAAAAAAACTCAATTAAATAGATCCTGGACTCCTGTAGTCTAATGATACTGATGAATCACTTAACATCTGAGAGGCACAGCAAATAAACATACGAAGTCAATAACATGATAATATGCAATGAAAAGTAAAAAAGAGGATACTGGATTTGTAAAAATATCCAAAGTGAGGTTAAATGACAATGATCACCGGCGGTTGACCACTAACCCTTCCTCTACCCACTAATTCAAGTACAATCGCCGCCCATTAAGACCGTATTAAGGGTTGGCCACTGAACAATGCTTTTTAATATCACGACCGATCCAAATCTTTTAAATATTCAACTTTGACCAAAATTCATCATAGCAATAACATCAATCATGATTTTTTGTTACATGAATTTAATGAAATTTCGCCCCTCATTTTTTAATTTTATTCTATGAACCTAATTCCAATGCGCGGCTATACTAAGACAACTAAAAATATTTTCTTCATTTATATTGATATTTCGTCTGATTTTTATATTTAAACCAAATAATTATGGTGTAAATACTACGAGTACTCGTATAAAGGAATATTAGAAGTAAATATCTTTCAGTAACACTTTAACTGTTCTAATATTTGATGCGATGGTGTCCAATATATATATATTTTTTGTGTTAAGTTCGACAGACAGGCTGACAATCTACTTGGTGGTAGGTGGCTACCGTGGTCTTCTGGAAGTGGGTGGTTACTACCGCTAGAGGTTTATCTAACTAAATAAATGAAAAATTTATTTATTATGTATAGCAAAGAAAAAAACATTATATTGAAGAAATATACTTGAAGAACCATAACAGTGTACGTAAATGTGGGACGTCCGCAATTATGCCCGACGAACATGAAAAAAATGTCACATACATTTATGTCAGCATGTGGTTAGCGCGTAAGCCACACCAGTATACGATTGTTCCTCGTCACTTTCCATCTTACCTAAATAATAAATGAAGTGTACACCCTTGTGGGTCACCGCTAATGGATCGAACTAGCATAACGACGACCCGACTGATAAGTATTTCAACAACACATCATCGCTAATCACCGCACTCTCCGTTGCTTGCCAACTCATTAATTTGTTATCGATAGGGGTGAGACAAGCGGCTCTGGCCATCAAAGGGTTGCCGTACTAAGAAATCTTAGCTCACTTTAATAATAATAATAATAATAATAATAATAATAATAATTTTTCCTGAATGATTCGGGTGGCGGGCTCCGTAGGGCGATCGTAGAATGTGACAACGGACTCACCCCTCTGTCCCTATCCGATCAGCAGTGGCGGGATCCGGTGATACCGAGCGCCTCTGCCAGGGGGGCCGTATGGAAGGAGAAAGAGTTGCACGGGCGGTTTTACAAGGCTCTCCATGAGCCTCATATTGACCGTAAAGCCTCCGTGCACTGGCTGCGCTTCGGCGATCTCTTTGGAGAGACCGAGGGTTTTGTCTGTGCGATACAGGATCAGGTGGTCAAGACGCGGAATTATCGGAGGTACATCATAAAGGATGGCACAGAGGACATATGTCGAGCCTGTCGCCATCCCGGAGAGACTCTCCGACATGTCACCTCCGGTTGTTCGGCGCTTGCCAACACTGAGCACTTGCACAGGCACAACCAAGCAGCCAGGATCCTGCATCAGGAGCTCGCTCTGAAATACGGCTTCCTTGAGCAGAGGATGCCTTATTATCGGTACTCGCCGGAGCCAGTCCTCGAGAACGGCCGTGCCAAGCTCTACTGGGACCGGCCCATCATCACGGACAGGACTATTCTAGCGAATAGACCTGATATCGTGCTGATGGACCGGGAGCAGTCGAGGGTGTTTTTAGTGGACGTGACTATCCCGCATGATGACGGTCTCGTGAAGGCTGAAACCGAAAAGAAGAGGAAGTACCTCGATTTGGCCCACGAGATCGTTGACATGTGGGCTGTTGCGTCCGCTGAAATCATCCCAGTTGTTCTGTCCGTCAATGGTTTGATCCCAGCCACTCTCAGTGATAACCTGAAGCGGTTGGGATTCCGTGGCGGTTCCCTCCCGGGCCAAATGCAGAGAGCGGTGTTGCTCGATACAGCCAGGATCGTGCGTCGGTTTCTGTCGTTGTCGCCCTGAACCCCGACCGACTGTGCTTCTGTCGGGGGTAACACCGTCTCCCCCTCATTTTGGCTTTTCGAGGGGGAGCCGAGTTAAATTGAAGGATAATAATAATAATAAATGGTAGTACCATGGAAGCCAAAAACTATAGACCCATCACATGTCTACCAACATTGTACAAATTACTCACATCCATTCTGAGGACAAAAATTAATTCGCACATAGTTGCAAATAATATTTTGGCCCCAGCTCAGAATGGATGTAGAGTTGGGTCCCGTGGTACTAAGGAGCTCCTCCTCATAGACATGACCATTTGTCAAAATGTCAGGCGGAACAGAGGGGCTCTGTCGACAGCTTGGATTGACTATAAGAAGGCCTATGATTCGATGCCCCATTCGTGGTTGAGAAGGATTTTGGAGTTGTATAAAATTGATTCAACTCTAAGATCCTTCTTAAGCATATGCATGGAGCAATGGACCACTGTCCTTCATCAACCAAGCAGTCTACAGAGCGCCTCTGGTCTGCAAGACGAAATAAGCATAAAGCGAGGCATCTTTCAAGGCGACAGCCTGAGTCCACTATGGTTTTGCCTAGCCTTGAATCCTCTCAGCACATTGCTGAAGGATTCAACACTAGGCTATCGATTACGGAGAGGGGGAGAGGTCATTTCTCACCTACTGTACATGGATGATCTCAAACTATTCGCATCCAAACGCCAAGATCTGTTAGAGTTGCTGAAAATAACAGAAACTTTTAGCAACTCTATAAAGATGGAGTTTGGTGTAGATAAGTGTGCGGTCATGCATGTACAGCGGGGCAAGGTTGTAAATTCTTCTAATTTACAACTTACTGAAGTGACCTTTAAATCTCTCTCTGAAATCGAAACCTACAAGTATCTTGGTATGTCACAGTCATTGGGTATCGTTGACAGGGACATAAAACAGAGGGTGAAGGAGCGCTTCTTTTGTCGCCTGACAAAAGTACTTAAGAGTCTTTTGTCGGGTGGTAATAGGGTGCGCGCCTTCAACAGCTGGGTTATGCCCGTGTTAACCTACTCCTTTGGCATACTAAGATGGACGCAGACTGAACTAGATGCCTTGGACAGAAGGGTTCGTCAACTGCTCACCACACACCGGATGTTACACCCGCGCTCGTCTGTTATGAGACTGTATATTCCTCGGAAATTGGGGGGCCGAGGCTATCTGAATGCCAAGGATCTTCATAACCGAGAAATATGCAGTCTCAGGGAATATTTCCTTAACAACGAGTGCGGGATACATCATGATGTTGTGACGGTTGACAAACACTTCACTCCTCTATGCTTATCTCACGAGAACTGGCGCAAACCAGTAATATTGAGTGCTGAGAATCGCAGGGAGATATGGAAGAGCAAGGAATTGCACGGGCGGTTCTATCGAGCCCTCAACGGACTCGATGTAGACCCGCTCGCTTCAATAAACTGGCTACGTTTTGGTGACCTATTTGGGGAAACCGAAGGTTTTGTCTGTGCAATAGCAGATGAAGTTATCAAGACGAGAAACTACCGGAAATATATTCTCAAAGACGGTACGGCCGACATTTGTCGAGCATGCCACCGTCCAGGAGAATCATTGAGACATATTATTTCCGGTTGTTCTCATCTTGCTAACGGCGAGTATTTGCACAGACATAACCAAGTAGCCAGAATTATTCACCAACAACTTGCTCTTCAATATCACCTTGTTGAATTTGAAGTACCGTATTACAAATATGTGCCTGCGCCCGTCCTTGAAAATGGTCATGCCACGCTCTATTGGGATCGCTCCATAATCACGGACAGGACTATTGTCGCCAATAAGCCTGACATCGTGGTTATTGACCGATCCCAACGCCGGACGATGCTTGTTGACATTACTGTCCCACATGACGAAAACCTCGTGAAAGCCGAGAAAGACAAACTTACCAAGTACATAGACTTGGCTCACGAGGTGACCGCCATGTGGGATGTGGATTCGACAATCATCGTCCCGATAGTCGTATCGGCGAACGGTCTTATAGCGAAGAGTCTCGACCAACATCTTAAGAGTCTCTCGCTAGATGGTTGGATCAAGGGTCAGATACAGAAGGCGGTACTTCTGAACACGGCACGAATTGTCAGGAGGTTCCTCACTCTGCAGCCCTAACCACCGGTAGCTTGGGCCTAGCCCCGCTACTAGCGGATATCTAGTTTTAAGTTTTTTATGATATATATTGTTTTTTTTTTTTTTTTTGTTTATAATTTATATTGTAAAAAATTTAAAATTAAGAAAATAAAATAAATAAGTGAATAATAATAATATTCTTTATGCGGGTTACTTGGACCCAAAGTGTTAGTAGACATCTTACAAAACCTATACTTATAGTACAGGTACTTTAACCGTCTGTAAACATCAATGTACTACAAATATGGATTTCACACGCCACACAAAACACTACGAACTTTATGGAACATTTAAAGTCATATATGCTTAGAACATGAACTCTTGTCATCTGTCATTTTTAGGCGTACTTTTTATGTGCCGCTTTGGCATTTGTGACGCAAATTCCATAGTTGTAGTACTTCGATGTCTGTGACTAATTTTAGTTAAAAGTGTAACCTATGTACATAGTAATTTTTAGACATAGCCTGAATTATAACAATATGTTTTTATCACTATTTTTTGGGAACAATTCAAATCTAGCCTTTAAAATGCTCTATGCATATTTAAGCACTAATTTTGAGCACTGAAACCTAAATTTAACCGTCGTCACGTTTCTCAGCATAATGTAATTCGTGAAGGTCGCCCGTCAATTGCGGACAAGGATAATTAGGACCTCTTTAAAACACTTGACATTTGGGTGTCACACACACACCCAAAAAACATTTCACACGAACCAGCTCCTTTTGAAAATACACTACATATAACTTAGTCACATTACTTTAAAGATATTTCTCAAACAGTGTCAAATGTTGAACTCAGCCGAGACGTAAACTCGGCTGATGACTAAGCCCCAGAATGAAATTGTTATCAATTTTGTCGTCACATTTTAAAACTCCGTCGCGTGTACCCTTACGTCCGACCATTTGATACGGAACCCCTATCAAAATTTCGGACGATATTAACCCCGTGAACAAATTTCGTATTGTTTACTGTCCGATTTCCGCCATTGTTTTTGTTACCCATTAACAAACAACATTGCTGGGGAACGTTATATTCATATTTTATAACTTAATTGATATATGGCAGGACACACAGGAATAATCACAAATAAACACGGTAGCAAAGGCCATTCCTCCTATTCATAATCTAGTAGATCGTCAACCAGCCTGCCAAAAGTGTCATAAAAATAGCCAAATGTAATTTGAACGTGAACAGCATAGTATGCCCATAAGCAGAAGGTGAAAATCATTTGACACGTTTGGTCTAGTGGCTAGTAACCCTAGCTGTTAACCAAACGGTCACGGGTTCGAATCCCGCTAGGGGCAATGTTTATGTGGTTAAGATTTTACCTTTGTACCTGAGTCATGGATGTTTTGTATTTACAATATGTATGTATTTACAAAAAAAAGTAATTGGTTGCTTAGTTGCTTACTGTGGAACTAGATGGTGCTGTGTAGAATGTGTGAAGATATTTATTTATTTTATTTATTTATTTGTTTCTGTGAGATTAATCACATATAGGTATAGAGAAGTAGCAAAGGTTCTTACGCAGTACAGGTGAGTACACAAGTACACATATTACAAATATTTATATTGAATACAAAGCGCGTGTCTCCGAGAGACTGGCGAAGGACTAACTTTGCAACTTCAAAACTTTTATCTTTTTACTTTGCCCCGGGAAAGTTTGCTACTTATGGTTCTTTCTCGAGAAAATATTATGATGGAATATCAATATTATGTGCAAAAGATACTGTGTGTACAGTTGGCAAAAACATAAAAGACGAGGGTCAACGATGAGCACGTAATTAACTCCAATAAAGATATCCCCAAAGTGGTATGGAGCTTTTAAGAGATTTCGTTTAAACGTAGAATACACGAGGAAAGCACACGAAAGGAGGTCATCGATAAGAAGGCTGTATATAAATAGATACATTTGGAACGTTTCGATAGGGTTCTTTATCTTTTATGCTCTTTCATTGGTGAATACAGAGGAAATGAATTGAAAGGGACGTTGTGACCTTTACATTAAGTACGACAGTCAAAATATTGACAAAACATTTCTAATCAGGATTCCTTTTAACGTATGGTAGTTAGAGCACAAATATGGCAAGTAAAGTCGGGGGTAAGAAAAGGTTCGTCTCTTTCGTTAGGTCTTTAGGGGTAAGACATTTGCTTGCAACAGGGAAATTTTTTAGTAATGCCAAATATTTCATTTCAAACGTCAGTTGTCTGCTTTGTAGTGCTTTAGTTTCAAAAGGTACTGAGAGTGTAAGACTTGATAAAGGAACGAATTTGGAAAATGATGAAGGTTTTCGCATCCCGACTGTACATTTATAAAAAAAAATAGAAAGTATAAATTTTGTTGTGCGCAAATATGGTAACCATACTATGTACAGGTTAGAATTTACTGATTAGGTTAGAATTTACACAAACCACACATGTGCTCTATCGATATACGACTTTCCAGAGATTGTTTAGATCAATTTTGGAGCGCACTCTAGTCGAGTACAGATAATAAATAAAGTAAGATCTGCAATAGCGAAAAGCAACTCGGTAACAGATTGTAGTATTTACACGCTTTTTGCCAATCACGAGCGGAGATTGCCAACTGCAAAAAGTTGACCCGCACTCACTTCGCTTTCTGTCCCCCATTGTATACGCTTGCTCCTTTTACCCAATATTAATCTGTGGACAGGCTATTTCCACGTTGCGACAAATCTCTATATATAAAAATGTTGTAGCCGACGGATTTACTTGAAATTTTTACAAAATATGCAATTCGCTTCAAGGATTAATCATATTTATTTTTCGAGTAATAATCGAGTAATCTCGATCTCGAGATAAATTGCTCGAGAAAAATCTCGAGAAAGCGGGAACTAACTCGCTGATAACCGATAATATAGAACCGCTGTCACATTTAAAGTGGAAGTTAGCCGTTGTTATGGCAGCCGAGTTATTATAAGATTGAGCCACAGCGAACCGTGGTCGGATTCAGCTAGTACTCGTATATATGTTATAATTATTATTGCCAGACTATACGTAATGACATTTATAGTTCTGTTGGGTATGCATTTAGACCAGTACCGACATTAATATTTTCATATGGCGTCATAGTGGCGAAAAGTCAACAACTTCGTTTATCTTTCTTTCCATAAGTGAAAACCGCATTGAAATCCGTTGGTTTTTTTAGAAGTACTTAGTAAACGGAGAAACATGCATGACGGATTTATAATACGTAGTTAAATATTTTATGAAAGAAATGATTACTGTGAGTCAACCGTGACAGCGAGATATGCCATCGCAGTTTTATTTAGAATTTTAGAATAATTACAAGTAGTACATCATTTTTATGTCATATCTTACGGCTTAGGCTACGTTAAGCCATGTAAATTAGCGACTTGGTTGCAAAGTGTATACTTAATTAGGTACATAATATGTATATATAGACTTTCCTTGAAAAATGACCTAAATGATGGTGTGTGGTGTATGAGTTAGCGGCCATAAAAACAGAACTTTAACTACCACTTCAATTAATACTATATAAAGATTAGAAAAGTCCTCCGCGGCCTATGTCTGTCTGTCTATTCGCGATAAACTCAAAAACTACTGCACCAATTTTCATGCTGTTTGCACCAATGGATAGAGTGGTTCTCGAGGAAGATTTTTGTATATAATTTACAAAGTTACGCATTCGAAGTCGCGGGCAGTAAGCTAGTATAACTATAGTTGAACTTATTGCTCGATATTAATTAGCCGATACATGACGACTTGATTTCTCATTCAATAAGAATCTTCGATTCCCTAATAAATTGAATAGGTCTGTTAATGAGTCGGCAATTTGTGAACAGGGTCCGTCCTTTGGTTGTTGCGGAAATAAACCTTGTAAGTCCCCTCACGCCCCACCACCGCCTTCAGTCGACGAACTAATTAGCTCGTTCTACTTGTCTTAGCTGCAACCCCTTTTTGTCCTCTCTAATAAGTATTAACTTTTATCAAATTAGTGTTTGTATGTCTAGTAATGTAGGACACTTGCTTTGCCGTCTCTGGTATTACATAATCCTAAGTAAATAGTAATTTGTGATGCGAAATTCACTAACAATTAAGAGAGAAAGAAGCCAGCTATAAAAGGAAATCCAAAAGGAAATTATAGTGAAGCCAAGGAGACAACGCATACAATGTAAACAAACCCACCATTCTGTTTCATTGTATAGAAAGCACTACATCTATGGATGTCGCACGCCATACAAAACACTACGAACTTTATGGAACATTTAAAAGTGACATAATATGCGTAGAACATGAATTCTTGTCATCTGTCATTTATAACCAACCATACATCTGTCATATTTTAAAGAAAATGTGACTTTACGTCAACACATAGGAGTTTAAAGTGGTTTAGGCGTTTTAGGCGCCCTTTTTATGTGCCGCTTTGACATTTGTAACGCAAATTCCATAGTTGTAGTACTTCGATGATAGGAAGCCATCTTGACAACCCTTGAAAGTTTCTTCACATACTTTGCGTTATATCGTTGGCCTTGCTTTAGTCGCAGCCTCCTTATACTGTTTTCCCGCGACTCGTCTGAGCACTAAGTGAAGGCAAGCAGGCGAAAGTTTGTTTTAATCTATCAAAGAATACTTCATGCAATTTTCTACAAGCCTTCTTCGAGAGGTATTTTTAAATTAAGTTATCTTAAGTTAATTTAGAAATACCTCTTGGCGAAAGCCCCCGATGAAAATGCTATAGAAGTTTCAACTACTGTATGTATACAGCCAGAAGCTATAATTATATATAGTTTGCTCAACTCCGCTCTTATTTCCATACATTGAATGAGTTTGTGAGTCCTAGAGACTATTCAAACCGAACTAACGGTGTTCAAATAATTTACGAAGTTGGCTTTAAAAGCTAAACTCTAAACTCTCGTGAACATGACATTGATTTGTAAACCATTAACTTAGTCTTCACTGGCCAATTCAATAGTTTGTACATTGACAACTTTTTCGACAAAGGAAATGGAAGTAAGTTTTGACGACCCCGTTGGATGAATGGTTAAGGTACAGAGCCTTAACTTAACGCTCTGTCTCAGGGGCTCAAGGTTCGATTCCCGGCAGGGTCTGGTCTGGATTTTGAAAGTAGTAGCTTAGAACATTGCATTTCGCAGTCATCCATAGTGAAATAATAGCATGTGTGCTGTTGCGTTTTGGTGAAGGAGTATGGGATGTCAGAGCCATCGAACTAAGAGCCCATTTTCCATATTTCTTCTCAATCGCTTATTTTACTTGTGTAGCGTCGCTTGTGTTATGGCGACGGTAGCCACCTACCATAAAATGGACCGTCAGCATGTCTGTTGACTTTAACATACTAAATTGATATTATCAAAAAGCGCTACAAAGTTGAATATAAGTATTTAAAAGCCTTCAAGAGCAGCTGATTAAGCCGAGTTTTGTATTTAACGAAAGGAAAACCCGTCAACGAATGAAAAGCTCTAATTAAATGTCGTTAAGTGCTAACGACAAGAAAAATGAGAACTTTAATTAAGTTTACGACCATTTTTTTAAAAGTGTTAATTTTTTATTTAACACTTTTGAAAACAACACGAACGAGCTTGGTAGTCGTTACCAAAATATCAATTTTGCCACCAAACCAAACCTGTGTTAACAAACATGAGTTATCCTATCCTTAGTCGTTCTAAGCAGTCACCTGTTTCGTTGGTAAGTCCAATCAGACTGCAGGGTTCCCTAAACTCAAAAATTAAATTCAAGTTTTTTGTTATATTCGTGCCTTACTATATTTCTTATAGAGATGAAATAACAATAGTGTAGACGAAGCTGTTGTTGCTTATTTAATGATTATTTTGTAATACTTGGGGCTTACAAATTTCTAGTCCAAAATAGCAAGTACGAAGTAATTTTGATAACAATTATGGATAGCATTGAAAGATAAATGACGAATAAAATTATATTTATTTATTTAACAGACAATAATGGTTATTTCTCGCGATCTCAAGCTTAAACGGAGAAGTTTTTATATAAAAATTGCACCTTAGGCGAAGCCGGGAGCGGGTGACTAGTTATATATTAAATACAAATCGATGTATGTAAATTAATATGTATAACGGATTTTGATAAGGTTTTCACTAGTGGAAAGAGCGATAAATGAGGAATGTTTGGTATGCAATTTGCAGAAAAAATTTACACCTCGAGCGGGTTGCTAGTATAATATGTTTATAAATAAAAATCCAGGGACGCGGACGCGTGCAGAAGCTAGTATATTATAACAAGCGAAGTATATATTTGAGTAAGAGGACGGAGGGGACAGAGACAATGTAAATGTAAAGCGATTTGGATCCGTCGAGAACCTTAATGAATCTCATTCGCTTTTATCGACTGCAATTAAAATTTGTTTTTCATGCTAATGAGGAATTGGACTTAGTCATGCGCGATGAATTTCCCCGAGATCCCCTCTCACCCGTCTCTAAGGAAAGTTGACGAAAATATTCCGCCGACGAGCTTCTAAATCTTGTAATTTCGCGGTCATTTCGTTATTCATCGGAGTGAATGTACGTCAAGCGGACATTTTGGGCTCAAACTACCGGCCACCGCTTTTATGAGAACTTACGGACCGTTTTTCTTATTTTTCTTTTACATAAATTATCAACCATTAATTATTTTGTGTCGATCTTATTTTTATATGGGATTTTTTATATAATTATATTTAATAACTTAAACCGAACAGAGAAAGAAAGCGAAGCGCTGCCACTTATATGATTATAGTTTAGTTTGACAGGAAAGGTTGACACCCTACGACCCAAGATATATTATTTCGAAGCCTACGACGCATTTTCTGTATCCCCTATCTATGGTTTCACATATACTTTCCCATTTCAAAAAATCACCCTGCATAATAGGGCAAGCTACAAACGCATGCCAAAATCGAAACATTTTTATATGAATGACTTCAGATAGTAAATATATTTCATTGTATCACTACATATTATAAAAAAAGTCCCCCGCCTTGTCTGTCTGTCTGTCTGTTCGCGATAAACTCAAAAACTACGATTTTCATGCTGTTTTCACCAATGGATAGAGTGGTTCTCGAGGATGGTTTTAAGTATATAATTTACAAAGTTACGCGGGCGAAGTCGCGGGCACCAGCTAGTTTGTAATAAAGTTTTAAGTAATAATTAAGCTCGGTTAAAATTGTATTAGATTATAGAAGTAACAGAGAGACCAAATTAAAGCACTCAGTTAAATGGGAACTCCCAAACAATGAACCTGCGTACTCATAAAGAATCTCCCTTTAGAAAATAATTCCGCGCTTGTTTCTCAGTAATTGGCAAATACGGCAAAGGTCCACGATTGACTAGACTTATTTTCCATGAGTTCCATGAAAAAAAAAGTTTCAAAAAAGTGTGAGAGTTCATGTAAGATTAATGCCAACGATTACTGGTTAAGTAATATTTTGATTTATGTTAATACTTACTTAAAGTATTGTACATTTTAGTCGCCCTGAAAATGTCAAACTTATCTACATCGTAGGCGATACTTTTAACCAAGTAGTCAAGAAAAGATTGTCGAACTAATGACCAAGCGTTGTCTAACTGTGATTACATTACTCATTTATTATTATAATATTAATAATTTTATAATTATAATATTACTCGTTTAATAATATTAAATAATAATAAATTTGACGACCTAATGAGGGCAGTTATGTGGAAAGCTGTGTTTAGTAAGTACTTACTACTGATATAA
This sequence comes from Synanthedon formicaeformis, assembly GCA_945859745.1. NCBI lineage: Eukaryota > Metazoa > Arthropoda > Insecta > Lepidoptera > Sesiidae > Synanthedon > Synanthedon formicaeformis. The sequence goes on from OX243973.1 coordinate 9,352,451, forward strand.
AAAATTACGCTTAAGTCAATTGCGGTAAATGGGACGATAATTTAAACAAAAACATACAAATAGCCTATACAAATAAGGTACAAAAAATAAATTATTTACGGAAAGAAAATTACGGTTCCGAATAAAACGAATTTACTTTACTACATCAGCGAGTCTATAACTCGTTTTTTTTATAAGAAAAAACATTTCGGTTGCGTAAAAGGAAATAAAACAGAGAAACAGTGTTGCCGGCCTTGGCGTGTTGTATTGAAATTGATGGATTTGTATTGAGGGCGTAAGGATTCACCTTCCCTTCTCAACTCTGTGGGAACTACTGTCACAGCATGTTCCTGAATATTGCATAGAAAAACCTGTGACAGTGGTTCCGCACACAATAGTACGAGAGCTCTATACACGGCCGAACCACTTCCAAGATTATGGTTTTTAGTGTGAGGAAAGGAATTAGTTTGTTGTGGAAACGGAAGAGGGGGGATAGGGGGTGTATTCCCTCGAGATGAATGCGTATTGAGGTCCTCAGACGTGCGAGCTTGTGGTCTTGTATGCGGTTAGTCGTAGCGGGAAATGCGGGAACGGCCCTTTCAAATCGTACACGTCACTCATTTCATACTTGCCGACGTCACATTCATTTTTGAATAGAGATAGAAAGAGATGAATGTGGTAGAACTCACATTGATACTATTATTATATGTAGACACAAGTACGTGTAAATCCGAGTAGATGAAAAGTTTTAATTGGGAAGCGCCAAACTACAGATAATGCTGTCGGAGTGTTCGTTTAGTTGGAACGTGTCGTTAACTGGAGATTAATGTGTGCTATAGTAGTTTTGGGAAACAATTAATTATACTTTTGTTGTTACTGAAATATTGAGATTATCGTGAGATAAACTAATGCTGTGATCGTGAGATAACTAATGGTTCAATAAACAATACAACTCTACATTATAAACTAATATATTTGAACTAATAACTTAGAACTACCTAGTTGTATTTAGTGGGCAATGAACCTCTATTATTATATATATTTTAGATATTTGCTACAAATATGGCATACATATATCTATACTAATATTATAAAAAGTATAGATTTGTATTTTAGTTTTTAATGAATAAACTCAAAAACTAGTGGACCAATTTTAAAAATTCTTTCACCCATAGAAAGTTACATTATGAGTGAGTATTTTATAAAGATAGGCGGACGAAGTCGCGTGCAACAGCCAGTATGGCAAAAATAATAACTACAACTAAAGGAAAATCTGGAAAAACTGACTCTATTAGGTACAATAAGGCCAAACTATTACTTTGTAGCTTTAAAATATAGTGACACAATTTGACTGGAAATTGAAATTATGATTAGCTATAGATTTATTACAAACTTTGGTTTAGTAATTAATATTACTTCCGTAATCCAAGATTAGCTAAAATTAAATGTTATTTTGACGAAACCCTGTTACCAACTTGTACAGTACGCCGCATATCCTGTTCACAACATACACACCTATGTGCGAGTAATAATGTAATATAAAATGACTCGGGGATAAGTTCGACGGCAGATGGCGTCAGCGTACAATTTAATTCTTGATAGCTCCTGTTTAATAATTTCCAATTAATTTTCAGCGTGTCAGGTAGATTGAAGCTTATTGGGGAAATATACGGTCAGCACATTCGACTTTAATATTAAATCCATTTGGCTCTTTTATGATTTCAATTATTGTCATATTTACTGTAGATTTCGTTCCTATCGTAAAAACACAATATTATATTGATAAGCAGTTTTTAGCTCCGTATATCCTACTAGACTAGCCGATGCCCAAGACTTCTTTCGCGTGAATCTTTTCGTTTTAAGATATGAATATATAATTTTATAAACAAAAACTAAGTAATATTATAAACTTAATAGAAAATAACTAGGTAACTAAAAGACTAGGACTGTTCGCTCACAACGCGACATTTTTTTTTACTTTTACTATTTTTATACCCGTCGTACCTCCCAAGACCCGAACAGACTTATTCATTAAGAACTGACATCATCGTCAACCCCATGATATTAAATGTATTTTGGTATTGATTTTCAAATTATTAAATTTATTTTAGAAGCATTTATTATGAATTTCTTTTATTAAATCACGATATTTTTTTCCAATTTTATTAGTCTAGTAGATTATTAAGAATATTTCGTTTTTCTATTAGAATTAGTATTAATAGACACAGCCATTCCTTTGTGGTGGTGAGCACTTATATTGTAAATGGATGAAAATAAGTAAAGTTTTGTGGGTGGTAGGCAAGCCGGCGGCCATTAGGAAAGCGTGTGTGTGCGACGCATTCACTACTTGACAATATTGTGGTAACAAAAGGCTGAAATTTGTCGAGATTGGGGCGAAAAGGGCGAGTCACGCGTCGCGTCGCTCCGGGCACATGACGGATGGCAGACCGAGCCACATTAGACCTTGTCTCCGGGTGCCAACGTTCTCATTTCCTTGTAGCGTGCGGAACGAGGTATCAAAAGAAATGCCTGAGGAATAACCTTATACCAGATATCGTGTATATTACATGCAATTATGTAATAGGCTAAAATGCATTATATGCTGCGGGAAGTAGTGTTACGACACTTTAGAAGCACCAGAGAACAAGTGTAGGAAGTCGAGTGTAAGGAAAGATACCTTTAAATTTTCAGAAATAAATTCTGTTCTAGATCTCCTTACAAGAGCCTTGCTGGACTAGGCTAGATTGAAGCTAATTAGCTAAACAGAGCCAAAAAATTTACAAATACTAAACATGACCCGTCAGATTAGAGATGGATCTGTATTTCCCGTTTTATCCATATCATCTGTCACATAAACCATGTTTATTATAAATGCGACCCAAACAGCTTTGACGTCAGTGGAACCAAAAATATTTTTTACCTTCAGATATTCCGCTACTCTGCGGTCATATTCTATTCCGCCCTTCGGCCCCGTTCGTCTCCGAAATAGCCTGTCCGTCGTGACTTTGTGGTTTCAACCCACATTCGGTACGAAACAAGTAATTAGCTTCAAGTCTATTCACATTCCAAACACATCTACAGAATAATTCTTTGGTAATTTCGTTTAAAATATTGTAAGTCGCATAGAGCTCTCAGCGATCGCTAAAACGATCGTGTAAATGCAAAGCTCGACTTCTGAGCCCGCTCAGAGTATTGCGTACGGATTCGTATCTGTTTTAATTCAGACATGTCTCCATTTTGGGGATCCCTCGGTTTTAATAACATATTCGTACAAGGTCGGTCGAGTTTCATATTCTACACGAGTAACCTTTCGCCGCCAAAACTGTCCACAGAAGGTCCGAACCTCAATTTACCCGGCTAGAACTTTCATTCTTTGTTTTTTTTTTTTATTATTATTTAATAGGGGGACTTCGTTGTTGATGGCGGATTCATAAATGTAGAGATACCATAAAAGAATGAGGCGTGTCCACTGCCGCGTGTTTTACGAGAATACGTGTTTAGGTAAGATTAATATTTTCTTTGAGCGTATTATAATGTACATATCCAACGAATTCTAATATACCATATATATCAAATTCTTTGATCGTTTAGCTATCGAGTGGTGTAATCTGGATAAAATGTATCCCCCGATTTTATTATCACTTTTCTGAATTGCCTCCCACTTATAGGTATAAAAAAGTTTATATATCTAGCTAGGTATATTTACAACGATTTTCAATGTAAGAACAACGCCATTCAGTTAATTCATCTGAAAAAACAACACAAACAAAGGGAATTTTGTATAAAATATCATCAAACGAAGAAACTTGTTCGAAAGACGGCCTTGTTTCGTTACTGTAAGAAGGGGCTTTTATCTGTTTAACTGAAGCGGTAAGTTGCCGGAGGGACGGAGGTACTGAGGGGCGACCCACCTAAACCTCCTCAGCTAAATACACTTTAGCCTTTTTAATATTTTAATATTCACTCAATCACTTCTTATACAGTTCTTTGTATACAAATACATATTTTGGCCAAATGTGTATTTTTTATTTTCGCTTTTTGCCCTTTGATATCGCATGTCTGGATAGCTCAGGATATAACCTCACGTCGTGACGAAAACCAGTACATCTCTTGGCCTCTATATTCGAGGATAGATGTAGGAAGTATAAAATTACTAATCCGACTTAAAGAATTATTAGATGAAGTTGCAGCTGAGAGCTAGTCGTAATAAAAGAGTGCAATTTCTTTGAAAATACATTGAAATGTTGGAAATTGGAAAGCAAACGGAGTGTGCGTCGCGATTGGTTTATTCAAATTCGTCGGAAGCGGATGCGGATAGAATTAGCATCGGAGCGCTTTGCACCGACTAAAAGCATCGCATGTACATCGGTATACACACGTGTCTATGTGTATCACCATAAAAACAATTATTGTAACATAAACAGACGCCATGAAATAACTTTCGGTTCAGCGGGGCAAGGCCGAACTGGTGTAAAATAAACATCGCTCCTAACCCAAGGTATTTGGCGCGGACGCGAACATCAAACTCGGTGGCGATGGCGAATAAACAGACGTGAGACGGTTGAAATGTTCTCAAAACATCAATATGTACATACGAATGTCGATTCGGAATTTAGGATCAAACGTCCAAGGAACTCGCTCGACTGACCAGCGAGTGCTGTTGCCTTCGCGCTAGTAACAAGCGCTGGGTCTCAATTTAAGCCCAGGCTTCTGTCGACGGAATGAATTATTAACGCGACGCCCCAAATCCAACTCGCTATTGTTTCCACGGTTCAAACATTTCCTTTTTACTTCTCAATGCGAACGGCAAGGCCGTTATTCTGCGCTTACTTTTGGGGATACGGTGCCTACGTGAACCTCTATTTTGGAATAATAAGTAGCACTCTAACCACTAGTTAGGTTTGCGCCGATATCTATAATTTTATGTGTTAAGATCGGCAGACAGACTGCCGTTCCACTTGATGGTAGGTGGCTACCGTCGCCTATAACACAAGCAAGTATGTTGCAAGTGCGCTGCCGGCTAAATCTGGCCTAATCAGACCAAAATAAGTGTCAGTTTATAACGTCAAAATATTTGATTTTCACGAAAAAGAGTGTCTGTTTGTTGCGAGGTTGCGACTAATCTCGGAAACGGCTCTACCGACTGACGGGATTCACGGGCAGAATTTAAAAATTTAGACCCGAATTTAGAAGGAGCAACTTAGATTACTTTTTTTTAGAAAAACAAAATGTCTTGGCGAAAGTTGTTTTATTTTAGAAATTGAGTTTTCTTTTGGAAATACAGCAGCGAAGTTTTGCGCAACAAGTGCAAGATTTGAAGAATTTGTGTACTGTGCGCACTCTCGAACAACACGGAGGAGTTATAAACGGAGGAGTTATATGATTGTGTGAAACCGATCGCTTTGGAACCGAGCCACTGGAATCGACGCCAAACAGACAAACGGATTGTATTCGCATTACTTATAAACTTGCATCTATCTAATGCGATATCGAGATACAAAACACTATGGCAATCGTATGACTCGACTTCTCTGGAACAGGGGAGAAGCAAATCCATTCTGTGCCAGTAAAAATGCAATAAAAGCGCGATCCGTACACTTTACGACCGAGAACAGCTGTTTTCAATTATAACTTCGTATAAATCATCTAGTACGCTGTTGAGCGTGTTATAATATAATTCAATTAAATCCATGTAAAAGAAAATCCAAATAATACCTCAATTATCATTACTAATGCTAAAATAACCAAAAATAACAATGTTCTTCCTAAATCCGTATAGCGCTTTGCCTATTAAACGGAAGAATTTTGAAATTTTGTTATAGATTTATTTATTTGTGAATAAACTACTTTTACTTTTTGACAGTGCGCTGTGCGTATTTGTCTAGTTCGGCCACAAATTTTTGGCATTCAATTTTTTTTCACTAATTTGGCCAAATTCCAAATTCATTAACTGTATGCAACGGGACTAATAACAAGCGAGCCAATACTAATTAAACAACAACGTGGTCTAATAAATACGTGATACATAAATATTTTCTATATTAGCGACTCGTTTGACAAAAATGGCTTTCAAATTGAAGGCGACTGAATATCCCATCGTTCACTTGCGCGTATATTTTACTCCAATGGTATCAATTTTATATTGATTTCAGATCACATTAGCTGGTGCCCGCGACTTTGCACGTGCCTCTTTTTCTTAGTTGTTAAAACATTTATTCTTATGTTTAAAACATTATAATAATATCTAAGAAAAATGTACAAACTTTTTTTTACATTTTATTACATTTCGTTTTTCATTCGTTAATGCGTGAAAGGGTAACAAACGAACAAACTCTTTTTCGCATTTCCTATAATATTAGTTAGGATGTATAAATATCCGACGTAACCAAGCAAACTCAACGAGATGAAGTCCAAAGTAATCGCATACTTTCGTAGACGCCATTAAACTCTTCGACAACAAAAAAAGTTTCAGATTTTAATAGCAGATAAAAAGTAATGCCAGTGCAGATGGTCTTTTTGGGACACAACCAAACGTGAGAGACGCCAATATTTACAGTTACATCATCAAACGAAATGTGGTTGTCACATTATACACAATCTCGATTATGTATGAAATCGTTACGACATAATATTGAAATTGTAACAGTAAAGACAGAAATAATGTGTAGTATAAATAAACAATTATGGGTTAAACTGGGACGAGTGAATGCGAAACGGAGCGGTTTCCTAGTGGATGCACTTCGCTCGCCGACGCATTCATCCGCAAACGCTCAATCGCTCAAACGAACTGAGTTTCTGAGTATCCTGAGTTTCTTTCGGGGTTTCTTCTCAGGATCGTCATCTTGGCTTTTTTCCGAAACCCTGGTAAATTTAAATTAATAATGACGATCATAAGAGTTTCTTGTAGAAACCCAATTGATAAATAAATATTTTGATTTTGATTTTGATTTTTGAACCAACTCACTACTGAACTACTGTGCCCAATTCGACAAACGATGACCCCGGGAACCTTATTTACCAATATATTACCTACTAGCTAGTGCCCGCGACTTCGTCCGAGTTGAAAAAGACAAAAGCCGCCTATCTTGTGTCCTGTCCTAGAGCCTATAAACACGGTATCTGAAAACAAAGTAACTTACTCCATGACCAACCCTTACAGATTTATTATTAGTATTGATGATATATTTTTTTAAATCGCGTTTCAAATTAACAGCTTTAAAGTGGGAAAATCAACTGGCAGCATTCACTGTCCCCTTACAGAAGTCCCCCGTTAAATAAGAGCGAGTGAGTTTGTGAACAACGTCTAGAAGTAAGTTTAAGCATCTTCACACCAAAACGCGACGCAAAGATACTTGAAGAGGTCAAATGTTACGCATTGCACATCGCGATATGTAATGTAGCGCTGTGTATATCGCGGCGCTATGAAACATCGCGTTACGCATCGCAGTATCGCGTTATATATCGCGAGATGCATCGCAGCGCTGCGTCAACCCACCGAACCGTTTCGTAGTTATCTATACTAATATTATATAAAGAAAAGATTTAATTGTTTATTTGAATTGAATAGGCTTCGAAACTACTGAACCGATTTGGAAAATTATTTTACTGTTGGGAAGCTATTATTATCAGCGAGTACTATATTTTATAAAGGTACGCGGACGACGTCGCCTGCAACAGCTAGTAGTTAATAAGTTCTATATTGTATAGCTACCTTAAAACGTGCGCGTCGCGTTTCAGTGTGGACTGGCCTTAACATTTTACGGCGACATCTTTATGATGGAATGCCGGAATCTATATAACAATCCGGCTAACACTAAAACAATAATGGACACCTCCGAACTGCCACAACACCTTCCCTTAAACAGTTTACGGTGTATAGTAACACGCATGAATGGGATCGATAGAGGGGGCCGAAAGCCCGCTGCACCCCCTCCCCCTCCCCGGCCGCGGGTCGATGAACCCCTCGGCTACACGTTACACATCTTGCAACTGCAGATCGTCTCACATTTTTCATAATTAACTATTTCACTATCTAAAATTAGCATTTTCACGTATACAATGCAATATACGAGCAAAGCGGAACGCTAAACGCCGCTTGGCTTATAAAAATAGGCATAAAACATAAATGCACAGAAGACACGGGAGTAGTAATCATCTACTTACTGTATCATACAACAAGATTGTCGTTGACATGACTGACGCATTAAACTTAATGTTTACCACATTTTTGAAAAAAAATTCAAGCATGAAGTATGAAGTCGCTTTTCGGCACCAAATGATGTGATCATATGAGTTCGCTCACACTCGATTAGTGCCTGTAAATGAACCAATTAATAAATCCACAGATACAACTTCACTTAACTTTTCTCGTATATGAGATTTTGTGGAGGAAAATTAAACACCTAAATAGTAGATCGACAATACGCTTCTTAATTTATTTTCATTCTTAGTAAATAATAAACAAAAGTAACGCCCCAACAAATTATCAATATCGATAAATTACAATGAAGGGAGGCTGACTAAAGAAATGATTTATCGCCTAAGTTGCCGATCGTGAGTAACAAGCGGAAAACTTCACACGAAAACTCAAATAATATGTTTCATTGAATAGGGAACGTCGAGAAAACGTTATTAAATGAAACGTATACGTAACGTAACGTAATAGAGTAGCATGATTAGAATGATATGAAACTAAAACAGACCTGCTTCAGCGCCCTGACCGACGGACTGAAGGTCTTGCTGAGATCTGCGACGGTGTCGATACTCGGCCCTGTAATCTGGCCATCGCGCGTACTGCCCGGAGGCGTTCAAATACTCTTGCGAGGAGAACCTCGAAGCGCGAGGTGGGGAAAACCCCATCTGGCCGTAGTAGTCGTGTCTGAACACGACGTCCGGGTGGTTCATACCGCCGGGAACTATCTGACTTCCGAAGATTGCTCGGTGGCCCAGATACTCCGCGTTCGTTGGACCGTCCGTTAATTCGTGACCGTGGACAGAGGTGGACCGTTGGGGGCCGTAATCGCGCATGCGATTGGAGAAGTCCAGTCCCATTCGATGGGGAGAGTAGTCGAGACCCCTCGGACCCATTTCAAAGTGGCCATGTCCGCGGCCGCTCCGATAAAAGTTGGGCGAAAATGGATTTTTGGTATCGTGACCTTGTCGCAGTCCGGCGGTACTCTCTTTCGCTTTATCTTCAGATTTAGTCTTTTCGGTCTGATCTCGCCGTTTCTCGGTTCCATTAGAACTGGCCTCTTTCCTCGGGAGGTCCTGGGAACTTTTCTGGCTCTTCTGGTGGGTCAAAAGATCGGACATGTCTTGTGAAGATCGACGATTCATCTCGTGCACCTTCTCTGGCACGAAACCTTGTTGCGGTATTTGCGACATTGTCGCTCGTTGCATCAATTCTTATCACTGATTAACATTAATTGACTAACTTTTAATAAAATGTTTAAAAAGTCACTACAATATATTTGGGTATATTTATATAAACGCAGGGCATTAAGAATTTGTGCAAAATCTATAGTTTAGGAAAAGGAATCACAACCGAACGTGGTATCTGTAATTAGAAATCGATAGGTTCTGAAATGATTTCCTTAGTCACAACCGTGTTTTGCGGTCACATCGAAAAAGAAAGGTCGGACAAACGTTCGCATCGCCGTGGTTTGTGGTGCTTCGTATTTCAAAGAGCACAGAAACGACTTGTTGCTTTAAGATGAGGAAAATTATCAATCTACAGTGCAATATCGTGTACTTCAAGTACAGAACGACTAATTTTAAACAAAATTGAAACTATTTAAATTTTGATGTGAATATAAGACTATTCTTACAACCCCATGTAAGATTATGACATTTCATTAGAAGTTTAATTATTTTTTCATTTAGTTACATTCCTCAATGTAATAATAATAATAATAATATTATATTATTCCTCAATGTGTTAAAATCATTATGGAAATAGCACACACGAGAACCTAGTTGATTTCTATTTAGATTTAAGTATATTTCCTTATAATCTCGAATTTAAGTTTTAAAAATTCATTAACGTTATTTACTCATCAATTGTAAGTATAGCGACAAGTTTATTGTGTGGTTCATAAAAGCGAAGTGGGACGCTCTGTTTTATAAACACACCGTAAACAAAAGTGCAGTAGATCATCTGTAATAGTAATAATGTAATAAAATCTGAGATGCGTGTTACGTCATCTGAATGTATTTAAACCGTAACAAGACTACAAGTCTTGGACTTGAATTAATTTTCAATAAATATTTATCCATAAGAGAAAAGAGTCTGTCTGTACTGGCGTTTTATATGCTGTGCACTACGTCTCGAAAACTCACAAGCAAGTCAGTTCATTAGAGTAATTAACGACCGCGGCCCTCTATACATTGCGACTTCGAAACGGACGTAAAATCTAACGCATTGTGTCATAATATATATATTATATTTCGAAGCTTTTCGTTTCGTCGTGTGTAGTCATTATCGCCGAAAGGAAGATAATGAGGAAAAGAAACTGGCCGAGGTAGGGATGGGAAAGTTGAGACATATATCAAGATTACAGATAACCCGTCCGTTAGTCGGTCCACCTGCACCGTTAGTTGGTTGGCTTCGATCCAGCCACTCGGCTTCTCTCCGTGACCGATCATGCCTCTTTAAAAAAATTTCCATCTTTGGAATTTCGACAAAGTATTAACTGTTTTCTATAATAATTTGCATATACAGGCGAGGTAATAAATATGCATTTTACATTATTCAATAAAATATCCGATAAAAAGGCTTGACTAGAGATCGACAGGCATACTCGTATTATAGCATAGACATTTACAGTAATCCGTAATTATGGGCTTCTTAACACGTGAATATTCAAGGTAAGCTAACTTTCCGAGAGACCACAGTTCACAGTTTAAGAATTAACATTCTTTTTTAATTAGAGGCATTCGTGTTATTTTGTCGATTAGAGTTAAGTAGATACACGTTACGTAATAAAACCTTTACAATCTGTGAAGATAACAATTTGATTGAGGGACCGAGGTACGATTTTAAGAGTTTAATTATTTCTAACTCGTTATAACTTTTGTTTTCAATTGAATTTGCGATCGTCATAAGATTCTTGTTTTCTGTGACATAGTGTAGTACGTTCGAGTCGATTTTTTACAAATATCTATTAAGTTTAAGATACTACTTATCCATTTGCCGAGCTGTCGTCTGGAATTAATACAACATTTAATCAATTTAGAAGCAGTCGTGTGTCCACATATTGTAACAATTAAACTCATATTGATGAAACAAGCTCGATACCATGAGTGTCACGTGCCATCGGTGGATTAGGAGGGGTGAGTAACGGACTTGGAGCTCTTCCCTTATCTAGAGAATCGATTGAGTATTTCTCGTGATTTCTGAAAATTCCGTGTGCAGTTGCAATAGTTGACGTATTGACTTCATTACATGTAGTAGGGTTATTTAACAGGAACCGTAAAATTTTGGTATGAATCATAAAATATCGAATGTTGTGCCAAAAGAAGTATAACTTTATGAGTTATATTTCTGTAGAAGGCTAAATAAGCCATTACAACCTACAAAACGAACGAAAGACAGTGGAGGCGTACATTTACTCCGTGACAGGTGTGTCGGGGAAGGGAAACGCGCGCGTTCTTCTTTTGTACGGGAATGACAAATACCTTCAAACTCTCTTTTGAGCTCGCTAAACGCAAAAGGTATCGATGCGAGGAAATCACTTGTTTTGTGCCTTGTCATCCTATGTCATATTAAACTTATTATACTTTTCTTTGTTTCTATATTTTAAAGCCTAATTTAACTGAAACAAATCCAAGCTGAAATTTTGTCCTTTCCCTTCCAATACTATAAAGGTTTGATTGAAGCAACAAGTCATTTCAGCGAGTGGTTTCTTTAAAATCGATCAATCTCTTTTTGATAATTCCATAAAAATCGTAGTCTTTTCAATCAAGGTACACCGATCCTTGCTTTTGCTTTTCCGTAATTGTAGCTCCGGCCGGTAAACGAGAAGCGATGACAACACAAACCACTTCGAACGAGAAAGGCGACATTTTCGGTCGCAAATTCACCTTAACACTTAATGAGAAAATCACTATTCGTGGTAAAAAAGCACTGATATGTAGTTATAGGCCTCAACATTGAGAGATCGGACACCGTCCAGGCACGACGGGCCGTCGCGAGAGACGTGCGCGCGTTTGGGCGGGCGGGCGGCGACTGGCGGAGGGCGGCGCCCTTCCCCGCCGCTATATGGGTTAACGATCACGCCTGGCTGCGATAACGCTTTGCTTCGTTTGTGGCGATTGCGGTCGAAGGTTCTCTCCTAGACACACACCGCCACTTTACAAAAATGCCCATTGTCCTATTGAAGAGCAAGCGACTAGCTAGGCTCTAGGCGCGTCGGTAACAGAATCGACCGGCACGTGTGGTTTTTTTACCGGCAGGACATTTAGGCTCATTTTATATGAAAGAAATTAACGAAAAAATAATAAGTTACTTATTGTGGTATAATTTATATTATACACACAGTGGTGGGAACTAACAGGGCATTATAATAATTATACATCTTTACATACATAGATTTGAAGTATGTATGTATGCTTTCCCGGATGGCCGCTAACTCCGCGAATTTTTATACGGTTTTCACCATCAGTTAGATAATTTTTCACGGATATATAATAAAACCTAATTTATTTATCTTTGCTGGGCGAATGGGCGGTATCAAGTCACTAGTATTTAACAAAGAAATAATATTCGTCGTATCTAGTTAATGTTTAAACAATTTCAATTCTGTGGACAGAACAGTCGGAGTCTACCCAACGTAATCGTATTTTAAATGTGCTCACCGCTCGTCAACATTATTGATCATGATTAAAATGGCGTTCGGCTTTCATTTTACTGTTTTCATAAGCGAAACATTTACTCACTTTTAGTTAGAGTCCCTTTTCGGCAGGGATAATCTCACCCTTTTAAGGTTTGAAAATATATAATGCTGAAATGAATCATTTGAAAAGAACAACTTTTAATTGAAACCGCCACATCCTTTAATATTAGTAAACCGCGTAGCAGCTCGTAGACGTGCTCGTAGACCCTCCGTAGCAGCTACGTCGCGTCCGCCTCCTACTACGGCGTAGCACTGTCCGTAGCATCGCACAGACAGTACCTGAACTACCTACATTTTAAATTCTTTTATTTTATTAACAGTAGATGTCGCGATAAGTAGTATCAAAAATTCTTACTAAGGCTTTTATTAATCAGCTTGTTTGAAATGTGAGACCGACAAGACACTCATAAAAATTTGATCAACGGATGTAACTACCAAATTGGAAACATCACAAGACAGAATATAGAGAAATCCTTTATTTTGGGAATCTGATTGTTGAATTTGTCTCCGCTTCGATTAGCATAATAACTATTACAACATCTGAAATATTCACGAAAAAAAATTCTTAAGCATTGTATGGAACGGGTTTTTATTCTGAGACGGTACTAAGTTCGCTGGGTCAGCTACGAGTAATACTTAAGTATATGTCATAAAACAAAGTTTATAAACATTTGCGCGTGAGTCATGTTATCGCGTAAACTCATATTGCGACCTAGAAATTTTTACGAGTAGACGTGTTAGATAATGTTATTTAACATGTCTGTTATATTGCATCGTTATACAACAAAGTTATATAACATGTTATTTGTAGAAATGCGTACATTTACTAGTAGAAGCGTGGGCTGGTGAAGCGTAATCGGGCTCGTCTAATTGTGTCAATTTTTAGATTTAATTTTGTACAGGAAGTTGATGCGTTCACAATATAATTTCGAGTGGGTAATGAATGGGTAATATGAACAGATAATTATAACAAATTTGTCCCCGTTAAAAAAGAAAAAAAGCAGCCTATCCTGTGTCCCGTACGTCTAAATGTTTATCTAAAAAATTTCATGAAAATCAGTTAATTCGTTTAAGAGTTATGGAGGAACATACATACTTACATACATAGATACATACATACAGAAAAAATTCTAAAAATCGTCAATTTAGTTTCAGTATCATGTATAGAGCCTATAAATACGATATCTCTGAAAAAAAAAGTAAATTACTCCATTACCGACACTAACAGATTTATTATTAGTATTGATTGATGATATGTAATGTCAGGGTCAGTTTTCACTGGCGTGTGTACTCACACGAGTGAAGGCAGGTGTAACAGGGTCGTGGTTTATTTAATTCGTGTTGGGCGAGCGGTCGATGTCGAATTACAATCAAATCTATACCTTCTATAAAAATACCAAAGGCGACATTTACCGTCGGGGCCAGACAGAAACAGCATCAAGCGGGAAATACCTCGCTACAGTTCGAAATACATAGACGTAGTTTCTTTTTATAATATAACTAGCTACACGCTCCCGGCTTCGCCTGGGTTCAATATAAAAACTATCCTATCTTTTAAGTTGGACCAAATTACACATAGTTACGAAGTTTTACCAAAATCGGTTCAATACTAATGAACTCATTGGCGTCAACGTGACACGTAATTTTTATATATAGATATACTAGCTGCTGCCCGCGACTTCGCCCGCGTAACTTTGTAAATTATATACTAAAACCTTCCTCGAGAACCACTCTATCCATTAGTGAAAACAGCATGAAAATCGGTGCAGTAGTTTTTGAGTTTATCGCGAACAGACAAACAGACGGAGACGTGGCGGAGCTTTTTGTTTTATAATATGTAAGGATAAGGATAAAGATCAGTTGTGTTGAGGTGCAAATAAGAAAACAGCATTTATTCGGAAATCAAAGCGTATTATATTATATACGAATAATATTTATATAAATAGTTGACACAGATACTATTCCGGATAAGTTGGTTTTAGAGAAATGAGAGTGTCAGTGATCGTACTGTCCTTAGGGGTGAGTTGGTTTCGCTGTTGACGTGTTTCAAGCTCCCCTTTCTTTTAATCTTGTTATTTAACGCTCTTATTCATACTTTAGCGACTTTTCTATTATTACAAAAACCACAACAATTAAAATAAACATTACTTAAGCTAAGTTGTACTAATATAGTAGTCACTGCAACTAGTATGCCTCGATAATTATTACAAATGTTCATACTATACTGAATATTAATGTATCATTTTTTAAGATTGAGCAAATATTCATAGAAGCGTGAAATCTTGCTAACATTGATCGGTCCTCAGATTAATATATATGTTCAATTATCTATTATAATGTCCGGGCTAAAATCATGTAGCAACATATGAAAATTTCAGTGAAAAATATTAAGATTGTAGTGTGAAATTTTGTGTTATTTAAGGTCTATGTATGTTTATCTGTATTGCAATTATTTTTTTCAATTTTGCAATGAGGATAGATGGATGGATGTCTTTCACTACATAACTGAGATGGATGAAATTCTGCACACAGATATTTTACTATCTGGATTAACGTATAGTATACGTTTTATCTTGGAAAAAACGTTAGGTTCCCGAGGGATCGTCTACAAAAATTTAAAAAATTGGGCGCCACTGTCGCCGTGGCGGCGCCACCGTCGTCACAGCCATAAAGATGTCAAGCGTTATATTATTCTTTTTTTTTCAACGCGGATGTAGCCGTATAAAATAAATATGTATATATTATTTTCCACTGTATCAGATACCTGTTCATTTTAAGTCAAAATAAAGTAAAAAATTAAGGGTCAGTTGTTAAACATTAGATTATTTTTATAATTCAGCAAATAGAGGTGAATTGCGAGTGATTAAAATGGTGTGAAACGAGTCGTTACTGATTATGTAAATAAGGGAACGCGTGTTCGTCTGTTCACGTTCAGTTCAATGCGAGGCGACAATGGCTTTTCATGTACCGACTCTCTTATTGTGATGTACGAATCACTATCGATCAAATAACACAGGAATAAGAAGCTCATTACTATAGCATGCAACCGCTTTTGATGCAGTTTACACCATATTATATTGCTATTATTATAACATAAATGCTTTTGGTAGGTTTAAATTTAATATCACAGGATAAAAAATATACATATAAATATTTTACAATCAAGTCGTTCAATAAACGATTTTTAGAGGATTCTATAAAACGAATTGTCAAAAATTGATGAAAGTATCGACAAATGTTCATCGTTATCACGAACGACCTTTTCGCGTGAGGTGAGGGTTGTTATCTCGAGAGATGAGTCTTGAATCAATTTATACAGGGGAGAGAGTTATATTTACCTCATTAAGTACGGTTTTTCAACGAATAAAAAACATTTTCAATCAGATAATCTCCAACAATCATTATTTATTTCATTCGTATTTTTATTTCATTCGATCGAGAACTTAAATCTTGTGAACAAATTAAGCAAATCTAGAGATTTGTACAATTCGCGCTTTCGCCTCGATAGTCGTTTGTCTTTCGGAAGCCCTTCGCATTAAAGCTTTTTTTCGGTTCGATTTGTTCTAATAAATAAGATAAAATTC
Organism: Synanthedon formicaeformis; assembly: GCA_945859745.1. NCBI lineage: Eukaryota > Metazoa > Arthropoda > Insecta > Lepidoptera > Sesiidae > Synanthedon > Synanthedon formicaeformis. Next base: position 9,368,907 of record OX243973.1, read on the forward strand.
ACAAGAAATATCCCAAATCTGAATTGTTCAACGGAAGGAAACGTCTTTTTCGGTTACAACCTAATTTCCACTCCCATTCTTCTCTGGTATATATCTCAATTTTTCCCATTCCACCTCCTGGTATATACCTCAATTTTTCCAAAAAAAAAAAATATTCGTAAAGATTACTCGCCACAATGAAAATTTAAAGATTGGACTTATTGGCTTATTGGACAAGGCAATTAAATTAAAGAAACTGTAGTAAGAAAAGTTACCTTTTCCGTGCAGCTGCTGTCTGTTCTCGGTCCCCTTGAGGCTCTCGGCCGTGTGGAGGAGCTCATCCAGCTGAGGTTTCTTCTGCTCCAATTCTCGCAGAACCCCCTGTTCACATCAATATTTATTTTACATTCAAGACTAAAGCCCAGTTCTCTTAGAATCGGACTTTTATCACAACCACTTTAAAGATTGCGATGCGGACTAAAATGGAATTTAAGTCAAAGAAAGTTATAGAACTATTCATTGTCAGACAAAAAACTAAAGAGAGATTTAATAATAATAATGAACTTTATTCACAAACTAGTTTACAGTACAAAACTAGGTTGGACATCTGTGCCTAGGGAGTCAACGCTTTATCTAATTGGTCCTACTTCCTGTCCTACAAACTGGTCCCTATAGTCCTATCGCGTAGTAAGTAACAAGAGCGTTTGTACGTTTTAAACTATTCAATGAGCGTCTCGTCTAAGTACACTCGAAGTAGCCCTCGAGGGCTACGAATCAATTTCCATTTTAAACGAAGAAGCTCGAAGTGGCGACTCATTCGAAACTTCCTCGACCAGCCCCTTCCTCGTCTCGAGGGACATTTCGCTTCATTTAACAGAAACTATTGCGCTTCCTTTACGGTAGAGAGCCAAGAAGCAACAAATTTTCCAACACGAGGTCTAATTAGCGTGATAAAGAAATGAAAGGATAATTTATAAGGGACGATTGATTTATTGACGACACGTTTGGTCTAGTGGCTAGTCACCCCTAGCTGTTAACCAAACGGTCGCGGGTTCGAATCCCGCTAGAGGCAAATGTTTATATGTTAACATTTACCTTTGTACCTGAATCTTGGATGTTTGTATTTATAATATGTATGTATTTACTGGAATCCATAATAAGCACTAGAATGTGTGAAGATATTTATTATTATTATATACGATCGTTTCTTTTAAATTGTAACATACTAATGATACAATATGTGACCAGGTGTGTATATGATGCAGACCCCAAAAAAGATTCGCGTTGGTAGAGATTGGCGGCATTGGCTCGACTGTTGGTCGGCGTCTCTTTATTGATCCCTCGCCCCCTGCCACCCGCCGCCACCCGTCTGTGTAACGCGCGACCAGTGTAACCTGGACCCCCCGCCGCGCGCGCCCTGAACAAGTCTCTACGCGAACGGAGGTCTACGCTCAAAGGCCACCCCGTTCAGGTAGAATGTCTTGAAATTTTTAAACTAACGTATTCCTAGCATTTTCGTCTCAATAATTAGACGAAATAAAAGTGGCCCGACACAGGAAAAGCCTAAAGTCACTTTTCCTTTAAATTATTGTTGCTTAGTAAATATTTTAGTAGTAATTTTACTGGTGTTATTGGTGACGGTAACTATCTACCATCAAGTGAACCGTCAACCTGTCTGACGACCTTAACTTAAAAAAAAACGATAAAGTTAGGCTTTAAATACCATTACTTAAAAGTTATTTTAGTGCATTATTAATATGATTGTAGTAGCTCAATTAACATCAATCACAGGTTTGAAGCTGTCCAATTAAAGCTCCATTTTTTTTTTCTTAACAATAAAAAGCAAAATAAAAATAATAAACAAAAACACACACACTTTTAGAGCATTCTAAGAAATGAAAGTGCAGTCATAAAAGTGGCTCGTTTTTGAGTATGTTAACCTAACCGAGGTAGGCTCAGCGTCTGGTTGTAAAAGTGAAGTGTCAATTGCAAAAATGACTCGAGCATTTAAGTGCGAATTGAGAGACGTCCACCCCCTATGACAGTCGAAGTTACACTGAAAAGCACGTGGCCGACGCGTCGCCTAGCAACGGCCCTGGAGCCCCCTCCCTCCTACTAGCGCTAGTATTGGGCCTCTTGTCGATAAATTTTATCGACATTTAACAACTTATCGACTTCACGAATTCAACTTTTAACAACTTAAGAGTGATTTTTGGATGAACACATATTGTGTGAAATTATTTTTAGGCATATATATATAGTTAAATAAAACAGAAAATATGAACATGCTAAATTAAATATATAATATTATAATAAATTATTTAATATACTAAATATTATCTGAAACCTATTGATAATGTAGTATATTCATTTTGTAAAATTATCTAAATAATTGAAGTTATTAAAATTTGGATTATGTAAACTTTAAGAAAACCCATGTGACCTTGGGAAAGTGGGAAAGAAGACCTCTGACATTGTGGATTATACAAATTTAAGTCTCTTATGTGACCATTAAGTGGAAGTTTATAAAAATTAAAATAATCATATCTATAAGTAGGTATGTACTAATAAAGCTACATAAAGATAAAAGCGGATTTTGTTAGTTTGTTTATCTTTGCACTTATTTCAAATAAAATTGTCACTGTTTAAAAGGTATATATTTCAAGTAAACATTTTCATACGTGTATATTTTAATACGTGCACACGAGCGGGGTCAGGCGCGTTGGTCTAGTATTTTTTTATCAATACTAATAATAAATCTGTAAGTGTATGTATTGTGTGTATGTATGTTGTATGATACATTTGTATGTATCATACATGCATCATACGTACAAATGTTTCTCCATGATTTTCATGAAACTTGGTAAATAAACATTTAGACATACAGGACACAGGATAGGCTACTTTTTCTTTTTCAACGCGGACGAAGTCGCGGGCACCAGCTAGTAAAGACATATATTTTATATTTCGTACATCTGAAATAGACATTGATGAACAAAATGACAATGAATGAAATAAAATTAAAAAGCAAAAACATATTTAAGGTGTCCCGTCCCTGCTTTTGGCGCATGTTCAGAAGGTTTTATTTACGAGGAGTAATCCAGTTTAATAACAACTGCGGCCGCTATCACATAAGTACCGTTCTCTTAAAGGTCATATTTTTCACTAAATGTATTTTTGTAGTTAACATCAAAACCAATTTCAGGAAATATTCATTAAGTACATACTTACACTATTTAAAAATTAAAATTCATAAAAAGTTTCAACGAGATAACCTTAAAATGTTTAGATTTTAAGGTTTAGTTAATAAGAAAAGTACCATAACATTACTTGATGAATTTTCCACTTAGTGAGTTTTAGCTTTAAGGGGACGATATTATTAAATGACCACACTGTGATGTGATGTTTTAAATATAATATGTCTTTATTATAAACAACTAGACCAACGCGCCTGACTTCGCTCGTGTACCACGTATTAAAATATCCACTTGAAATAATACACCTTTCAAAGAGTGAGATGTGTGCAAAATGTGTGCAAAATGTTGAAAAATGGAAAGACCTTTTGCTTGTCCAGCTGATGCAGGATGTCGGCGACGTCGCCAACGGCCACCGCCTGAGCCCGCAGCATCTCCGTCGCGGTCTCCGCCGACACCCAGTCGCGGATCTGCGCCCACAATCACAATATTCAAATGGTCCTCTCTTGTGACCATCACCATGTGACCATCACCATCAGACGTTACCTGTTGGACGGTGGTATCGAACTGTGCGATGACCGCAGCCGGTGACTGTCGCGTTGACCGTCGGCTGCTCCACTCTGCAACAACCTTTGTGTTATATTTTATACTCATTCTGTTATTTATTTGGAAGTAGTATATATATAAAAACCTCGTGTCTCGATGTATGTTCGAGATAAATTCCGAAACTATTGAAAATTTAGTCCTATCAAATCCTAAAAGATAGGATAGTTTTTATTTCGATTATTTTCCAAATTACCTACATGTTTTTTTTATAGAACGAAATGTTTAAAGTTCCACAAGTTTCTAACAGGTGGCGGTATGAGTTAGTTTATTGACACAACATTCAACATATTTTTTTTTATTAATGTTGGGTAGCAGGTTGGACAACATAGATGGCGTTTCAATCGTTTAACTTTTTTTTTCGAGTTCGGGCAGGACAACATCTGCTTGGTCCGCTAGATTGGAAGTAGTTTATTTTATAGGTTTTCATTTAGTTTAATACGAATCATTTATTTTTTATTTTATTTTAGAGAAATTTAACCAATATTAGATAATATTTTTTTTAACAAATAACATACACCAAATAAAAAGTTTTCATTTATAGTTTCAAGATTATAATAAACCAACCAACATCACGATGACAGCAAGCATTTAGAAAACTACTGAAAGATTTTTTCAGTTTTAATATTTCTAGCTTTAACTATGAAACTCATAGTCAACATCTTTTAATAATGATTTTTTTCTATATTTTTTTCTAATAAATAAACATTAAAATATAATTTTGATAATAATTCAGGTTAATCAATTATATACCCTTTGCAATTTCTATCAGATAACAAATACCTACTTAATAAGAAGGAAATGGCAGCATCTATGATCATATAATTTTGCAATTATTGGTGACTTTTGTAATCAAGGTATATCGACTCAACTACATTTCAGTACTTATATTACTACAACTTGCTTCCTACGTTCGCGGCCCCTCCACCTATTCGTAATTTGTAAGCTGTAATTATACTTTTGCAAACGTAGGCAAAGAAACTTCACATATCTATATTTGAGGAGCAGTAGTACGAACGTGACTTGGTTTAACGAATCCAATAGCATTTAAGCCCGACTGCAATTGTCGAGTAATGAGAATCCAATGCTCAAGTGAAGGCGAAGCCCTACAAGATGCCATCAATTAGAGTCCAGCGACCCATCCTTAACTCATTTGCGTTGCGAAATCCCCGACATTCAATCCGGTGGAAAAAGTCACTGAGCTGTTCGCACATTACAGATGACTGCGCATTATATATTATGGATTATATGCATTGTATGGATGTTTGTTTTTATAAGTATGTATTTACAAGAAAAAAAAGTAATGTATATGTATGTAGTAGGTATATCAACTGTCTGTCCAAATACATTAGTTGCTTATTGTGGAACTAGATGGTGCTGTGTGGAATGTGTGAAGATATTTTTTTCGTTATTATGAGCGGATCCTTATTCAGGCCATTTTAATATAATACATTAATGATTTATTAAATCATTATGGAACTGCACCGCTTCTGCAATATAAGAGGAAACCAATAGATGGTTTCTACACAATACGAAAGAGTACCTTCCTAGTACGCCAGGTGCGGGTCAGCCCCAACACCATTACAAGCAGGCTTTACTTCCTTGATTTAAGACAAGGACTAAACCTCAGACCGAACATTTTTTGCTAAAATGAGCGCAACCTAATAGCCTGCGAATTAAGGTGCAATATTGCACAACCAATTTCTGTAGCTTCAGAGTGTATAAACTTTTTTAAATATAGTCAGTGCACTGTGCACTAAAAGTCAAATTATGCGATTATATTATAACGCTTTTCTGCTAAGTCCTCACCTTAAGTTTTATTTTACTTACAAATTGTGAGCTTTTATTATTATTATATAAACAATCTTGTCTAATTTAGAACTGGCTCACGCTCCGTTTCCGCAACTTTCAACTGCTAAGTCCCTACTACTTATTTTTTAGTAAATACTTCTTTGTCGAGTTGCTTATCTAGTTTAGTAGCGTAAAAATCTTATTGCCCACTAAACATGTCTAGTGGAGTCCCTAGACGGTCAAAATTGCTTGACAAGTACATAAAATTCGCGTGCTTGTCAAGCAATTTTGACCGTTTAGAATGGAGCTTGATGTGCTTGACAAGTAAACTATGTGATTGATGACAATGCTTGTCACGCATGCTTGATCGTTTAGATGCATGCTTGGCAAGCAACACATTCAGTTACACTGGCTCAAGCCTCGTCAAGCATGCTTGTCAAGTCATAATGCAACCCATTCTTCTTTTGATTCTTGTGACAATTCTATTTATTCGCAATGGCTAATTTCGCACAGACATTTGTCTCTCAGCTCAGCGGAATAGCATTGAATAATCATTCAAGTTGGAAACAGATTTCGTAAATATACCGATTCAGTGATGTGTTAAAAGTGATTACAGTTTTTCTCTGGCGTTAGAATGGGAGTTATGCAAATTAATTTGATTATAATAATAATAATAATAATAAGCCATTTATTCTACATTATAATACATTTGAATAACATAAGATAACAGTCATTTCTTTTTAAATTATACAAACATAAAAGCGTTATAGTTTACAAGTTTTTGTCATCTCATTTTTATTATGAAATTATTATTGATTTCATTTTAATGTAGTCGCCTCATCGGCGTAGGCCTCCCCCCATTTCCTCCATAATTTCCTGTCTCTTGCCTTCCTCATCCACTTCTGTCCATACTTTGATACAAAAACATCTGCCCACCTTCTTTTAGGTCTTCCTCTTCTTCTTTTTTCCTCTCGAGGTACCCATTCCGTTACAATTTTGGTCCATCTTTCGTTCTCCAATCGACAAAGATGTCCTGCCCATCTCCATTTCAACAATTTGATAGTTCCCAGAACGTCTCGTATATTTGTTTGTTTTCTAATTATTTCGTTATTAACCCTATCCGACAATCTCAGGCTTAGCATACTACGCTCCATTTTGCGTTGACAGATTGCAAGCTTTTGTTCTTCAGTGTAATTCAATGCCCAAGTCTGGCAGCCGTATGTTAGGCTAGGGAGAATGGCAACATCATATAGCTTGCTTTTAATTTTTTGGTCAATGTGTTTGTTTTTAAAAATTTCTTTTAGGCTCCAATACTTGCCCCAAGCTAAAGAAATCCGTCTTTGTACCTCTTTTTCTGTCAAGTTGTCAAAAGTTACCGATTGCCCCAGGTATACATATTCCTTGACGCACTCTATTGTATTACCATTCAATACGATTTTTGCCTCTTCATCGCTTGCCATTACCTTCGTTTTAGTGTGGTTAATAAGAAGGCCAACTTTTTCACTCTCCTTGACCAGTTCTTTTAACATTCTTTCTAATGAACTTGGATTTTCCGCGAAAACTACAACATCGTCTGCAAATCTCAGATGACTTAAACTTTCTCCGTTAATTTTTAGTCCTTCATTTTCCCATTTTAAGTTTCGGAAGACAGTTTCTAAGACTGATAAAAAAAGTTTTGGTGACAATGGGTCCCCCTGTCGGACACCTTTTTGGATAGGAAATTCTGGTCCATCCTTCTCAAGCCGAATACTCGCTGAAGCTTTTGAGTATATATCTCGCAATAGACTGACATACAAGTCTTCAACACCCTGTTCTTTTAGAGATTTCCAGATGGCGCCGTGCTCCACCGAATCAAAGGCCTTAGCGAAATCAATGAAGCAAATGTATAAGTTCTTTCCGTATTCTCTATACTTTTCTAAAATTTGGCCCAACACATGAATGTGGTCAATAGTGGAAAATCCGCTGCGGAAACCTGCTTGCTCACGGGATTGGTTCCCATCTATGACTGGTGTTAACCTCTTCAACACTATCTTTGCAAAGACCTTATATAAGTTGGACATAAGGCTTATTGGTCTATAATTATTTAAGTTTTTCTTGTCACCTTTTTTATGTAGTAGTATTATGACCGTTTTGGACCACTGTTTAGGTATCTGACTAGATCTTAGGATATTATTAAAGAGGACCTGTAATGCGGGTACCAAAACATCTACAAAAGATTTTAAGACTTCATTGGTAATGCCGTCATCTCCTGGAGTTTTTTCGTTCTTTTGCGACATTATGGCCGATTTGATTTCCGACTTGAGAATGTCGAAACAAGGCTCCATTGAATCGTAAGTATTGACGATAGGCATATTTTCAATGTCTGGTTGGGAAATGTTTGAGACTTGTTTCGAAGCATACAGGCTTTTATAGAAATTAGTAGCTTCTCCAATTATGTCCATGCGATTGATCAATTCATTACCTATGCTATTTCTTAGGTTGCTCGTCCATTCTTTCTTTTCCCTGAGTACATTGAGGGCCTTTTTTATAGCACCAGATTTCTCAATAAATCTTTCGAATGTATTATTTCTGTGTGTCTTCCTATCATTACTTAAGTTTTTATTTATTGTTTTGCTAATTTTGGCAAGTTTTTGTTTCACTTCTGTTGTTCTTTTCAATTTGTACATTTCTTTCCTCTCTTGTAGAAGTTCCTTGGTGTAAGTACTTAGATGGACTTTCTTTTCTAACGGATTGCTGGTAATTTTCTTCATACATAATTTCAATTCCTTTTCAAAGTTGTCGTATTGTGATTGCATCATTAGTGTTTTATTTACAGATTCTAAAAATTTCTTTTGTAGCAATATTTTATCCTCATCCAATATCTCCGTTATCGTCTGCACCTTACAGTTCGAAGTCTTCGTAAAAGCTCTAATCCTTTTGTTAAATAATTTTATTTTACACCTTATCAACCTGTGGTCAGTATTAAAATTTAAATTATTAATTATATTAAAGTCTAACAACATGTCCGGCCGGCTTGCAAGAAAGTAATCAATTTCATTAAAAGATTTTCCATTAGGTGATCGCCATGTCCATTTTTTATTCGATTTTATTTTGTACATACTATTAACAATTCTGAAATTTCTCTCCATTGCAAAGTCTACCAATCTTTGTCCATTGGTGCTTCTCTTTCCATAGCTATATTTACCTAAAGGTGCTTCTATTAATTTGATTAACATATTTAAAAGAATATCCTCTAGACATAGCTCGCTTCCTCGCATGCTTTGACCTGATTCTGATTTAATAAATAGGCTTTCTATCTAATTCGGTGACATTGGTCGTCCGGGGGAGGCGGTGACGGTGCGTGACGTCACGGCAGTAACGGCGTCACGTGACTGCCACACGTACGCAATATCAATAGGGAAGGTCGGCGCGTGATATTTTGCGCTAAATGCCAAAGTTTTGCTTTCCCCGACAAAGTTCAGGATAATGTCGCCCCAAATATTCCGCAAAGGCGAGTTTGGGCTTACGTATTATACCTATACTATACGTACCGCATCAAAAATGTGAGGTATGACGTTTTGAAGATTTGGGGAGAAGATGAAAGGCGTACCCAATGTAATAGCTGAGTAAGCCGCACATATTAAAGTAAGCCGTACTCCTTCATTCGATACCTGCTCACTTTGCTCACCTCTATAATGTTTCAAATGTTTCAATATGACGCATAATATTAAAAATATATCATCATCATCAGTACTACTAATAATAAATCTGTAAGGGTTGGTCATGGAGTAAGTTACTTTGTTTTCAGACTAAATTGACGATTTTTAGAATTTTTTTCTGTATGTATGTATGTTCCTCCAAAACTCTTAAACGAATTAACTGATTTTCATGAAACTCGGAAGATAAACATTTAAACGTACAGGACACAGGATAGGCTACTTTTTTCTTTTTCAACGCGAACGAAGTCGCGGGCACCAGCTATAATATATACGTAAATGTACTTTTATGTACACACCGACCGCTGTTGGCAAATGACCATTAAACTTTTCCCAAAGGTATTGAAACACGTATTCCGGACCCTTTATCCCGTACTGTGGCATGCATTAATCATGTCTAGATACTTTTAATTTGTTCGCCATCGAACGCAGGTGGGACCAAATTCGACTAACAAAATACGCATATATCATTTCCATCTTGACATCTACACCTCGCGAGTCTAGACACTACGAAAAGTGACTTTTATTTCACAATTTAAAAACGACATTCCTGTATAACTTTCTAAAAGATGGCGAAACAATCACAATATAAATTTATCAATTTACTGTATAACACTACAATTAAATAAGATACTATATACATATACTTAATACCTATTCGCATACCTAGTACCTAGTAAAGAAAGGATTTTCAAAAAATATTTTTAACGCTCTCTATTCGTTCAGTAGTTTTTGAGATTATCGCGAACATACAGACAGACAGACGCGGTGTGGGACTTTGTTTTATTATATGAAAAGATTATCGTAAATCGCATATTAAAATTGGAAATGTCCACTTTATGCGATGAAACTTTAATCCCTGTTAAAAATCGTAATTTTATCAAGCAAATGCATCGGGCCGGGGTTCTTGGTTGGATTCTAAGGAACAAAAATTCGTCAGCAACAGTGATCCTCTAGTAAAAGCTGAAGTATTATTGAAAAATTCAGTTGAAAAATATAGTATTGAAAAATGCCTTTTGTAGCGGAGCGATTACCGCGGCCTCGTAGCAGCTGTTGCCGGCCTCCTCATGCTAATGCCTAACTTAACTCACTCAGCAAACGTAATCGCATTCCCTTCACTATAGCGAAGAATAGCATAGCGGTGAGGTGGGCGTTCGATACAGGCACAATAGCCATAAATCGCGGAGTTAGGGGCGTCGAGGGGATTCACGCACCTTGGACATTTACCAACTCCACAAAGGAACTAACCTACAGTGTAGCTACTTGCGTTTATTTACACCTTGCACTGACTATGTATATATATGTCGGTATGATTGTGATTTATTTGAGGTGCAACACGTGCATTTGAGGGTTGTGCGTGTAACGAAACGTCTGGCATCGGTTCGGGGGTGTGTGGAGAGTGCTGCGCGGGCGGTGGCACTCAACAGTCTAGAGCACGCTCCAAGGGGAATCGCATGGCCTAGAGGGATCGTGCACTTCATTCCTTCGGCTTTGAGTTAACTACTGTTATTTCGATCGTAGTAGTGATAGACTGTCGATTTCAATAAGATTAGATGTCAGTGATACTCCCGATGTCGTCCTAATTATTGTGAGAAACAAATAAGTACAGACTCTCACGCCGGCCATTCGGACGACATCAGAAGTGGGATACAGCCCACCATGATGGATGAAAAGATGGAAAACAAGATCCGCAACCGGGACGGCAACCGGAACTATACCACGAACATTGCACTGAAAATAAACTACGCATGTCGACTCAACACATACAATGCGTATGACAAGACAAGATGGCTGCCGTGCCGCGCCGTCATAACAAAAAAAATGGCGCGAAGTCCGGGCGAAGTGACAAAAAAATGTATACCGTGCTAGCTAACGTTCGACGCAATTCGACAATAAGTGAAGTTGTGGAAGTGATATTCGTTTGAATAATTTCAAAAAGACAATATTACGCTTCACGGTAGCTATGTTAAAGTCAAAGATTGTTAAAGTGTTGTTATACGATACGAGTGAAACAAAAACGTGACAAGTCTCAAGAAACGCTGCCACGGTGAAGAGCGGGCCATGTGGAAGCCTCACTGCCCAGCTGCTTTTATAGGGGCAGTGGCCCTGGATATGTATTGTAACATAAAGGAGGTAAAAAACTGTGCAAAGCGCACAGTTACGCAAGTAAGGTCTTTTTATTATTTCTACTTGGGGTTGCAATATTTCGTGTAAGACGAAGCGTTTGTCTATTAATAAGAGATAAGAGAGTTTAATCAGTGAATGAATAGTGAGTTGTAGTCAGTAACGTAACTATGGTTGTAGTGTAGTAGTACCTAGTTGAATTGTAGTAGTGAATCGTTATTAGTGATGGTAAAATGATTTTATTAGATGATGGTAATATTAAAAAGAAAAAAATCATTGAGGTAAAGTCGCGGTATAACAAGGTTAATTGATAGTTAACATTTGCTTTCTTTCACTGGGGCAGTTGTTAGTAATATTCAAAGATTTTATTACAATGTAGTGTACCAACATTCAATTTCAAACAAGGCAGAGTATTGTACTGTGGCGTTCGCCGTGGGCTGGTTGACTGACGGATCAAATAGATTGACGTAGATCAACTTTTTATAATTTTGGACTATAATTGAGTGAGGTGTCACTGTCATCAGCTGTCTGAGCCATATTTCAAATTCAATTCAATTATGTTGTTTATGTTGTTATTGTCAGTATGTCAGTAGTGAAAATATAACAATAATAACGAATTTCTATGTTAAATAACATTAAAATTTAAAGTTTTGGGCTAGATAAGTGGTTGAGAATTTGAGATAAACAATTTTAGTGGATTAACAGGTGTGTGTAACAATTCAGAGCATTTTTGTTAGAAAAACATTAATAATCTACGGACTTATTAATCGAAATAGGACTTGGATGCCGTCTGATTCCGATAACTCGAAGCTATTAGAACAAGAGCCCGTGGACAATGTATGATGTGATTGTCTTGTATGATACCTATTGACTTTATCACATTATGTTTTTGTCGCTAGGAGAGTGACTGTTGTGAAGCTGGATGCTGTAGCAATTGTGATGTCGCTGGTGAAGGTGGCAGTCACAGTGTGTGTTTAAATGGTAGTCACAGAGAGCGCTATGTAATGTGGTATAGACAATAGTGAACCCGTATGTAGAAACTAAAAATAAGCGTTTGTGTTGGATTGATAATAATTACTTTACTCGAGTTATTGTGATTCAAGACCGGTTTCTATTGTGATAGGCTTTTGTAAAATAAAACAGTAATTGTAATAATTGTAATACAAATTACAAAATATAAGACTTGTTCGTACTAGAGATAAAAGGGTTCAGGAATCTTTATGAAATAAAATGCAAGCGAAATGCATCGGACCGAGAGCCTACTCCAAAATTTAAGATTTACCTCAAATTCAAATTTAAATCATTTAGCTTTCAATATCAACTTGATTTATGGATATAGTACGATTCAGTAGGAATACAGCCGTGTAATTCTATGTTTGGTGATAATTATTGTGTTTTTGAGATTTTAGTGAACGCAATCAAAACATTTAGATTGTAAACTTATTTAAAGTAGGTATTAGAAATAGACCATTATGAACTTCAAAACGTTAATAGCTTCTAAGGATCGGGCTTTGTTAAAGGAAGTGGCAGGAAGCATGCATTAATGAGACTTTATTAGCGAGAGATTACATAGAGCGAGGTTACTAGTCAAGAGTTTAAGAATTTAGTCGGGGGTAAAGTGTCGGACAAAAGAGGGGATTGGTCATCAGAGAATCAGAGAGGGAGAAGGAAGGTGTGCAGTGGTAGCCCTCGGGGCTAGCCGTGCGGTGAGCAACTTGTGAGGAAACGGTGGCGGTGCGTGCTGGTAACTCGCGGAGTTAGCCAGGCGGCACGCGTTACGCGTTGAGTTTTGAGAGCTGTGTTGGTGTTGTGACGCTGAATGCTGTACTCCCGTCACTGGCCGCAAGCCCCTGGCCTGCCGCACTCTATATGGGTGTTGGTCCCCAGGTGGTGGTGCGGAGCTGTGGTGGGTGCAGTAAGGAGCGACATTGAGAGTTGAGAGATTTACGGGGTGATGTTGAGTTGAGAGGCTTAAGGGGCGATACGAAATTGAGAAATAGATGCTGGGTTAAGGGGCGGTGTGACATTGAGATAGTAGATTATGACATTACGAGATACATATTGAGTTTGTGGATTTCTGAAGCTCTGGAAAAGTGAACTTTGCTCTATGTAGGCTCTTACACGTTGGTGATGAGTAATATGGGGTGTATTGAGCGTGGAGTAACGTAATGTTTTCTTTTAGATTAACGCACGAGGGCGTGCGTATGTCAGGAAGGCCGTGTCGGTATGATTGTGATTTATTTGAGGTGCAACACGTGCATTTGAGGGTTGTGCGTGTAACGAAACGTCTGGCATCGGTTCGGGGGTGTGTGGAGAGTGCTGCGCGGGCGGTGGCACTCAACAGTCTAGAGCACGCTCCAAGGGGAATCGCATGGCCTAGAGGGATCGTGCACTTCATTCCTTCGGCTTTGAGTTAACTACTGTTATTTCGATCGTAGTAGTGATAGACTGTCGATTTCAATAAGATTAGATGTCAGTGATACTCCCGATGTCGTCCTAATTATTGTGAGAAACAAATAAGTACAGACTCTCACGCCGGCCATTCGGACGACATATACGAAAAACTAGAACCGTAAGGGTAAAGAAAGCACAATGAGTTTTGCGCTGTGCAAGAAAATGCAGCGACGCACTCTTTGCGTGCAGTCGTCGGAGACGAGTGTCATCCACGAGGAGCGTGATCAATTGGCGGCGTCTCACTGCTACTGATGCACAACTGACACGGGAACATTCACTAATTACGTGTGTGCCGACTGCCGGAGATGTTATGTTGGTTTCACAGAAATTAACCGCGAAAAGACTACAGACTAGCGTGCAGAGAAAAGTTGCGGCCAGATGAGGCGAACTTACACCACGTATGCCAACGATTGTAGAAGTGTCAGCTGTGGGCCTGTGGTGGCGGACACCAGACGCGCACAGATACGCACAGACGAGCCGCAGCCGAGGCCCGCGTCAGGAGCGTCCGGGCCCCGCGGTGCCGCCGCTCGCACTGACCCCAACGAGAGGGAAATCTTCCCCTAAGCCTTCCGTCCCTCTCCGCCTCGCGGCCGCCCAAGAGCCTCTCTGTCTCGCCTCACTTTTCCTGCGTCGGCTGTTTTCAATGTCCCGACGCCGTCGTTTCATTCACGGCTCTCCTTAAAAACGGATGTACTCGCCGACCGGCGACATGTTTCCATTGTTTTTGCATTTTATTTGGCGTTGCGCTCCTAGTCGACAGATCGCGACATAATATAACCCCGGTACAAGTTGCATTTCCACCGCGTATAATTTAATGTTATTTATTTAAAGTGGTATTAGTTTAATGGTATCTATCATCAACTGCATAATCGGATGAAACTGAAATAAATTTTCGAGTCTTATACTCATATTACATCGGTACACTAGTTAGTACCTACTGATAACTATTTGATTACATTTCATAGTCAGTTTTATGTCATTTTGTTGAATCATTAAAACATCCTTTAGGTAAGTAATTGAAAAAAATTTCAAGCCCATATTTAAAATTTATAATAGGCTTCTACGTCAAATAACTGCATATTTCATTTAATTTGTTCGTATGTAATTTACATAGTTAATTGTTGCCCTCCCTATTTTATGTTCTTTCAATTACAATAAAATTAATTTTAATAATTCGACAGGGTAACACCGGATTATCGACATATTCCAATGTTGAACTTCTTATAACCCCAAAATTGATGTAATTTTTAACTAGAAATATTGAAGTGGTGGAAGCCGTTACATAAAGATTTCGACAGTAAGTCAGCTCAACTGACTCTAACAGACGACGTGTCGTTTTCGGTTTAATTAAACGCTTTCAATTTGAACACAGTGCTTCGACAGTTTATGCAGAGCAGCACCAAGAACAACTATTTATTTTCAAAACATCTTATGAAGTTACAATTCCTTTGATCATCACTAAAGACAATATTAAATCAACATTATTCTCGGAAAAATGGCTGAGCATCAAATTTCATTAAAATTTGTGGATACGGCTGAGTGTGGTTGGCACTTTATGGTATAAGTCTATTCAAGAGGAGGGAGTCATCTACTCTAACGGTGCCATAGACGTAACAGCCCTTCATAAAGTATTACACCCTCCTGGGGTTGTGAATTTGCTTCCAGTGCCTTCCGCTTCTCCTAGGACGCAAGTTATGTGCGAACATTCTATTTCTTTAGGCGGTTAAGGGTAGAGGACAGGCTGACGGTAAATAGATTTAACCACCACTGCCCCATTATCTTTCTCTTTGTTAAATCCTTACATATTATAAAACAAAGTTCTCCGCCGCGTAAGTCTGTCTGTCTCTGTGTCTGTTCGCGACAAACTCAAAAACTAATGCATCGACTTTCATGCTGTTTTCACCAATAGATAGAGTGGTTCTCGAGAAAGGTTTTAGTATATAATTTACAAAGTTACGCGGGCGAAATCGCGGGCAGCAGATAGTGTCTACTAAGTTAGTTAGTTCCACAAAATATTCTACAATTTTCATCACAATCAAACAGTTGAATTTCATTTCTATATTTTATTGTACATTTGTCATTCAAATATTCATTGTGATCGGTTCAGTAGTTTTTGCGTGAAAGCGTAACAAACAAACTCACATTCACATTTATAATATTAGTAAAGATTCTTCTATTTTTGTCTATTGGTTATAAATATATTATGCTAGTGGTTAGCACGGAATTTACAAAGACCCTTTCTACACCAATTAGTAGTTTTATGTAGTTAACAAACAACAAACAATATGTAACTTATCGTGGTATGTATAATGTATAGGTAATATTCAGATATCAGCAAGATAAGTGAAACAGTATTTTTCTTCGTTTCTTTTTCAATATCAATTAATAAAACGTTTTAGATGAGTGAAAAAAATAATACGTATATAAGACGAAACCTATTTTTAGTTCTTCAACAAAGTATTTTTTGCTATAGACCGAATAATCCGAACATAGAAGAGGATATCCTAAAGAGGTGGCCTACTTCCGGTGCCCACGCCTCTTTCGAGGCCATCTCATTGTTTTCTGTGCTCATTTCTTTGTCTGTCTGTCTGTTCTGTTTTTACTCTTATATTATTCCACTCTACCTAACAAAAGATAGGTCCAAATTATTTTTTAAATTAAACTTACTTCAAAATTATGTGTACATTTTCACTCGCCGTGAACAAAAAAAAATTTCATAAAGAAACCTCCGATATTCTATCGAGCCAGTGGAAATGTCTTCATGAAACGTCAAAATCGGTCCATCCGTTTAGCAGAGATAGATACACAGGTTATTACTAATAACACCGCTCTTTTGCGTCGGGCGTCGGGGGTTAATAACCAGAAAGTACCGATCATTAATGAAACATTTTCTTTTCGTTTAAGAGAAAAACTGTTTCAGTACTAAAATTTATTAGTACTGAAAATGCTTAATTTTGTCCAGTACAGAGAACGCGTTCTGGATCCATTAAAAACCTATAAAATATAATCGCTGAAAAAGTTACAGGCAATATTTCAAAAGGAAAAGCGATGCTGTCGTAAATGTATTGCAAGTAAAGTAAGGGAATATAATAAATTCAGTTACTTATAAAGATCTTGCCTGTCGCATTTTTATGATATACTAGCGACTCGCCCACGGCTTCGCGTGGAATTGTAATTTTCAATCATCTTTTTTAGAGGATGCTATTTCAGCTTCATATATTTCAAATTTCAGTTTTCTAGACTTTTTGCTTTGCGTCCATTAATATAGTTAAATATACCATTTTACATATACATATTTCGATAGTTACATAAAGATGATAGGAGTCATTTAAAAAAAGATGAATTTTCTTGTCTATAGGAATCCACACTTATTTTACTTCCTACACATTTTCTTTGTTTGCAGTCCAAAGGCTATATTTTAAAGTTACTCTGTATGACTGTTATCTTTTCACGCCTTAACTACTCGACCGATCGATAAAATTTTACACACAGGTTATGTTAAAAAAAGAACTCTTCTCGAGGGAATAAGTATCTAAAAATAAAAATTCAACGTCTAGCGAAAGTATAAGATCAATAAAGATGTCAGGCGTCATATTGCTCATAATTATATTTTGTCAGCTTTTATTTTTAAAGCGGACGAAGTCGCAGACACCAGCTAGATCCGTATAATTCTGAAATTTTATTTAATGAGTATCAGTCATAAAGAGCAATTTTGATCTGAAATTAGAAATCGAAAGAGTTCGCTCACCGCTGGCCTGACTGTCAGGTGATGCGTCGGAAGTGTCTGAGGCGTCGCGAGAGTGACGCCGCAAGAAGGCCCACTGCTCCCTCAACCGCGACACGTCGCTCGCCACAGAGGCCGCCACCGTCTGCTCGGCGGCCAAGCACGAGCGCTCCATCTTCTTGTAGCTCTCCAACACCTCCGCCTTCTCCTGCTCCCGTTGCTCCAATGCGACCGCGAGTGCGTCGCGGGGCGTCACGTCGACCTGCTCTCGGGTCGAACTGCAGAAGGCGAGCAGCGCTTGCAGGCGAGCGTTAAACGCGCCGAGTGCGGCCAACTCGTCTGCGAGAGTCGCACGTTGCTCGGCCAACTCGCGCGCGGTCTTCGCCAACTCGTCTCCTCCACCTCGCTGCAACCGCGACTGGATCTCCTCCTCGCGAGCCTGCGCCAAACAGACGCGTTGTAGTGCGACGCGCGCCTCTCCA
This sequence comes from Synanthedon formicaeformis, assembly GCA_945859745.1. Lineage (NCBI taxonomy): Eukaryota > Metazoa > Arthropoda > Insecta > Lepidoptera > Sesiidae > Synanthedon > Synanthedon formicaeformis. The sequence continues at coordinate 9,386,953 of OX243973.1, forward strand.
GGAAGTACGCGACTCTATCATTCGGATCATTTTATTGCCACTCTACAAATGCGGGCGGCGGCCACGTGACTATTCGCTTTGAAGAGAGAGACACAGAGATGGGAATCGTTTGGGAGACGAGGGCGGTTATGTCGTTTCGGCGCCGAAGCGTACACTCCGCGATGGGACCAAAATATTTTCATAGATTCATAAATAGCCTCGACTCCTGCGCGGGCGCAAATAGACGCACTCGTCGCATTACTTCCTATTTCGAACCACCGCTACAAACAATACTATATTCGAACGTTATTTATTAAAATGGCGAATTCAAAAACAATTATTATTTTTATAATAAATTTAGTTTATTCAACATTAATTTTTATAATGGTAATTAGATTTAATTACTTCAATTATAATAATTAAATGAAAATGATGATTCTATTAAAAGAATCACTTCGCTTTTATTGTGAAAAAATAAATAAATGACCTAGGTAAGAACCTCGCTCTTACCTCGGTAGTCAGAATGCAATTCATTCTTGCCGCATGTGGCCAACAACAGTAGAACATTATCATAATATTATCATTCATCGCAACATTACTAAAGACCACAAAACAGTTCTCATTGGAAACATCATGTTTTCTCATTGTCGAGTCTTGATAAAACCTAATAAAAATATTAGAGTTTCTTGTGCGTATTAATGGGTTTGGATTTGGAAGAGCATCGTTCATGTTGTTTGACTACGTTTCTGGTGGACCTACCAAATTATGTTGACTTTACTCGTAGTACGTTACCGAGGTCAAAGTTTTTACAATTTTTATCCGATTTGAATGCGGTTTTTACTAAAATATTGATAATTAGCTGGACTAAACTATACGATACCATTTATCCTGAAAAAATGTAAGGTTTTCGTGATATTTTCAAAAAACGAATTCTAGCGCGTATGAAGTTGCTAACACTCGCTTGCTATTAAATGCTTGCAGTTAAAAAAAAACCAACATTGTATTTTTTGTTTATTATAAATTATATATTTATATTTTAAGATGAAGTCAATAACTGCTAATTTTAAAATGTAGGTTTAATGTGGTCTAAATAAGCATTTTTTTACGAGATTATTACGGTTTGTGGTATTATAAAATCTTAAAGGTAATAAATTGTTATTGAAATCGTACAATTATGCATTATGTACGTAGACGTACGAAAGTTACCGACATAAGCCGGCGGATCAGTAAGTTGAAGTGGCAGTGCGCAGGGCATATAGTACGGAGAACCGACGGCCGCTGGGGCCGGAAGGTTCTCGAGTGGAGGCCACGGACCAGCAAGCGCAGCGTAGGACGTCCACCCACAAGGTGGACAGACGATCTAATAAAGGCCGCGGGTCAACGGTGGATCCAGACTGCTTTTGACCGGTCCAATTGGAAAATTTTGGGGGAGGCCTATGTCCAGCAGTGGACGTCCTGCGGCTGAGATGATGAAGCATTATGGTACATAATTTAAAAGTTTATATTTATTTTGTTTTTAGATAGATACTCAGACATCGCTGTATACCAAATGTATACAATGTAAATCAAATAATGATCTCGCATTAAAGAAAGGGGACAACTTGTAACTAAATCTTTTAACTAGGGAGTTACCTTAACGAGGTTCAGTCTGACGGAGAGACTCGATTCGTCGGAGACGTTGTGAGGTGCGCGAAGGAGCTCGTCGCGCCCGAGGGCGGAGCGCGTCGACTCCCAGCGCTCCGCCAGCGCCTCTAGCTGGTCGGCCACGTCGCGCGCCAGCGGAGCGCCACACGCGGCCACCACGCGCCGACCCGCCGACAGCGCCGACTCCACCTCACGCGCGCGCTCTTCCACCTCCGCCGCCGTCGCCGCCGCCGCGCCGCGCTCCCACTCGTCCAGCCACTCGCCGCAGCGCTCCAGCGCCGCGTACAGCCGCGCCCACTCCGCCGCGCACGCCGTCCAGCGCGCGTGTCGCGCGGCGTACATGTCGCGAAGCGCCGTCCAGTCGCCACGCAGTTTATCTCGCGCGCGGCGCGCTCTTTCCCCCACCCCGCGCTTCGCCAGGCGCGCGTATTCGCGCTCGCACTCCTCCACGCGGCCCTCCACCTCCGCGATGGCTGACTTCACCTTCGCCAGGGCGTCCTCCTGCAGCGGGAATTCGTCGTAGTCGCGTCCGGCCAGCGGCGCGGCCAGCAGCGCGCCTCGCGCCGCCGCGACTGCCGCTCGCACGCGAGCCACTCGGGCCGCGAAATCGGCGCCGCGCGCCTCCGCGGCCGCCTCCGCCTTGCCGCGTCGTTCGCGCGTCACGGCCGCGTCGTACGACTTGCGCGCCCGCTCCAAGGCCGCGGCGGCATCCATTGCGGCCCGTTCGGCGAAGTCGACGCGCTGCGCCCGCAACGCCGCACTCAGCTCCTGGATGCGCTCCGCGTCCGACTCGCGGTCGAGCAGCTCTTCCTTGAGATTCTCGGTCTCACCGGCGTCGATTCTTCCGACGACCTCAGCGCACCAGCGCAGCACGCCCGCCGCGAGCTCGTTCAGTTCCTCGATGTCATCCTCCGCCTTGATGGCCAAGTTGCGCCGGCTCTCCACCTCGGACATGACCATGGCCCACTTGTTGCGCAGCCGGTCCTGGTACCGCGTGCGCACGTAGTCCGCCAGCGTGGGATTCCGCTTGTGCTGCTCGTAGACGAGCGAGTCGCCGCGCGAAATGAGCGCGGCGGCGTCGGGCGCTATGGCGCCCAGCTGGTTCTTGAGGATCTCGAGCCGCTTACCGGGGTCCCTCTCGCTGCCTACGCCACCCACGGTAAGCAGCATGACGTCCATGCGCCGCAGCACGAGCGCGGTCTGCTCCGCGAATTGCAGCACCGCGGCGTCCGCTGCGTCGCCGAACCGTTTCGCGAGAGCCGACTCGGCCGTCGCCGGTTTCTGTAACGAGCGATCTCACTTAAATTTGCTCAAAACCAATTAATCGTCCACGGGGCTTTAACTGTGCATGACATATTCCCACTGGACATACCTCAGTTACAAGTTACATTGACAACTGTTTTTTTAGCAATTTCTTCACCAGATGAAATATCAAAAAAATCACCACAAATCAAAGCTACAGCTTGCATTTCTAACATGACGACCGAACTTAAAAAAAGTCGCGATTACAACTGGGATGGGTGTATACGAAATAACGGATCAAATCTAAGAGGTCAAATCTATACGTGTATCTCAAAGAAATCCAGGTTTACATTCATCATACTCACAGATCGTTCCGCGTCGACGGGCGAGGAGGAGACGCCGCGGTCGGCTGACAGCTTGGGCGACATGGCCACCACCTGCACCTGCTGCTTGACGCCTTCCTCCCGCTTTATGGGCGTCGACGTCGACAGCGGCGGTTTCTCACGGAACTCGCTCGAGGACGACTGAAAGACAAAATCAGCGTTACGCGTTCGAACTCGTGGCCTTGTCACGCTCGAAGACCACCAACGACACCGCGGGAGTGAGACGGGGTCACGACGCCCATCCAATAGGCCATTCGACTGAGCGCAGTCGAGTGGCCTACCGCACGGCGAGAAAGTACCTGCGGAGTATCTTCCACTTCTGAATAGATAACCTCGTCCTCGTCCGCCAGCGCCTGCGCGCTCTCGGTGGCGGACGGCTCAGGCAGCGCCGCTCGGTCCTTCGGGACCTCGTCCAGGATCAGGTACTCGTTTATTTCGTCTCTGCGAAGGTCGTGAAAGGGGAAATCGCCTTCCATCGGCGTCGGGGGAGGGGTGTTCGCGGAGCCGTCTCCGCAGGGAATGAGATCGGGCACTTCCACGGTCACCCGAGCAGCCTTCCGCTCCTCGACCGACTGAGAACTCTCGGCGCACTTCTCGTCCCCGTCCGACTCGCAAATGGACTCGCTCTCGGTGTCGTCCAATATCTCTATGGTCTCCACGGTCTGCGGGATCAACTGAACGACGGTCTCGACCGTCTCTGACGGATAGATCTCCATGGGCTCCGCGGCGCTAACGGTGGACTTGACGATCTCGTGCTCCTTCACCTCGACCATGTGGCAGGCGTCGCTCTTTGCGGGCTCCGCCTTGTTTTTGGAAATCTGCGTGAAGAGGTCGCTGTCCTTGAGTAGATTGAAAGTGCTGCTGTTCTTCTTCGCGCTTTCGGGGGTCGCGGGCGTTTCGACCGAGCGAGCGTCGACGCTCCTCTCGACCGAGGATGCCCTGCTTCCGGATCCGGATTCCTGAATCTCCTTCTTGATCGGAACGGGACTCCTGAGAGCGAGAGGGATTCTAGACCTCTTTAGTTCCACCGGTCTGTGCGGTTCGTCGACCGGACTGTCCAGTCGTCGTTTGATCGTATCGGTAACTTTCTCGTATTCCAGAGATTCGTCTCTGTCTTTGACGGGGAGCGCCTGCAAGCAAACCGTCCGCTTTAGTCGGTGTGTGCGTGTGAATATGTACAGTGTTAGTCCTCCGTCGAGCGGCGATTCCCAAAGCACCGGAACGTTAATGTCTATGGAGATGAGCCCGAAGCGTGATCCGACCGGAGCCGAAAGCTCAATGACCAGTGACGCCACAATGACCGTGATCCACCCCCACCGTGCCACTCACCTCGACGGGAGCGCGCTCGAGGCGCTCCCAGCGCGCGTGCAGCGCGTCGATGCGGGCGCGCACGGGCGCCAGGCACGCCGGCTCGCAGCCGCTCTCGGCCGCGAAGCGCGCGTAGCTCGCCTCCAGCTTGTCGCGCACGGCTTGCATGCGGGACATCTCCAGCTCCAGCGGCTGGCGCGCGAGCGGCGCACGCAGCCCGTCCAGCCACGCCGCCAGCGCCGCCAGCTCACCGTGCAGCTCGCGCGCCGCCAGCAGTGCGCCCTCCAGCCGCGCCTTGCCCTCCGTGATCTGCGCGCCCAGCCGGTTGTACAGCTCCTTGAGCGCGTCGATGCGGCGCGTGGTCTCCTGCGGCGCGTCCACGGCGCGCTGCTCGACGGCGCGGCGGCCGCTCTTGATGAGCGTCTCCACCTCGGCCTTGAGCTCGCCCAGCGTGCGGTACAGCCTCTGCGCAAAAAAGCGACCCGCGCTCAGCCACCACTTGCACAGCGCCAGCCCCGCGGCCAGCGCCACGTAGGCGCAGTCACGCTGCATCGCCCCGGCCGCTGCACTGCGCTGCAGCGACTGGGCCGATGCCTAATCGCGTTATCGCACGAGTACGAGTGCCGTAATGCGATTAATCGCGTGCGTGGCGTTTGTGTTGAAACTCGATACCGGGCTAAGCTCGCGGTTCTAGTGACACGGGTTTAAGCTTCAGATCGTTTTGTATGTAGATAGTGGCTAATAAAAAACCGTTAGAAAGAGCTCTAAACCATCATCATTACATATGATAAATTATTATTATTTTGATGAACTTTAACTATTGCTTTTGCAGTAACCGTTGGCCGACGACGGATCTATGTTTTTGAAGTTCATTTACTTTTATTTCAACACACATGGGTACATTATTTAAATTACTTATATACCTATATCTACATATTATAAACATAAATAAACTACATAAAAAATAAACATAAATTGAACTAAATAAACTAAACTTAAAGTTTATTTTGAAGTTAAAATTTGTTTAGACTGGCTCGGGCAGTTGTTTGTAGGGAAAATTTGGTAGAATTGGTAAAACAGTAAAGTCGGACCGACATGTGAAAATCGACACGCGACATTTTCGGTGAGCGTCTGTATGAAATTTTCAAATGATATTTTGAGGAACGAAACGATAGCGCGTTATCTCTCATCGGAAATTGTTAAGTTTTCACTTCTGACGTGCAGTCCTGCGACTGGCACGTTTTTTATCATGTTTTCTAAGTACATAGGTTCTAAATGGTTTATCAAATCAATCAATGCCAAACTTTAACTGGTGTCTGATTTGCATCTCTTTTACACTCACTGGACATATTGCATTGTTACATTCGATCTATAAATATTCTAAAGCCGGCGCCAGATATAGCAACAATATTTGAACACTTATTTGATCACTTATTATTTTTATTATTGGGTATTTATTCAGTTTGATTACATATTTGCACTTTGCTATTGAGTGTCGGTTTTTGGAGCGCACATCAAAGCGTTCAAAGTTCAAACAGTGCGTAGCCTGCTACACTTGCGCAAAAAAACTAACATACACTTACACACTTAACATAAAAATAGTCTATTTCAGGTAGCATTTACACCAACACAGAAGGGATTCCAAAATCTGGCAGACTCACAAAGAGTAGAGGGTAATGCAATGGCATACCAGACACTGGCGCAGCTGCGCGCGCACTTGTTCCGGGTCGGCGCTGGTGGGCGCCAAAGCGCCGACGGCGCCGTCCTGCACCTCGCGCAGCGCCGCGTCCGCGCGCGCCAAGCGCCCGTGCAGCGACTCCTCGGCGCCCGTCGAGTCGACGCGAGCCTCTAGCGCGTCCAACTTGCGCGCGAGTAGATCGAGTTGCTCGCGCAGGCGTGCCGCCGCCTCGCGCTTTCCGGAAGCATCGTACGCGTCGGCTTGAGCGCGCACCTCGCGCACCACGGCGCGCTGCTGCGCCAGCTCCTCGGGTGCGGGGGCTCCACGCGAGGCCGTCGCGGCGTCGGCCCAGCGTTGCACGCGTTCCACCGACACCTCGGAGCGGGCCGCGTCGCGCGCCGCACGTTCCAGCAGCGCCACGCGCGCCTCGGCCTGCGAGCGCAAGGCGGCCCAGCGCGCGTCGGCAGAGCGCACCTCACCGCGCAACCAGGCGGCCATGATATGCGCGTCGGCCAGCTGCTGCGCCACGACGCGGATGCGCTCGAGACGGTCGCCGGCGCGGTTGCGCACGTAGCTCTCTAGGTCGTAGAGCTCGTCAGCGATCTCCTCGGCGTCGGCGGGTGCGTCGGGCGAGCGCCGCAGCCGTCGCTGCAACCCGTCGAGCCACGCGGCCTCCTGCGCGAGACTCGCGCGCAACTCGCCGCTCTCCAGCCACGCCTCGGCCAGGACGCGGTGGCGCTCGTACACGCCGTCCGTGACGTCCGTCCAGCGCGCGTTGAGCTGCGTGAGGCGCTTAGCGAGCGCGGCGGGCGGTGGCTCGGCGCCCAGTAGCGCGTCATTGCCGGCCTCGTTGAGGTCGCGGAAGCGCTGCGTGCGCTCGTCGCATTCCTCCTTAAGCGTCTGAAAGCGCACCTTCATGCGGTACAGCGCGGCCGAGTCCGCGATGCCGCACTCCTCCTCACGCGGCAGCCGCCGCTCGATCCCCTGCAGCCACCGCTCCGTGTCCTCGATGCTGCGGAACAGCGCCTCCGTGCGCTCCAGCGCCCGGCGCAACTCCTCGTTGAGCGAGCGCGCCCTCGCGGCCGTCGCCTCGAAGCGCGCCCGCAGCTCGCTCGCCTCCGCCTGTAGCGACTTCGCGTACGCCTCCTGGCAGTCTTCCAGGAGCGCGTCCCGAGCGCTCTCCGCCCGCTCCAGCTTGCTGCGGCACTCCGAAGCCTCCTCTTCGATTTTCTAGAAAAAAAATCAGATTCGCAGGTTGTTATATTTTAAATCGTACTATTCAAATCTTTTTGACATAGAACCTACCACGCTCGGTCTGCGATGGGTGCTGGATTTCGCTAAAGAAAACACGCCATAGTGTCCTCTTTAGTCCTACGGGCTACTAAAGGGGACACGGTATGGTCGAAGAAAAGGACTTGAGTGTAGCCAAGCGACTGCTCGCACTGGTCTTCCGTGCACTATGCACACAGCTACGGAGTGTGCATAGTAGTAAAAACTGAGGAATACGACCGAGTAAAAGATACTGTGATAGGAATTGGCAAGGCGAATTTGAAATGTGGACTTAGGAAACATAAAAAAGGAGTAAGAGGTAGTTACGTTGCTAGCGTCGAGTGCGACCTCCAACTGGTGCGCGTCGCCGAGCGGCAACGCGACTAGCGAGCGGGACAACTCGTCGGCGCGACAGACCCACGCGTCCACCGCGCTCCGATCTTCCTCCAGTTGCTTTACGTGCGCGCAGGCGGACCGCAGCTTCTCCAGTCGTTGTCGCAGGATCGTCTCGAGGTCAACGAGACGGCCGCGCGGGTCGCCGCGGCCCGTGTCCAGCGTCAGCCTCTCGCGGCTGGCGCTCGGCGAGTCCGATGCTTGCGTCTTGTTGCGTAGAGCTTCTATTTCGGTCTGCAGGTTCTCCAACTTCTCGCGTCGTCGCTCCATCTGCTCGAGAGGAGCCGCCGTGCCGTGCTCGGCCATCACGAGCGCCTCGATGCGCTCCAACTCGGAGGTCAGCCGCGCGGAGCCGTCCTCTTCGCGCGAACGTTCTCGTTCGTCCACGGTGGCCGCGCGCACCTCCGCCTCCCTGGCGGCGAGGCGAGAGGCCACTCGCTCGAACTCCTCCTTGATCAGCTTCGCCTCGGCCTCCACGTCGTCCTTGTGCGCCTTCGGGATGGGCTTGGCGAGCAGCACTATGGCCTGCGCGCTCACCTCCTTCAGCTTCGCATCGAGCCGCTTCAGCGTCCTCGCGCGGTTGCGCAGGTGCAGCAGCAGGTTACTGCCGGGCTTGTCGCGCTGCGTCCGCTCGCACCAGTCGTGCAGCTCGCGCAGTTCCCCGCGCAGTGCATCCACGCCGCTGCGGAAGTTGTCCTTGTCGCGCAGCAGGTTGACGGTGTTGCGAAGCTGCAGGATGGTGGCTTGGACGCGCTCCCAGCGCGCATGCAGCTCTCGGGTGCTGCGCTCGTGGCGTTCCGCGTCGCGCTCCAGGGCGGGGTCTGCTGCGAGTCGGCGCCAGATCTCGTGCACGTGCGTGAAGTCCTGCCGCTGCAGCTCGAGCTGCCCCTCGAGGCGCTCCACCACGAGCGGCACCTCCGCCCTCCCCTCGCCGCTCTCCTCCATGTTCCGTTGGCACTGAAATTAAAAACACCGCTGAGATCCCTGCTCTCGTCTTTTGTACGTCCCTTTGATAGTACTTTTTTTAAAGACCAAATGTCTGCACACGCAATCCTTTTTGCAAGATTACTTTCACAGATTGCAGGAAAGGAAAACGAGGAAAAATTTTACACATCAAAAACTTACGGTTTCCAGGGTACTCTCTGCGTTTTGAAGCCAAGTTTCGAACGCCGCGTAGCTCACTTGATAGTCGGGGCCCGATTCCCGGTCGTCGTCCAGTCGCGGCCTCTTATTGGCGCCGCCTTCGCTCGTCTGCCTCGTCGTTACGGTTTCGGTCGTCTCCGCGGCCGTCGGCGCCGCGGTCGTCTCTTCGGTGCTCGTGTCCAGTTCGAACCCCATCTCCTTGATCTAAAACGAGAGATGGACGTGAAGACTCAGCGACAAGGAGCGATCGAACTCAGTGAGAAACGTGTGTTCACCCGTGAAGCTTGCACGTCGAGTATGAGGTGAAGCGCGTCGAGGCGATCGAGCAACGCCTCGAGGCGCTCGGCGGCGTCGGCAGGCGCGTCGAGCGCCGTCGCCGCGCGCCTCCGCTCCGCCAAGTCGCGGCGCGCGCTCTGCACGGCACTCACGCGCTCCAGCACGCCGCCCACCTCGCCCACCGGGTTCGCCTCCATCCGCTTCAGCTCCGCCTCGAGAGCGTCGCAAGCGCTCGACAGCTCCGCGTACTGCGCGTCGAAGGCGTCGTAAGCCGCCTGCTGCGCCTCGAGCCGCCGCAGCTGCTCGAGCGTCCAGTGGCACGTGTGCGACCAGCGCTCGCCGAGCGCGCGCAGCTGGTCCTCGATCTCCGTCACGTTGTCGTGGTGCGTGTCCTCATCGTCCACAACCACCACGCAGTCGGCGAGTGCGTCCACGAGCGGCTGCTGGTCGCGCAGGTCCGAATGCAGCGCGCGCACGGCCTGCAACCGCGCAGCCAGCTGGCGACGCGTGCGAGCCTCCTCGCCGCCTCCCATGCGCGACATGCGATCCTCCGTGGCGGTCAGCCAGCGCCGGAACTCGTCCAAATGGCGCCGCTGGCCGCGCATGAGCGCCGCGTGGACGGCGCTCTGTCGCTCCATGGCGGCCACTCGCAGCTCCTCCCATCGCCTATTGAGCAACCGCACCTGCAGCCGCACCTCGGCCGCCTCCTCGCGCGACAGCCCGCCCTCGTTGACGAGCCGCCCGCCCTCCTCGAGCACGCCTCCGACGCGCGTCTGCGCCTCGGACAGCTCGAGCAGGAACCTCTCGTGCGAGTGGAAGTGCTCCTTGAGCGCGGCAAGATCCTCCACGTCGGGCGGCGCGCGCTCCGCCAGCCGCTCTTCGGCTTCCAGCAGCCACGCGAGCACCTCCTCGAGCGCGGCGCCATAGCCGCCAAGCTCCGCCGAGCCCGTGGTGGCGGTGGACAGCGGGCGCGCCGGCGGCGCCTCCGCGGCGAGTTCGTCGGCCGAGTGCGGCAGTGATTGGAAGAGGCACATTAGGTACATCATGATGGACTTCTTGTCGGGCTGCGGCGTGTCCACGTCCTCGGGGTCGAGCAGGCGGTCGATGCCGAGGTGGCGCTGCGCGAGCTCGAAGGCGTGTTCGAGACGCGCGGCGGGCGAGCGCCTCAGCAGCGCCGCGTAGTCGAACAGCTGCGGCCGCCAGCGGTGCAGCAGCGCGTTGAGCGCCAGCCCGTCCCTCCACGACGTCGTCAGGTCGGCGACGTCGACGCCGGCGTAGTCGCGCGTTTGCGAGCGACACCACGCCAGCAGCGTCTTCTCCAGGTTGGTCTGGCGCAGCTCGCTCATGAGCTCCTTGAGGTGGTAGTGCACCTGCCAGTGCAGGATCACGCTCCACACGAGGCCCAAAGTGAGCTTCGGGTTCCCGTCGACGATGTCGTTGCTGCTGATGTTGACGAGCTTGACGTTGTTGTCGCGCAGCACGGCGAGCGCCGTATTCACGTTGTTGATGTGGTGCACGCGCATGCGCCCTCGCTCGCGCTTGTACTGTTGCGCGGTGAGGATCTCCAGCAGCGACAGCAGCACTTCGCCGTCCCGCAGGTCCAGGAACAGATCCTCCACGGGGGGCTTATCGTTCTGAAAAACGCGAGACGATAAGGATGAGCGACGTTCCGACTGATTCGACATGAAGTATACCGAAAGTATATATGTTTACCTTCACCAGTTGCGAGTTTATCCATTTGGCGAAGGTCTTCTTTTGCACGTCCTCCCGCTCATCTGAAATGAACGTAGATTATTGTTATAACACGCGAACTGGCAGGCCATAGGCAACTGTCGAACTTACTTGGGTCGTCACTGAAACTAGAGAGAAGTTGACACACTTTGAGGAAAGTTAGCATCACCGGTACGCTAATCGGTTACACAATGAGACATTCCGGTTGTCTCAGTCGCGATGCGGTGCCGCACCTCGCATCTCGTCCTGCTCCAGTGGGTCACACTCGCGGTGACCTTGCACGCCATTTTTTTAAGCCAAATATATCGACGACTGCTGTTACTTTAAGGTGATTTGAGGTAATTTTATCAGTGAACAGTATTTTATTAGTGAAGAAAACAGCGTTAACTTCATCCTTAAACCTACTGTAATTCATTCAACAATTTTATTAGAGGTAGGGCCTTTATACTCTAAGGGTAGGGCACACAGTGAAACACAGTTTCGACGAGTGTACCTTACTTTAATATACAGGAAAAAGGTGTATTGTCAGACTGCCTGTCCGTCTTTTTCATTAAAATTATAATTTTACATATTTATAGCTCATATTTATGGTTTAGAGAAAAGTTGGAGATGATGAAGTATTTGAATAAGAGACGTGTAGTCCGCATTCGCGCCAAGAAATCAAGTTTTTGTTGTATGAAAGTACGAAGCGGAACGTTTCGCATTCTTATCGCAATTCGCAGCCACCGAGACGACATAATTATTGCTCGCAGAAGTATCCACAAATTGTTGACATTTCGTTTGTTGCGAAAGTAACGTACGTATTTGATTGTATAACGGATGATCTCTAATAGATGGCGTTAGCATTAAAAAATAAGTTCCATCTATCGAGACATCTATGTAACATTATAATTTTAACAAAATTAAATGTTGATTTAATTAATGAGATATATCTTATTCCCTAATTACCTATAATTATTAACCTCTAATTCCCAGTGTTATATAATAGTTGAAATTATCGCCTCTAATTCGGAGTATTACACAATCGTGCTCAAGGCGCCGAGAGTGAGCAGGCTGTAACTATATAAAAAGTGCATTGTCAGGCATAACCCAAGTATGAGTCTACACAGTCTAAAGTCTACACAATAAAAATATTCAGAATTATCTAGTCGTAACTATATTACTTTTGTAGGTATAAATTTTAGTAACTTCTTCAATTATTTTCTTTATTATTTTTATTAAGTATTTATTTTCTTTGATGCTGATTGTGTTGTAGAAAACGGTGACACAGGTGGCCACTGTCGCTACATTAAATAGAACTTTAGCTTGTCTTTGCCGTAAAAAAGGACGCCGAGTTTTTAACTTTAATTTTAACTGTAAAAGATCTAACTCTCTCCCAACTAATAGGAGCTAAACATTTGAGTTGTTAGTTGTGTTACTCATTGAACAAATTAATGTCATGACATCATTGAGCAATTGTCTCCTATGAGACACACAAACACACACACACACACACACACACACATCCTATGTGTCAATGTGAAAGCTACATCAAAGCGCTCCTTAGTGACACATTCTTCTGTATCAACTCATATCACTCCAAAGCATTACATTCAGACAGATTATTTCTGAATTAAGTATCAAACTAAAAACCTGGGGAAGTTAGAAGCTCAACATTGAGTTTATTTATGTTAAGGTTGTCAGACAGGCTGACAGGTGGCTACTGTCGCCAAGTAACACCACAGGTGCTCTGAGACAGAGTCATAATTCTAAATGTCCAATACATTTCTGGCATGGATAAACAATATTTAAGTTAAATATTTTATTCCTGTCATATCTCCTAACTAAGTTACAGTAGTCTAACCTCAAATACAGTAAAAGTTGTTATCAAACATAAAATCATACATTATTATATGTATAGGTTCATGAAATATTACTTACCTATAATATTTATTGAATTAATTTCAATATCTGCAAATATTGACTAAAGTTGGAATATTAAAGACAGCGTAGAAAACTTTTATTTATAACTAAACTGATGCACCTCGGCTTCGTCCGGGAGCAATCGAGTGGATTAATATACTTAAAATAATATAGTTACTAGCTATTGCCTGCGACTTCGTCCGAGTTCAAAATGTTATATAGCCTAAAACCTTTCTTGATAAATGGACTAACTATACAACACAAAAAGAATTTTTCAATTCGAACCAGTAGTTCCTGAGATTAACGGTGTTCAACCAGAACAAAAAAACAAACTCCAGCTTTATAACATTAGTATAGATCCTAGTTATGTAAATCTGGAATAATGTATGTTTTAAACAGTGAAAAATTTTTTCAAATAGGTGCAGCAATACCAGATATTACCCTTCACATATAAAAATGATAGAATATTCACTCCCCATATTATCATACTAGCTCGTGCCCGCGACTTCGTCCGCATTGAAAAATAAAAAATATAATACCTAAGTAATTATGACACATCTTTATTGCTGTGAAAGGTGTTTTTTACATTTTTATATGATTCCTCGGAAACAGTACTTTTTTCTGGATGAAAGGTACCCTAATAATCAACTGAGTAGTGAAGGCATGAAAAGGTAACAGACAGACAGAGTTACTTTCACATTTATAATATTAATAAAGATTAGTATAGATTGGTATGCACATTTCTCCGAGGACCATGAAGACATTAAATATGACCACGAGCTTGGCAGTCGAGAACATCAATTCAAAATTAATATAAGAATCGCTATCGGACAGGTAATTGACAAAGTTTGATTAAAAATTTGGCTATTGGAAAAAAACCATAGGTTGAGTGCTCGCTTTAGTGTTCTGATTGGGAATGAATTTTCAAAGTACTAACTTTGGGGGCCACACTAACTTTGGTGTGTTTAGTCTTGGATTTTTTGTTTGCCACAGAAAAGTTTTTATGAAGTTGCTTAAGCGTGTCAATTTTATTTGGTCATTGGATTTGCATTACAAAAACAATTAATAGTGACTACTAAAGGAAACTTTAAAAGAACATACTACCTGTAACATATGAAATTTGCACAGACCATTAAACTGGTCTGTGCACTAAAATATAGTCTATGTCAATGTAGTATTGTCAATGCCATAGTCACGTCACCGCACCTCTCAACTGTCGGGGAAGTAGGGGACGTGAAGGGAGGGAGGAATGGTCAATAAAAGTAGGAGAGATACCTACAACAAGGACTCAGACGCAAGGACACTGCTTACGTACACGCATATTTTTATTACAAGCTTGGCGGTTAATTTAAATTTGGGAAAAGTACCCACTGTCACGATCTATACCGTGCTACTTCGTCTACTTCGCCACGATCCCTGAAGTCGCCTGTGCGAGGAAGGGAGTCGCCGAGGGCTCTGCGAGATTCATACGCGGGCGTTTTGGACCACGGCGGGAGGAGCTAGTCCGTGCTGCCTACTCAGCACCTACTATCGCCGGCTTCCGGCAACCACTCCACACCGACGCTCGTCTGCACGCTCTTCGCGTTTTGAGGGGGTCTACGCCACGTTTCCGCGGGCTGCAGCAGTGGACCTGCTTCAGCGGCATTCCCGGAGCGTTTTATCCAGCTGAGTAGTTTTTTAATTTATATACTCATCAGCTTACCCTCGGAGTTTGATAAATTCCCACGTCTGAGCCAACACTGCTCACGTCCTCAACGTGCTACTCTGAATATTATAATCTAATTTAAACTTGTTAATTAGTAACCTGTATCTTACTGATTTTGATATTGCTGATATTGTTATAATTCTTTTATTAAACTTGTGTTGTGGTAAGTCTTTGTTTTATTTCTTAGGCTGCCCTCTTCTTCTCTCTGGCAAAGGCGCCCTATAGTCTCGTGCCTTACTGGCTGAACACTAGTCGGTGGTAACATCTGGTCTGGTGCAAAGCGATAAACAAGCACAGCACGCCAGAGGGTTACAAAGTGGCGCCCAACGTGGGGCTCGAACCCACGACCCTGAGATTAAGAGTCTCATGCTCTACCGACTGAGCTAGCCGGGCCCGAGACTAAATATAAATATTCTGCCAGGGAGAGGAGGCAGTAGACTTGCCACACGCAGTTTGTTTTAGCATAGCACTGGTGCACATCAAGAAAATTTCCGTGGAAGGGCGTTAATTTTTTCACCCACAGGACAGGCCCGCCTGGTGAAATACCACTTCCTTGCTTGGTTGAGTTGGCAAGGAACACCAGTGTCCACTCCTTTTCCTAATTTCCCTTGATCCCATTCAGATCAATACCCAATTTCCTCAACCTTTATCCCTAATCCTTGATTTTGCACCACGCTCAATTTTTTTTTTTTTTTTTTCTTTTTTTTTCACTAGTTTTTTATTTAATTTTGGTGTTAACTTACTTTTTATTTTTGCTTTAACTTCATTCATTTTTATTTTTTCATACCTACTTATCCCAGCACAAGTTTATCTTTGTTACTTTTAATTCCTTTGTTACATTTGTGTTTATTTACATGTACCGCGGGAATTGATAAAAATAATATTTTTTATCAATTCACTGCAATTTTATTTTTTTCATAATTTTCTAAATACCTCAACATTTTACATAGAGCAAATTGTGTTCTCACTACAATTTTTTTATTAATTTCCTTATACCCACTGCTCTGTGACGCATTGACTGTCAACTGTCATTTGACAAGTTACGTCACTAAATGAAGTGAATGATCGCCGAATCTGATTGATTGTCAAATTGTCATGTCACTCATGTTTAATTTTTATTTTTTCATTGGAAAATTTGGAAATTAATTTTGTTTTATATCTAATAAGAACAATTAATAGCTAAATATTGAAAAGGTGTTTGTTACTTAGATAATATTTTTTCATATTTATAGTGTATTGTACTTACATACAAGTTTTATCATTTTATGAGTTTAATATTTTAATTAAATTTTTAGCTGACAAATAGGTGAACTTTGTCACCTACTTATTGTGTTTTCTTTGCAATTTTAACAAATACTTTAAAGATGCCACTGTCAACCTATCTAAAATATTTAAAGAAAGACGAGATCAAAACTGAACTCATTCGTTACGGTATAATTTCAGAGGAACCTGGAACTGTAGAAAAACTCAGGGAGCAACTGAAGCAGGTCCTCAACGCTGCGAGACGTGGTAGCTTTCCGAATCCAACTGATTATGAACCAAATGCGGAGTTGGACATAGTATTGGCTGAGGAGGTAGTCGAGTCGTTGGAACTTAAATTATCGGAAGCGACCCCATCTAAACTCAGGCGAATCACGGCTCGGGCGAATTACTGGCTTGATCGACTCTCGCGAATCAGATTGGACGACAGTAGACTGGCATCGCTTCGCGCTCGAATAATAAAGGTATTGGGTGTATCTGACCACGGTGAGAGTGAAGTTGATGAATGCAAGGATGCTAACCCCCAACCTATTATTAAAGAATCTGTAGCGTGTACTGACAAATCTTTTAATGTAAATTCTTTAAATTTGAAATATGATGGTACTACTTGTGTGAGAGCCTTTCTGGAGAGGCTGGAGGAACTGAAACTATCCCGAGGGATATCCGACCAGCAAATTCTCAACTCGTTGCCCGAAATCTTAAGCGGTACTCCTTTACTGTGGTTCCGGGCAAACAAAAAAAGTTTCAGCAATTTAGAACAGTTTAAAGCTTGTTTTCAGATGACGTTTGACACTCCCGATTACGACTTTCTACTTATGAAAGAGATACGTTCTCGTACGATGAGTAGTAAGGAGTCGTTGGTGTCCTACATCTCGACCATGCAGGCCATGTTTGCACGATTAACTACTCAACCAGATTTTGAGGATCAGTTGGATATCCTCCGCCACAACATCAGGCCGGAGTATATGGAGCTGGTTGAGGCTCATAGTTTCCATAGCATGAGTCAAGTTCTAGGAGTGTGCAGGCAGGTCGAGATTGTCAAGCACCGACAAGACAGATACCGTGAACCCGACATGAGTGCGTACACGGTAACGCAGGATATACAACCACTCATTGTAAAGAAGGAGAAGCCTGTGGCCAGTATAGGCAAGGAGCCGGTGCCCATAAGTAGCAGGTCTTTTAAGTGTTATAGATGCGGGTCGACCAATCATGACACTAGTGTTTGTCGTAAACGGGAGTTGGTCTGTTTCAAATGTGGCAAGAGGGGTGTAAAGACTCCTGATTGTCCACAATGTAATAAGGTTCCAAAAAACTGATTAGTCAGGACCCTCCCACTAATTGCGAACAGAAAGGGAAGGTCCTGTTCAAAAATGTTGATGATACTAGACCCCACATATGTGTAGCTGTATTGGACTTGAATGTTTACGGATTGCTTGACTCCGGGTCTTTGTGCTCGATTCTGGGTGACAATTCTCATCTTATCTTTCGTGACCATGGTTTTGAAATTAATCGTGTGGACGATATTCATACTATGTATGCAGCGGATGGTTCACCGTTGTCATGCATAGGAATTATGTACTTACCTGTATTATTTAAAGATGAAGTTCAAGTTATTAAATTTTATATTGTGCCAAGCATACGGATGCCCATTACTTTCGGGGTTAACTTTTGGAACCAATTTAGACTAAATGAGGGAATATTCCCTACTACGGAACTATCACTTGGTGAAAACTACATCAATTCGTGTTCATCCGGTGGTGGCTTAGAAGATTTTGACTTACTAAGTTCGCAACAGAAATGTAAATTAAATTCATTAATAAAGAAGTTTGACATTATTGACACTGAAAAAGTAGGTTTAGGCAGGACGAGTATGGCCAGTCACAGTATAGACACTGGGGACAGTCCCCCGATTAAACAACGCTACTATCCTTTGTCTCCAATCAAACAAAAAGCATTGGAACAAGAACTAGATCGGATGCTAGGCTTAGGCGTTGTGTCACCTTCACAATCCCCATGGAATTCACCCGTAGTTATGGTGCAAAAGCCAAATGGAGACTTACGCCTGTGTGTGGATTGTCGAAAACTTAACTCTGTGTCTAAGCCCGATGCCTATCCTCTGCCCTATATTTCCAATATTTTAGATCAGCTGAGGGATGCTAAATATTTATCATCCATAGACCTTAGTGCTGCTTACTGGCAGATTCCCCTCGCTGACAAGTCTTCTGCAGAGAAGACTGCTTTTACTGTTCCTCGTAGAGGATTGTTTCAATTTAACGTCATGTGCTTCGGACTCGTCGGTGCATCAGCTTCTATGCAGAGGCTGATGGACAAACTTTTTGGCGCTGAGTTTGATGGGAAAGTCTTTGCGTTCCAGGATGATTTAATCATCATCTCTAACAACTTTGAGGAACACCTGGAACTTCTGGAAAGGGTTTTTCATAAATTAGAATCAGCTAGCTTGACGGTCAATATGGGAAAATCAGTCTTCTGTAGAAAAGAGCTGAAGTATCTCGGTTATCTTGTAGATAGGCATGGTCTGAGAACCGACCCAGGCAAGGTGGATACTATAGTAAATTATCCCATTCCCACTTCTCCTAAAGAAGTAAAGAGATTCCTTGGCATGTCGGGCTGGTATCGTCGATTCATACCCAACTTCTCTAAACTCAGTCGACCTCTTTCCAAACTAACCTGTAAGTCTAAGGAATACTCCTGGACTGATGAGGCGAATGATGCCTTCAATAATTTAAAGGCGGCATTAGTGTCTGCCCCTATTTTAAAATGTCCTAACTTTGATTTACCTTTTTCTATTCATACAGATGCTTCTGCCTTTGCAGTGGGCGCTGTACTTACTCAAAAATATGAGGATACAGAACATCCCATAGCTTACTGTAGTCGTACTCTTAATAAACATGAAGTCAATTATAGTACTACTGAGAGGGAGCTCCTCGCTGTCCTGTATGCCTTAGAGCAGTTCCGATCTTATGTAGAAGGCCAGGAATGTACTGTGGTGACCGATCATGCATCTCTACAGTGGTTCTATAAGCTCAAGAATCCCACTGGACGTTTGGCTCGATGGAGCATGCGTCTTAGTCAATTCCCATTTAAAATAGAACATAGGAAGGGGAAGGATAATGTGATACCTGACGCTCTGTCTAGAATCCAGGTGAACAGTGTCAGTGTCACGCCTGACGGGGATGAATGGTACTCACATATGCTTGCAAGTGTCAAACGAAATCCACGTAGGTTCCCTAACTTCACGATAGATGGGGATAGACTGTTTCGCCATTCGAAAAATAAATTCGGTCTAACGTCTGATTTGGATTGGAAGTTAGTAATCCCGAAAAAGAATAGGTCGGATTTACTATATAAATGTCATGACGATGTCACTAGCGGTCATCTAGGTATATTTAAAACGCACAAACGCCTATCTGAACATTATTACTGGCCATATATGTACTCTGACGTTGTTAAATATGTTAATAAGTGTGAGACTTGTAAAGCTTACAAGCCTGTCACTACTGGCAGGCCAGGCCTTATGGGCGGTCCCAAAAAGGCCAGCAAACCCTTTCAGGCCATATCTCTTGACCTCCTAGGTCCATTCCCAAAATCCAGAAATCAAAATACTTACTTACTAGTTTGTTCTGATTACTTCAGCAAATATATTATGTTGCATCCACTGAGGAGCGCAACAGGTCAAACCGTGGCACGGTTCTTAGAGAAACAAGTATTTTTGATTCATGGAGTTTGTGAATATATATACATAGATAACGGTCCTCAATTCATAAGCTATCAATTCAGACAACTATTGAAAAAATATAATGTTCCCAACATATACTATAACCCGCGGTATCACCCACAAGTGAATCAAGCTGAAAGGGCCATAAGAAACGTCGTCAACTCGATCGCGTGCTATGTAAAGAACGATCATAAGAGATGGGACGAGAACATTGCTGAAATACAGTGTGCATTAAATACAGCCGTAAATGACACAACAAAGTTCTCTCCTTATTATTTAGTGCACGGTAGGGAATGCATAGTAGACGGTGATCTATATAAATCAAGTGACCAGCCGGTTCCCCATTCACAATTTCAAGTAGGTGACCCACAAGAGCGTAATAAGAATTTGCAAAAATTAAGAAACATTTTTAATAAGGTGAGCGAACACATTAAGCGTTCTCACCAAAAGAATGAGCGCTATTACAATCTTAGGAAGCGGAATATAGAACTAAAAGTAGGACAGATAGTTTACAAGAGAACCTTTTATTTATCTAAAGCTTCAAAAAGCTTTACTTCAAAATTGGCGCCAAAGTTTAAAAAATGTATAATTACGGCTAAGCGCTCACCCCTAGTATATACATTGTCTGACATGGATGGCAAAGTGCTAGGGGACTATCATATAAAGGATATCTTAAAATATGACGACTGAAGTTGTGGGCATGTGTATGACTTCGGTAGCAAGTGTGTGCGCGACCTTACTGATCATCGTTATGATGATTTTTATTGTGACTTGCTCTCTAGTAATGTTACAACACTATTTATACATGTCCATATAGGCATGTCAATTTTATAAACTAATATATGCTTCGGCTACTGTTTTTGAAATGGCACTCACACACTAAAAGTACCATCTAAAATCTTAAGTACACACACCCTCAATAAAACATAATACAGTCACCATATCACATAGGATTCCATACTTTGTTTGAAAATTTGTTTCATTCAAGTTCACTGTTAATATCTATATTACTGTGGAACTATCTATTGACTAAAGTTTCATCTTTATATTTTTACTTTAAATCTTGGAACTACGTTCCCTACTTTATTTGAAAGCTTGTTCAAATCAAGTTCACTGAGATACTTCTCCTAATTTTGAAACTATTAATTTACAAAAGTTTCATCTTTACTTATTGTGCTTAGCTAATTGTTATATACTGTTAACATGCAGCTATGGGACTACGTTCCCCACTTTAATACTAATTTACTTGTTTCTCTTAATTGAGAACCTATTAATTTACTAAAGTTACATCTTTAGTTAATTTTTGTTTTTATGTCTAGTCTACATACAATAGGGCTTAGACAACTTATATTACTTACTTTTTTTGTTTTTTTATTTTCCATTTATTGTAGTATGTCCTGAGAATGAGTGTGCGAGTGAATGAGACTTGGTCAGGATATACTCAATATACTTTCTTACTTAACTGTAACTGAATTTGATTTCAGAATTCAATATGACCCTTCAGGTCGCCCATCTCCCAAACTGCACGGTTCCTGCTTCAGCCGACAGTATTGGAATTTTCTACGTGCGGGGACTGAAAAATTTCCTCGTGCGTGGAAATTTTTTCCGCAAGGAGGGGTGTGTGTAACATATGAAATTTGCACAGACCATTAAACTGGTCTGTGCACTAAAATATAGTCTATGTCAATGTAGTATTGTCAATGCCATAGTCACGTCACCGCACCTCTCAACTGTCGGGGAAGTAGGGGACGTGAAGGGAGGGAGGAATGGTCAATAAAAGTAGGAGAGATACCTACAACAAGGACTCAGACGCAAGGACACTGCTTACGTACACGCATATTTTTATTACAAGCTTGGCGGTTAATTTAAATTTGGGAAAAGTACCCACTGTCACGATCTATACCGTGCTACTTCGTCTACTTCGCCACGATCCCTGAAGTCGCCTGTGCGAGGAAGGGAGTCGCCGAGGGCTCTGCGAGATTCATACGCGGGCGTTTTGGACCACGGCGGGAGGAGCTAGTCCGTGCTGCCTACTCAGCACCTACTATCGCCGGCTTCCGGCAACCACTCCACACCGACGCTCGTCTGCACGCTCTTCGCGTTTTGAGGGGGTCTACGCCACGTTTCCGCGGGCTGCAGCAGTGGACCTGCTTCAGCGGCATTCCCGGAGCGTTTTATCCAGCTGAGTAGTTTTTTAATTTATATACTCATCAGCTTACCCTCGGAGTTTGATAAATTCCCACGTCTGAGCCAACACTGCTCACGTCCTCAACGTGCTACTCTGAATATTATAATCTAATTTAAACTTGTTAATTAGTAACCTGTATCTTACTGATTTTGATATTGCTGATATTGTTATAATTCTTTTATTAAACTTGTGTTGTGGTAAGTCTTTGTTTTATTTCTTAGGCTGCCCTCTTCTTCTCTCTGGCAAAGGCGCCCTATAGTCTCGTGCCTTACTGGCTGAACACTAGTCGGTGGTAACATCTGGTCTGGTGCAAAGCGATAAACAAGCACAGCACGCCAGAGGGTTACATACCTTAGAATATAACTTATCAATGTGCTAATGTGCTATATTAATTTTCTGACAAATAGAATTAAAGAAATAGAACATTTTTATTTAACACTGATAAAGTAAAAGATTCAAAAATTAAGTGTCAAAAAAGAATTACAGGTAACTACTTTGTAAGAGTAATAAAAGTCTTTAATTTTAGTTAAAACAATCAATGAAATAAAATTTTATTTTTCATAAATTAATAAATTACAAAGTTCTTAATAATTTCTTACCATATTGATGTCCCAATATAATATATTTTTTTTATTTTAAATCTTTTAGTTATTCAACCATTTGACAACTAAGTGTATGTAAAGTTATTTATAAGTTAAAATTAATGACCTAGACACTTCTTTGAATTCAAATTAGATAGTTACCTAATTTTGGTTTCTAAAAGTATTCTTCATTTTATTTATTAACTAGCTGGTGCCCTCGACTTCGCCCGTTTAACTTTGTAAATTATATACTAAACACTTCTTCGAGAACCTCTCTATCCATTGGTGAAAACAGCATGAAAATCGGGGCATTGGTTTTTGAGTTTAACGTGAACAGACAGACAGACGTGGCGGAGGACTTTGTTTTATAATATGTACCTAAGGATAATGTGACTTAATAATAATTAATAATGTCCTTCTCTAAATGACCCTGTACCCACTCATATAAATGTATTTAATGCCCACTCATAAAGGTGTATGAAGTTTTTTCACATAACAAACTTTTTTTAAATATCTAAAGAAATTTAATTGTTTCATCAGGAAAAGATAATTTCTTATGTACTCCGATAGTTTAGGAATAGTTTACAAACACCTGCAATCACGACAGTGGGTACACAAGATAAGATAGGCGTCTACTTAATTATACATTCCGTGTTCACTAAAACCTACATCGTTTTAGAATAATACCTGAGTAAGTTAGGTATAGTTTATAAATAACTTCGGTTGCATCATTTGTACGATTACAACAACAATAACAGAACTCCTCAAGGCCTTACTTAAACTTGAGACTAAGTTTGCACCTGCGAGACGACTGGCGCTCGGTTAAGTTTAAGTTTTCATTAACTAACACTCACCCCCAATACTCGACTCCATTTTCCTTGTCTCTTATCTTTCACCGGCTCATTTACTTGGTTAAGTTTAAGTGATAGTAAAATGCTCCTCCGAAGACATCACAACACGCACACAACCACTCCCAACCCAAGTGGAAAACTTTGTTCAAACTTTTTAACAAATTAAACTCTTGAAAAGTTACTCTCGGAAGAAGCGGAACACACACTGTAATCTGTTATTCGGTACTGAATCTAATTATTTGCAGTGCAAACTTTTAGATAGAGTCGGATAAGTGAAAAATATTGAAAAAAATTCATTAAAGTTTCATAAAGTGACAATCGGCCGAATGAAGCAACAACGCACGCACACATACAAACTGGAACCGAAACTGACCGTACGACACATACACGCACACAAGCGCTCGGACTTGGCGCGACAGCGTGCACGTCACAATAATAAGATAAAGACTCGTACACACTGTTGCAATATAGATGTTTCTTATTGGTTATGAATTTATTAGATGATAATACAGAAACACATTTCAGTTAAAAACTGATATGTCTTAGAATCAAATGTAAAAGATGTTAAATTAATGTTTTTCTTAAATATCAAATACCTACAGTAACTTGAAAATAACAGGAAAATTATTATAACAACCCAGATTAATGTGTTGCTTCTCGGTTATAATGCATTTTTTTTTATTTATATTTCTAAACACAACCTCGCAAAGTGCTGTGGTGCTGTGCAAATAAAGTGTTATTTTTGAATCCGTTGATAATATATAGAGTATTTAATTATGTTTTAATAGTATAAAATATTAAAAGAATCAAAACAAGGAACTGTTAATGACAATAGCTCACAACAGGTTTGTTCTTTTAATCAATAATTATGTAATACTACTTTAAGGAGCAGTGTAAAGTACATAAATAATGTAACTATGTACTTAGTTAAAACTGCGGAGCATAACTAGAGCTATGTAACAGAAATAATCAAACTTTCTAAAATTGATAAATTTAAAAATGTTTGCCTCTTATTGATCGTAGTATATTATTAACAAATAGTAATAAATAATTCATTTCATTATCTATTCAAATGTTATGTAAAAGACTATAGAATTTAATCTAAATTACCGGTCTGTATTTAATCAGTTATAACTGTCACACTATGACAATGACTTGAAATCTCAAATTTTATTTTGAACAAGATATTTGTTGTTTTGAAAAACATTCGTAGTCGATTGTAATTTCTAGAAAGTGCTACCTTGCGTCCAACAAAACTAAAACTAATGAATGAGCTGAAGAAAATAAGGTATATTTCTAATTGAAATTTGTGTCTTTTGGGTATAAAACATAATTTCCTATCTGTAGTGTGAATTTGACAATACCGCTTTCTTATAATTGAATATACCAATTCTATAGTATGTATAAGTATTTCTGTAATATTCGCATCACAAAATAATAATAGTAATTTGGATAATATTTATACTCTAGTGTGTTCGCACCTTTTTTTACTACAACACGCACACATAGGCAACAGTTGAATTGGAGCGTAAGAACGTTTCGTTCGACGCAGACATTACTAAGTTTATCAAGTACTTTTAGGAAATAATATTTGTTTATTATTTAAATAAAAACTACAATTTTCACACTAGTAATAAAAAGGTGTATTAAAAGTTATAATGGAAGCTTTTTAAATAAATTTAAATTAAATATACCTACTTGAATGAGCCAATATTTTAAAAGAATTAGTTAGTAGGACAAAATATGAGAAGAAGAGAAAACTAGTAATACCTACGCATTCATCATTATGTCACAGTGTTTACAACTTTTAAATTTTGTATTAATGTTACACTGTGTACATAATAATGATTTACTGCCTGTGAAAAAACCTATAAGACCCCAATTAGTTTTAATTACTTAGGTACTAGGTAGGTATTTAAATTAATTTGTAATTAGGGAATATAATTACACACATGTAGCTAATTAGGTATGCTTAGTAACTTACATTTGCTATGATTCATGTGTTTCTCGTATGGTGCGAAAGTGTACGGGGGCGGTTCACCGACATCCACGATCCATGTCACTTTCCTTTGGCCCACTGCCGCCACCCCGCACTGCGAACTCATCCTAAGATATTGCCTCCACTCGAACCACTATCACCGGACTCATCGGAACTCACAGTGCACCTTGGCGAACAGTTTTGTTTGTTTTGTTTCGGCCAGTTTACCGTGTCGGTTATTCCTTTACAATAAGTAGAAGATAACTTTAGTAGTTAACCTTGGGGAGGCTTTGAACCTTGCGATGCAAGACGGCGCGCGATGCAGCGTGCAACGCGCCACCGCGTCGGATACCTAATGATAACACGCTCCACAACCAATTAATCAGTAGATAGGAGACGATCGCGCATTACGAATATTTCACTCAGCTTTGGAATGTATCCGCGAATGTGGTGGCTGTCGCAATTGAAAACTAGTACCGCACCGCACGTGTGGCAATCTTGGGTATTATGTCGCAGGGTTAATAGCCCTCGGCGTCCAACCCTTTCACTGTTTTAGGATACCGTACTAGACGATTGAGTGCATCCATTCTTATTTATAACTGACATTTGAGTTTATTTCAATTGGTGTCGTGCGAACATTGTCTGATCCTATTATTGGGTGGCGCTATAACTATAGTAATAGAGGAATTGTTGTAGTATTGACACACATCAAATCAATGACATTCCATTATTATTACGCTACGACGCCTACATGTCCCAAATAAATTGTCTCGGCCATAACTACTACCTACTACTTACAGTTATGTTTCGCTCAATTAATAAAAATATTCGGAAAAGTTTCACAACTAACGCGGAGGCCTTTAATTTAACAAATATTTGTATTAGCTACAAATAAGAAGGACTTATTTATTCAAGGTTACGTGTAATTTTTGTCCTAGTTACATGGGAATTTAACTCCTAAACAAAACAAACTTTAAATATGTTTACAGAATTTATTTATTTTATAAAGATCTCTTTTATATTGTTTGTGTGTTTTTCTTAGTGTATCCGTTATCTTAGAAAATTAATCCTTGAGAGTTAAAGTTTGCTACCAATAAAATTTCGAGTCCACTCAGTCATACCAATTATTTAATATTTAATAATGTTGTTTGCTAACAATTTAAGTATTATCAGTGCAACAATAAAACTAGCTTGAATCATGAGCGGCCCAGTTGCGAACTGTAATAAACTAATTTAATCACTGACATAATGCACTAATTCATTGGATCGTACTTTATTATACCTATCGTGCGATAAGATAATAAACTCGGAACATCGCAATTTGGCGCGAGCGCGAGCTCACTTTCGGCAAAGCGAGCCACAATAAGTACAACTGCGCGAACCAATCAGCGCGTCTATACTGACAATGGATCGGATTTAACCGCGAAGATTATTAAAGGTAAACTTAAAACTGGCAAGCTACAACCATTAAATAGTGGTTCATAATAAATTGGCCAGAATAAAATAAGTTGGCGCATTAAACCGCTTTCACTATATTCAATTTGAAGGAAACCAATTTATGAAATCGGTAGGTGTAATCGCACAGTTAGAACAGATTGGATCCAATTTAGATTTTAGATTTTATTATCTATTTTCAACTATATCTTCGATTTAGAAATCAATTTAGTGTAGTGTGATCAACTAGTTCATTACTTTATTAGGGTTTTAAATTAGTTTCCTTCAAATTGAACAGTGTGATAACCGCTTTACATGTGTATCATGAAAGTATGAAGATTGCGTAGTTAATGAAACCATCGCCAATAATCGCTACTACAGCACCTTCTGTTTAATAGTGACCGAACGACACTTTCTTTGGCATGTACAGATTGTTCTTCTTTTCCTTTTTATTCTCCATGGATTAAGACGACGCTGTCAAGGTCGTTACTCTTGGCGAACAGCGCGTTGCTGATCATTCGATATTCATCCTTATATATGTTGGAATAAAGTTGAATATCAATTCGATCGTATTCTTGCACATAACTAAGGGACGTAACTCCCGAATCTTCGTTTTATTATGAGAATAATAATCGGTCATCGGTGTAGGTAATTTTTGTATTTTAACTTTATTAACTAACTAATAAATTGTTTTTTCCTTCTATGAGTATTTATTTTTCATAATGTAACTAAACATGTTTCTGAGAGAACCAAGATATCATAAAAATGGTCTTATTTAAAAAAAAATCCAGTCAATTTCAATTAATTCTGTTTCTGTCTTTAAAATATCGATGCTTTAAAATGACTAGAATTTTTTAAAGATAATATTATTATTGAAGTTTTACATTGATGAGATATTTGGTTTACTTATACTTAATTCAGTAATTAGACGAAAAATTTTGCAAACGTCGGAAAAACTCCGAAGTACCTGGATTATTAAGGCAAACAGAGGCCCTACTATCAACTCTTAATACGATTTAATTTAGGACCTCAACTGGATTGCATTTGCTATTTCGTACCATCAACTTCGTTTTTGTATGAAAGCGATTTTGTATAGGAACCCAAATTAAGCTGCTCTGAATTTGAATCGTCTTTTAAAAGTATAATTTTCATCAGCATAAACAAATAAAGGGTGGGATGATTAAAAAACCACAGAATATGTTGCAAATAGTTTAATGAGATAAGTATAAAGGAGGTGAGGTGCAAGTGAAAGAGTCACCGGGGATAGGACCTCGAGAGGCGGGTGAGGTCTCGCTCGCTCATGGTGCGCACGCGCGGCTTGCGTTCGGGCACGATGGCGCAGCCCAACACCGACAGGCCGCTACTCGGCGTCGCCCGGGGCTCGTCCTCTGGCAGCCAGCAGTGCAGGGAGTAGCCGCGACGCGTCTGAAACGACCGCCTTCTCCGTGTCAATACGCTTGCCACTTACCGTCGCCACTCGCCACCACAAGACAACACATCTACCTTCATCGTGCTCCTAGTCTTGGTGCGGGTCGCGCTGTACGACTCCAAGTTCGGGAGGGTCTCCGATGATTTCTTCTTACTCTTGGACGCAAGAATTGAAGAATCTACACGACAAATTAATATACTATGTTAAATAAGTGCTTTAGAAAATAAATGGGATATTGTTATAAAGCTTAATAATATAAGTTAAAAAAAGATGTACAGCAACTATCTATAACTACATTTAAATTTTAAATAACAGAAAGTTTTTGTACAAAAGAAATGTTGAAACAGCTCTGAATCGGTGGTAGATTTATCTGTAGATAAGACATTATACATTAGATAGATAAGCTACTTATAAAAGCTAAAAATAGATAATTATATTATTATTATTTTATTCATAACCCGTACAGACACGGAAAAATAAAACTACAAAAATGTTTTCTAGACAATTATGTCAATTAGGCTATATACAAATTAGACACTATTTAACTAGACCCCCGTCTCTGTAACTGTATTTTTAATATAGGTATTAACAGAATCAGTGACTGCTGTGGTAGAGACCAAATACCAATTAATGACAATAAACAATAAAGGTTCATCTAGCTAGGACCTTCTTAATTAAATACTTACTTAAATTATAGAGGTAATTGTTGGCAAATAAATAAATATAAATAAAATAGTGAATAATACGGTAGCAAACCTAATGCTTCTTTCTTCATGGTGAGGGTGAGTTTGCGAGAATTATTCGAATGAGTCGAAGGAGAGAGCGACGGCGCCGGAAGCGACGGCGCGGCCATGCGAGCGCGCTCGACGACGCCAGAGCGAGCGCAGTCCGCGCACTGGCGGCAGGAGTACTCCTAACACAACAGTCCACGGAAACGGTGAGTTTGAACACGTGTCGTTAGATCTAATCTAACGGAGGATTAATCTGCTGTCACCTGGCGGGCGGCAGACGCGTAGCATTGGCCGTGGGCGTCGAGGCGCGCGTCGGGGAAGCGCAGCCGCATCTCGACGTCGGCCGGCAGCGCGGCGCGACAAGACCCCGCCACCGTCACCGACCATCCACCTGCAGGGCAACCGTCCACCGTCCACCTTGTCTGCTAAACTATTTCTACCTTCCTAACGGTTTTACCTTGATCTCCCTTTCGGTCCGCATCCGGAGAACTCGGTTGCGGCGGAGACGCTGGCCGATCGCGGCGGCGCGCCTGTCGCTTGTTCCTCGCGTGCGACAGCCACTTGGGCGCCAACGGACACAGCAGACTCCCTCCGGACTCGCTGTCGCTGGAGCTCACCGCCTCCTTCTTCTGCTGGAACTCTGGCAACTTCACAGACTCTATCGTCTCCTCTTCGCTTTTCTCCAACGAAAACATCCGTATTTTCTGTTTATCCATCTTCCTTATCACGACATCCGCCCTCTTCAAATCCTCTTTGAACTGAGCTCGTTTGCCGTTGCTGTGCTTACTCTTTTTGGGGTTCGCCTTTTTAGTGCGATCCTCATCGTTGTCTCTGCGGAATTTATCGCCACCGCCGCCTACGATTATCGGTTCCGTCTTTTCACTTTGTATAGTTCTGACGGTACGTTTCGAATGATTGTTGAGGTCGTATTGAGTGGTGGCGCATTTGCGTTCTACCCGCTTCTCCTCTGTCTCAACACTTTTGTCGACGGATCGCCTGACTCGACCTTTTTATGTGAAATAAAACAAAAATTTTAATAATAAAATATTTATTCAAAATAACTTAATGTTGCATAAAAATACATCTCACTTTTTGTGGCAAAATAAATAAGGTGCTCACTTATCAGTGCGTATCTAAATGACTAAGTGATTCAAAACAAGAAATCTACAAAATTATATCACGCCGTACAACGAGAGCGAGCTAGCGTTTACAGTAGCCCTCACGCAATGTGAATACTCTATTATTTGGCTTTGAGTGTAGTGTCTAGGACCTTGAGCGGTGCGGTGGTGAGCGGTGCTAGTATGAGTGGTATGGCGATGGCGAGCATGTTAGCGCGATACCTTCTTCGTCGTGCAGCTGCAGTTCCGGCTGCAAGACGCCCAGCCGCGCGCGCCGTTCCTCGCCGCACCGCCGACGCCTTTCTTCGTCATGGTTACTCATCGGCGATGTTCCAACGCTCTTCGTACATTTTGGAGATCTCACTGATTCTCTAGACATTTTTGGTCTCGATGGGTGTATGTTGCTGTTACACAGGTTCGGAGCGGATACGGTGCGGCTGTAGTTCATTTCCTCGTTAGACGAATCTAAACTTAGGCTGCTTTTCTCCTCAGGTATAATGTCGAACACTCGTTTAAATCGCAACGAGTTTGATCTGGATCGAGGCGCAGGTTGCGGAACTGATGCTCTTCTGATCGGCGGCTCCGATGAAATTACGTCCGGTCGTCTTTCGGGTCTGTCACTATCCGTAAACGATTTCAGAAGCGCACTCCCTCCTGTCTCGCTTTTCTTAATGAATAACGTGGGTGAACTCTTTTCGAGATAATTCTTTCTAGTGCTTTTGTGTGACTTTTCCTTTGGAGCTTTTTGTATTTTTTCACAAACCGGAATAGGAATTCGCGATTTTTTGTTTCTAGTAATATGATTGTGATTTTCATCCGAATTAGTAGCGTCCGGAGAGCTCTGTTCTGTATCTACGTACTCCAATATTTCAAGTATTTCTATACATTTATTCCCTTCGTGTATCTCCGATTTCTGATAAAATCTTTTGGGCGTACAATCTGATGACTTTGACGGTGGACGAGTCTGTAACGAAAGTTTTCCATGGACGTGATGCCGTTTGGTCTTTGGATAATCATTAACTATAACTTCGTCGGAACTGCTCTTAATTTTACTTAAGTCCGTATTGCTGGCAAAGGCTACGTCATTTTTGTGATACCTTCTAAACAAATTTTCTTCTGATTTGTGATTTTGTCGATTAGTACTAGACTTTTGTTTTATACGTAAATATTTATATTCGTCTTGAGCAATCTTCGCAATGACATCGTCGATCAACATGTAAATAATAGCCATGCAATCTTTTTCCAGTTCCTTTTTCGATGTATACAAATCTTTGGTTCGTTGTTTGTCCAGTTCTTTTCTTAGTTGTTTTACTTTGTTTCGTCGCGCACATTCCATCCGTAATTCTCTTTTTCGTTGTCGACGATATAACTTTTGTTTTATTTTCTCTGGCATATGGTCAGCTACTACAATATTTTCCTTTTCGCAGTCACAGTCGCTGTCCTTTATACGTATGAAAAAAGATTCTCCTTTCTCCTTGGGCAACAAGTTTTCATTTCTGTAAGCCGTTTCCGGCAATAAGTCCAGAACGTCAATTGCGGACCGTACGAGTTCACTTCTTTTGTTGTTATTGAAAGATTTGCGAAGTAAAACAGATCTCGGGGAATTAGGATCATCTAAACTGTCAACGAGGCTCGTACAGCCCGACCCCAAAAGTTCGGGGTCATCCGAGGAAGAGGTATTAACTTCCATTGAGTCCGTGTTGGGAAATGCGGAAAATCGTGGAACTACTGGCGGAGGTTCAGTATCTTCAAAATAATTGCCTGTTCTTACGCCACTTATTCGTTCGCTTCCGTGAAACTTCCCCTGAGTACGTATTTGTATAGTATCTGGAGTGTCCATTGAAGCATTTGCGGTATTATCATCTATGTAAACGTCTACGTTAGATATTTGTATGTGCGATATACTCGGAAGATTATCGGTTGCATAGTCGTCTTCGTTGCGGAGTTCGTCTCGAAAGAGTTTTTGAATTTGCTGCAGCACAGCTTTATTGATGTTATGGTCGTTTTGATTTTCATTTGTGTATTTATCATTTCGACCGTTCACCATGTCGGTTGTGTTTGCGATGGTGTTCGTTATCGTGCCCGCCGATGTGAGATTGTTGTTCGATTCAATACTATGCATATCTTCACGTATCGAGACGCCCTCGTGACTGTCCTGAATGTTGTTGCAAATGTCTTTGTACTCGTCAACGTTGTATAGCTCCTCGTTGCCAAAAAATATAGGATTATTGGACGTCGGACTAAGGTGTACGATAGTGTTCACGCCAGTATTTTGTAACTTTACTTTAATTTCTTTCTCAACAATACTTATTTTTCTATCACTTCCTATTGTTGCATTCATACTTTCGAGTTGGTCGGTTAACGAATTCAAACTTTCCACTAGAATGTTGGACACATATTCATCTATGTCTATTTGTGGTCTCTTGCCGTTCATTTTGACCGGGGGAGTAGATAACTTATTCACAGATTGATTTTTAGTTTCAGTTACACATTCAGTATTAACAGTTTCAGACACAACTATTTCTAGAACTTCGTAAGGCGGCGTTTCGAGACTGCGAGGACTGTAGAAGGGCACAGTATTTTTCTCTTCATTATCAATATTAAAAGACCTTTCGCTAATGCGACCATCGATGTGCTCCCCACTACTTTCCGTGGGTTCCTCTGAAATCTTGCGGTCTTTCGACTCATTAGTTTCCTTCGTTGTAGGTATTGATGTGGAAAATGATTCCGAAGAGTCGGTGTAAGAATTTTCAGATGCTTGTGTCAAAAATATGGTACTTTCAAAATCCGATTTTTTTATTACATTTGTAAGCTTAACTTCATGAAAGGAATCGGTTTTTGTGCAACATTTGGCAGGCGTATCGGCATCGCTAAATGTTGCAGTATTTTGACTACTACTGTACACCGGGTCTGTTGATGTTTCAATATAAATAGATATTGCAGGACCGTGCGACTGGTAAGTGGAATCTGACATATCACCAATATCCTGTCTTTCCATTTTTGATTCTTCCGATCTTTCGTAACTATTCCTCATCGCCGCCCGCAGCATGTCGTCACCGTTGCTATGTTCATGTGGCGAATGTAGTCTCTGTCGTTTAGGCGTCGCCCACCCGGCCGGGACGTACGAATGACGCGATGAGGTGTAACTGCTCGACAGGTGTCTTAATTCGGAACGGGAACCGTCGAGGGACTGCGTCTCCCGTCCGCAATCGTTCTGAGCCTCGTACAGGTCTCCACTGCAGCAGCAGCACTGCTGGTAGGCGTTGCAGGGGCGGCCCCACATGCGTCGCAGAAGCGCCGACTTGCGCATCAGTTCACGATCGCGTCGCAGAAAGCGATGCTGGGGTGGCTCGCAAAGAGAGTTGTAGGAACCGCGGGGCGGAGACATCGAGGCGGGCGACGGGCTCGCCGTCGGCCCTCCGTCGTCCGACTCCGCCCGCTGTTGCGCCAAACGGTACCTGGAATATCATACATTCAGATTATACGCCAAATCTGCTAACTATATAGATAAATATATAAACGCTGAGTGGCGACATACTTTCTCATAATAGTCTCCGGCATGGAATATCGGCGTCGCAGCAAGCCCGGCGACGCGCCCATCCGAGGCGGCGGCAGCTCCGCGAGCTGCACTTGCTTCAGCATCTCCTTCTCTTCTTTTCTGCCGCGATCGGCTTTTTCAGTCACCGCGAGTTCGTTGGATGCTCGAGTAAATGTTCCACTGAAAGAAAATATTCGACGTTAAGTCGACAAAGTGTACGGACTATTACTCGTATGTTTATATTCAGAACTATAGTTGAATCCGACTACTATTCTAAAATAAATATTGGAGTCACTTAAGGTACTCCCTATAATATAAGCTATCTTCCAGTTGATTTCCCGTCAAAATCGGTCCAGCCGTTTCGGCCAGACAGATATCATTAAAAAAATTGTTTTAAATACCGTAGGTATACATTTACTTCGATATACATTTAGTAAAAAGCAATTATTTTATTATACTTTCGATATACATTTAGTAAAAAGCAATTATTTTGACACCACAGTTCAATTGCATTTATTAGTATATAGAGTATATGGATAGTAAACATGTGAGGAGCGAACCACATGCGTTCAACTGTGGGCGACATAAATAAAATGTTATAATACAGGCATATCTCTCGTCTGCGTATTTGAATAGGAATTTGAATGGGAGAGTTTCTACTTTGGTACTGACCGCATTAAGTCTATAATCACCTCTTACATACAGAAGACCATCGTGAAATATGCTGTTGATTCTGTCTGACGACCTTCACATAAGAAAAGAATCTTGTAATTGGAAAAAAGAAAATCCTCAGCCTAAGAACCACTGCACCTAAACTTCTTTTTTATTCTATTTAGATATATATAGTATTAATCATTACCTCTTAATTTAAATACGATAGTTACCTTAAGCATTTCAATACACATTATAATAGCTTCGTATATCATAGAATTTAAATTAATACCTTAGGAGTTATCATTAATTATAAATTACGCGCGAGAAAATTAATTCAAGCGGTTAATGTAAAATTTACTCGACGCATCAAGCTGATACAAAAAATGAAGGCATAGCTCAACTAGCCGTACGAAGCTAAGGCCAATCGCTAGTATATAGATAAATGTAGGTTAGGATGGGTTTAGGCTATAAAAATATATTAAATAGACCCCTCCCCTATGGGGATTTGGGATAAGTTATTCTAGTCAAATATAAATTTTAAAAAATATCAGATAAATGCATATCAATTATGTATCATTTGTCCCGATAGCTTCAAATTGAAGAGAATAGTATGTTGTACTGTTATGAAGCAAAAAGTGTTTGGTTTGCATATTTTCTTGTGAGACGTGCTCTATTTACTCGTAACATTGCATCTCGGTAGACAGGCAGAGATGTGGTCGAGCGATGCTCAACCGTTACGTGCGCTGTCTTCATGAATGCACAATTAAATAGCTTTCCAATCGAAACTCATGGCAATTGATCATCTTCGATGGCTAACTTTTACGCCACCTATCCAACGAGACTATTTCTGTTAGTGTAGACAAATTAACCAAGAATCTCCATGGAGGGAAGAGAGAAAGCGACACGGTTAGGCCTCGTTTAGCAGACGACATCTATTTATAAATGCTGTCTGTTCCCGGAATAGCATTCTGCGGCATTCCGATTCCCGCGCGCGCATCAGGAACGCACTCCATATCGGTACGCATAATTCGCATAGGATACGCACCACCTATCCCGCAACGACTTGGGCTCATTCCACGCTTCCCTTATGGTGTTGAGCGCCTCTTGAAGGGCCGGCGACGATGCGCACGGCTTCCCACTCGCACCTGCGACAAACAACACAACCTTCAACCTTTGGAATGTTTGTGAATTCAATGAAATAACTTAGGGTTCCATAGCAACAAGTACCTATTACTTTGAGTGAAATCTATGCAGACGATCCATATCTATTGGATCGGCCGTTACAGCAGTTTAGCCGCATTTCCTATGACGCTATTACTCCATCATAATAATTACATTATGAATCATTTTCTAATTCGGTTACCCCATGCTGTGTAAGTGACCTTATCGAAGGCAGGCGGGCGGGGAAGGGGGAGGGGGCGGGGTGGCAAGGCGGCCTTGTTCGTCTGAAGGCTCCGGCACAGGTCGCGCGGTGTTCGCGACTGAAACAAACAACCCAAGGTGTGTCGCATGACTATGTAAGAGGGTCAAACGCCTGAATCGATCCGGTGACGCCGCAGCTTTAAAAGTTTACTTTTAAAAAGGCTTCAGTCTGTCTACTTTAACTCGCTGCAGGATTACATTGAACTACCTACTAACTTTATCTATTTCCAAAAGTATAAAATTGGTATGAAAGTGTAATCGATTAAGTATTAAAATAATAAAAATAATAAATTATTATTCAGGACGTGACATACTCATTATAAAAAATATAAATACAAAATGTTTTGTAAATGTTTTTTGTATTTTTTTTTTGTAATCGTTAAAATGTTTCAAGCCTTTCCGTGAAACAGTTAAGTATGTGTAAAGAGCTATTACTCGTTCCAGTGATAAGATTGCTTGGGATTAATAACTACGACATACTAGTACAGTAATGTACCACAGTTCGGTGTAATCGGCGTTATGTTAGTTTTTGTTTTCCCCACGCAATTGGCTCTTCGAATCGATGCTCATTAAGCTGGATGCTTGAGATGCAATTTCGGTCACGCTTGCACTGAATTAATATAACAATTAGTGCGTAAGTTATTTAGTCCTTTAAGGATTGATAGCAACAACAAAGACATGCTTTAATGTTTAACACTTTAATAGCTTTCGCAACAGAATGGCAGCAGCCGGCTCATCCTTTCGCTGGAACGGAACAATATATCGAATGCTTTTACAAATAAGGCTCAATATCAGTTATGCGTTGCGATTGTCGGCTATAGTCGGAAATAGCTGTGTACCGAAACATGTCAAGTGTGGTTTTGTTGTGTGTATCTGTGCAGCTAGCCGGTTACCAAGTAGGTATTTAAAAATGCAATAAGTAATATGCATAATTATGCGTCGTTCGGCGACCACGGTCACGGGTGTTGGTTGAAGGCGATAACAAAGTACTTACGTTAACACTCGGAAATACCGGAAACAATACGACGCAGGACTCGATCTACATCTTACGAGCGATTAAGGAAAACAATCTGTACCTCGCTTTGAAATGCATGTCCAAGGAACCGCGAATTCTGTAACGCATGACAATACCAACAAGGGAGTTGTTGGGAACTACTTAGCTTTAAAACTACTCATCCGACTTTGACGATGCATGACTTTCTTCAGTAACTAGAGGATTATACAATGAACTATTGAATTCTTAGGGTTTATTTTTAAATATTAAAAAAAGTGTGTATGATCACAGTTTTTATGGACTTTAATTCGCACACAGTTTTGAGCCAAATATGACAAGTAAAGAAATGAAAAGTCTACTAGGCATTACGATTTTATATCTGGTTTATGATAACTTACTATCTCGGATAGGTATTTATTTCTCTTTACCCTATTGCGGAGTCGGGGTTATTTGGTATGTAACATATGGGGGGTTGCATGTGAACGATGGCATCAATCTTTTTACCTCAATTTGAGGAAACAGTTCTTGGATTGCTTCCTCGGCCACACCGCCAGCTGTTCCGCATGATCATTCCTCAAATAAAAATCGATTGAAACTCACCCGAAGCCCGTGACCCGTCAACCGCCACAACACAACACTCTGACACCACGAGTATGTCGCCGATAAATTAGAATCGCTTACGACTCCCGACAGGGATTTTTCAATAAAGCGATTCAATGAAACGCTGGTACTCGGTTCAGCCTCGGAAGCTCTAACCGGTGCGCGTTTATCGGGCGAGGTGACGTGCGGCGCGGCGATCGCCGTCTGACTAACTGACTGGCGGCCAGAGGTCGGTGAGAAGGCGGCCTCGCTGTTGCGGAAGGAACACTCCACTTTAGTCGAATCACCACCACACGTCTAGTCGACACTAACTCACTTCGGGATCCTCTAACTACCGTGCGACCCACTTAGGTGCCCTAAACAATTGCCAAGAAGGTCGTCAACTCTTCGAGTGGTCCGTGCGAGTACGAATGCAACCCTGTTCGTGCCTGTTCTGTCAGCTAACCTAATATCACGACGCGGTAGTTATTTGTTTGTTTGTTTGTACATAAAAAGGATGTTTACTGATAAATTGCTCCAGTATCCCAGAGTGAGACAATGAGTTCGAAAGGTTATTCGCAATGCCAGCGTGACAATCTACAACATCTACAGCTACACTGTACATTGACTTATACATTACACTAGCGTACTTATAAGTCAATGACACTGCGATATTGTAAAGAGAAAACATTTCATTTTTAGTATGTTTGGTTGTAGGTACCTAAAGGATAAATTCAAAAATTACTCTACCGATTTTTAAAATTCTTTCATGTGTAGAAAATGCCATGGTGTGAGAGAACAGTCCTATTAATTACTATTACAGACTATTAATTACCTCCAGATTTTATTAAATATTTCGTTTATAATATTTGTTTCTGTTTATAAAATTATATATCATTTATCTGAAGTCCACAATAGTAAGCAACTACTATTCAAGGGATAAAAAGGATATTTAAATTTTATATTATAGCCACGAACTACGATGTTAAAAATTAATACTTAATGCAATTAATATAAAATCGATGCACCGAAGTTGGGATTTCTGGAGAGAGATGTTCTCGGGAGAAATCGCGTGGCGCAGTCAGTAATGTATGCTCTCGTTTACTGAAACTACTACACAGTGACACAAAGCGTAAACAGGTTTTTCTGCTTACCCAAGTACGAGTACCCGTACTAGATAAGGTAGAGGTACTAATGTTTGTTTCTGTGCATCTTTTGTCACAAGAAAAAGTACTAGACCGTGAGGGCCTATTTCATTATTTCAATTCTCACCACTTGTTCCCGTCCATTAATAGATGATTATTCGAAAACAAATAAGTTAATCTTAATTGTTTTCACGCTCTTCGTGGACCTGTTAAACGATGCTGTTCGCGTTTTAAATATCACGTTTAGAAGGTGGAGGATGCCACGGACGGCAATTCGGTCAAACTGATGTTCGCGTTTTAAATTTCACGTTTAGAAGGTGGAGGATGCCACCAACGGCAATTCGGTCAAACTGATGTTCGCGTTTTAAGTTTCACGTTTAGAAGGTGGAGGATGCCACCGACGGCAATTCGGTCAAACTGATGTTCGCGTTTTAAATTTCACGTTTAGAAGGTGGAGGATGCCACCGACGGCAATTCGGTCAAACTGATGTTCGCGTTTTAAATTTCACGTTTAGAAGGTGGAGGATGCCACCAACGGCAATTCGGTCAAACTGATGTTCGCGTTTTAAGTTTCACGTTTAGAAGGTGGAGGATGCCACCGACGGCAATTCGGTCAAACTGATGTTCGCGTTTTAAATTTCACGTTTAGAAGGTGGAGGATGCCACCAACGGCAATTCGGTCAAACTGATGTTCGCGTTTTAAATTTCACGTTTAGAAGGTGGAGGATGCCACCGACGGCAATTCGGTCAAACTGATGTTCGCGTTTTAAATTTCACGTTTAGAAGGTGGAGGATGCCACCGACGGCAATTCGGTCAAACTGATGTTCGCGTTTTAAATTTCACGTTTAGAAGGTGGAGGATGCCACCGACGGCAATTCGGTCAAACTGATGTTCGCGTTTTAAATTTCACGTTTAGAAGGTGGAGGATGCCACCAACGGCAATTCGGTCAAACTGATGTTCGCGTTTTAAATTGCACGCTTAAAAGGTGGAGTTTACCACCGACGGAAATTCATTTCTTGCAAGAAACATCACATCAATCTTGCCAATTTTGTTTGAGCTGTGACTAACGCCGAAATCTACGAAACCTTCAATAAGGCCAACTTTTTTTGGTTAGTTACTCCACTTTACTCATGATTGCCATTTCCTCAAAACAAACTACAAAAGAGTTCACTTTGATTGATGATTCTTCAAATCTTCGCCTTATTTGTTCAAAAAAATTTGTAGACAAACCCGGAAGAGGACTTGTAAGGCCATGATTTGATGGCAGAGGGAATGCTAAAGCAACACCTTAGAAGCTGCGGGAGCTTTATAATGTGATGTTGTTTTTTCTCTGTCCATTTTTATATATTTTTTCTTTGATTTCATCAAAGCTTATGTTTTTGATACTTTGGCATGAATATCAAATTTTGTAATATTAATGCAATATATAATTTCTTTACTTGGTTCTTAAATTATATTTCTTCTTTTATATTTGTTTACTTCTTTGTTACATGCTATGTTCTGTGCAATTTTAACTGCAATGATTTTATTTTTCACTTTTCCTTCCAATTCGAAAATGTCTTTCTAAATCTAGGCCATAGCCAACTTTGAGGAAATCATTTCCAAAGTTGACTCTGCCGGAAAACGAACCCGTCCACTTATCGAAGGGGCTGGTCCCTAACCATTTATGATTTGGTGGTCATGGAATGTGAACCGTTTGCGCATCATGGCGTAAATACAATCCACACGCCGTTCTGCAAATATTCTCGACGCTGTACAGAACCGGGGCAGCCCCATTAGCATACGAAATGCATTTGTACTGAACTGAACACGCAACTCGCAAGGCGCTCTACTCTTTCCGCGTGTAATCTGCACAAAGGCAGCTCGCCTAGTTTAATATAATATTCACAATACACATTTGATAACTATACTTTTTATTTCCGAGGTGAGAGGCCAATTTACTAGTTAAGAACACGTTTATTTTATTGTAAATAATTTGATCTTCGTTAAGATTTTCTTTTATTGTAAAATAACTGTACATTTGTAATGCCACACCGTAAACGTATAATAAAAAAAATTAATAATCAAAAGCTTGTTTTATTTTTTACCTACGAGCAGAGTGTAACAATTTATATGTGCGACTTTTTTTCATTAGAAGGTATAGAGTTGCGTAAATTACAGTTTGGTTTATTTAAGAATACCATAATCTGTATGAAGGAGGTTATCTTCGAAACTGCTTACCTTAGCTTAATACGATTAAAAAACTTCTTTCACTCAGATGGGCACCAAATTATTCTATGCAGCAATCGCCTACCTCTGACCATAAAAAGTTTTAGTATTTGTTTAAGTTTTTATTATTATAAAAATCTATTTGAACCTCTATGTTTTTAGAACTATTCCCTAAACTCGTCTAGGGAATAAAATAAACGGTGAACAGTGCCTACTATGTTTCTTGTAAAATATTTTGATGAAACTTTGGCAGTGCCATCTATTGCGCATTGTGCGAATTCACTTATATAGTATTCGATTGCAGCGACCTCTTGTGTTGGCGGATTTTTAATGGAATCGTATGAAAAACATTCATAACATAAAAAAACAATCATACCTAAATTTAAAATAAGGTACAGAATCAATAGAATCTATATGGATATTATAGATTATAATAATGAACTCTGTGTTGATTGTTCAATCGTGGTTGAAAAATCTGCCATCTATCGAATCACTGAGAACATTGTAAGATTATCTGAGTGAAGCAGTTTTTCAGTTTTAACATGGCGCTTGATAGAGGTCGCTGAAAGTAGGAAAAATATTAACCTAGAAAAAGAGCGAGCCACTCCGTAGCTTCCGTAAATATGTCACAAATAAGTAGGTCAATAAGCATTAAGTAACAAATCTCCCCCTAATGCCACACAACCCACATTCCACCCAGATTATGAGACACGCTTGCATAAAAAATAATAGAGTACGATGACGCCTGGGGTACGACATTATGTTTAATATAAAAAGTTATTTTTCTGTAGGTTCGCACTCGTGGGATTTAGTGTATGATAGTCTTGTGATCGGAATTTAGTGTGAATTTTAGCTATACAAATTTAAAAAAAATCAAATAAATCTTCAAAAATATTAATTCAATAATTCAATAATATCTACTGATGTATGTATTACAGATATTTAGTTACCAAGAATCCATGGATGGTAGTGTGTTCCTCACCTGCTATTGTCCTGCGCATCAGACCGGTCAGCGATCGTCTGACGGCGCTGAGTCGCTTTCCGCGCGACACGGATGCGAAGCTCTTGTTGAGAGTCCAACGTAGTCCGGCGCGCTTCGATCGCTTCCTTCGCTTCAAGCAGCCGCCTCCGTCACTGGTGGACGTGTTCTCGGCCACTCGGTCATTCGTTCCGACGATAGATCGACGCCGAGGCAACTGTATCGGCGGCAATGAAAATTTTTCACGAGAGAACCACTTGGCCGGCCAAACGTTCTTGGAGTCATCTAAAATGGTCGCAGTCAGTTCTCTGGCCACCGGAAAATGAAGAGGCGGTAAAATTTTGTGTTTGGCTAATAATCTTCTGTTGCTCACGAAACATGTCGGGCTCGGATCGGAGTTCAGCCAGATGTCGCCGGACATGAGCGAGGAAGACCAGGAGTCATTTCTCAGCGTTAAGTCGATTCGGTTCGACGCGACGCTCACCAACTTGACCGGTCTCTCGTAGACGGTGGTGTCGCCGAGGTCGTAGTGCACTTTGGCGGGGTCGATGGAGTCGCTGGTGTCGGTGTTGTAGGCCGTGGTCTGGTGCGAGGTCGACGAGGCGTCCGCCCCCCACGGCGAGTACGCGGGCACCGGTTGCATGTCGACGAATGTGCGCGCGATGTTGACCGCCGTCGCCGCACTGGCAACGGTCACCGTCGGCGGCTCCGGGGAGAGGACTCCGAACGGATGCGTAAAGTAAAACAAACACAACGGCCGGTTCTGCGGACAAACATTCGCTATACCTTTGTTAAACCTCAGTGAATGGAAGTATTGAGACGCCGTCCCTTACTTTGAAAGTCATGTCGTCCGTGGAGGTGGACGCGTCCGTTCTGTCCGTTCGGCCTCTCATGGCCGATGCGGGGGCTTTACTGGCACGAGCTGGCCGTCGATGGCGAATGGCGAGGCGGTGCGACGGGTGCCCGTCACGGAATGTCGTGTCGTGTCTGGCGGTGCTGGCTGCCCCCCCCCCCCCCTCCCCCCTCCCCGGAACTTCCACCCCCTCAACTCTATCGC
The DNA here is from genome assembly GCA_945859745.1 of Synanthedon formicaeformis. Taxonomy (NCBI): domain Eukaryota; kingdom Metazoa; phylum Arthropoda; class Insecta; order Lepidoptera; family Sesiidae; genus Synanthedon; species Synanthedon formicaeformis. The sequence continues at coordinate 9,429,490 of OX243973.1, forward strand.
AACCAAACGACTACTTAACATACATTCCTACACATCTTCAATTAACTCTACACATTTATAAACGACCAGCTGTTGCACGCGACTTCGTCCGCGTAACTTTATAAAATGTAGCTTTATATAGAAAGAATTTTTAAAATCGGTCCACTAGTTTTTGAGTTTATTCACTAAAAACAAAAATAAAAACCTCTCTTTTATTTTTTTCTCTTTTATTGTTTTGTTATATCTCAAATGGATTAGACAACAGAAGAAAACTAACGCCTGGCAAAAGTGTAATGTCAGGCATCATATTGCTTGTTTTTTTTTTTTTCTTCTCGGACGAAGTCACGGGCACCAGCTAGCTTAATATTATTCCTAATGAAGGTAATATTTTTTGAGATTTATTAAAATTTTTGATAGTAATAATAATATTTTTGATTAGTTCGTTGAACGAGTGGTGAGGTTGTTCGCCTAACGTTTCAGGGCCCCGGGTTCTATTTCCGGCGGGGTCGACTTTTGAAAATCAACTTTTCAAAGTTGGCTCTGGTCTGGATTTGGAAAGGAGTTGCAGCAAACACAGCGTTTCGTAGTCATTTGGACAGACCGTCTGGCTCTTACAGAAATAACAGCATTTGTGCTGTTGTCTTTTGGTAAGTGAGTAAGGGATGAAAGAGCCCATTAACCTATCATTTTTTAATCCTTGTTGCTTGTTGTATAGACGACAGTAGCCACCTACCATCAAGTGGACTTTTAAATTGGGAAAACAATTTGGTTTTTGAGCTGGCAAAATAATTATTTTATAATAAACATAGGTTGTATTTTATTTTAAAAGACAAATGTATCAAAAAAACAAATAATTTGGCGTTTTCTTCGAAAACTACATTTCACATGAACATGAACATGGCGAAAACATGAAAAAAAAAGTTATTCTTTATTTAAAAAGTTGGTTATTTAAAATGTTAATCCTTATCAAACTAAATAGTTTCATAATCGAGGTTGATTATTTTTTAATTATTCGCAATTCCAATCCGGATGTCCGTTTCATATCTAATATTTATTTATTTATCAGCCAACCTTATAGCGTGTAACAGTTCACAAATACATTAAAAAAATTATATATAGCCTACTAAAAGGTTAAACATATTAAAATTTATAAGAATAAAAAAAAATTATTAATAATAATAATAACAATAAACATACATAATTGTACATTATAGATACATAATTACCATTAATGTACCTAAATATTTTCATATTGACATTTTTATGAACTGCTCGTGAAACTAAAAAGTTATATTTTAAGTACGCTGCAACCGTATATGTATCGAAAGACGAGAACGAAACGAATATTGTGACGGCGCGCTCCGTGCGTCGTTGGCGATGTTCATGTTTTTCAGTGGGCTTACGCGCTCAGTGCAAGAATTTTGACACCTCTCGATAACACTGGTATCGCTTATCCGATGTTTGCGTCTTGTTGCTTTAAAAACAATAGAGCGCGAACAAGGCCCAACATTTGTTGGGCTTCGGGATTGCGCACTTTTGTGCGCATTTAACCGATTGAATGGTTTAGTGAGGTCTATGGACCGACACGCGGCGGCTTTACGGCCGTCGGCGTCGTTGGGATATGTTGATTTAACTTTGATCATTTAAAGGGACAAAAGTCCGTGAAATCCACGGCAAGATCATTAACGAGTTTGTGTTGTCTTTTAACCGAGATGTTACACACAGTTAATAAATATATTAAGACTCATAGATTGTTGAAAATCCGCACAGTTTCGAGTCTTCTAATCATAGAGCGGTAATTCTTTTTTTTATAATTATTGTTATTGTCTTAAAGACAAACATTACCCTGGACGGTGGATCACTTTTTTCATATTACTGACGATTTAGCGAGGTCTTCATACCCCAACACGCGGCGTAGCGTTTTCACGGCCGTGTCAGCGTCGTTGGGAAGTTGACCGAACTTGATCATTCAGTAGAGGAAGTAAAATTCGTGACAATGTCAGTGGAGAGAACCTCTAGAAATTAACGTTTTTGTGTTTTGACCGAGACGGTTTATAGATCACGTTAATAAATTAAGACTCAGATTGGTAAAAGTTTGCACCATTCTAGTCTTTCAATTTTAAATACCTATATTAACTTTTAACGAGAGAGTTCAACAGAAGGGAGCCACTAAATGGGGAGTAAGGGGCGAACGGTTAAATGGTAATCCGGCCCAAATCAACCTCACCTGCCAGCGCTGTCCAGCGGCGGCGTCTTAAAACGTCGTGGTGCTCTCTGCTATTAAACCAAACGAGGCTCTGGCGGACTGTGTCTCCATGCGTTTCAAACATCAATAATTTTAAATGTTAGAATTATTAAAATTGTAAAACCAATATCTGTTTAGTCAAGAGTTCGAAGGAGGCGCTGACTAACCGGCACAAAAAGACCTTAGCTTCCAGTAATCTCAGTATACAACCTTTTAAAAAAGTTCTAATTGGTCATAGAAATTTATTATTATATTTTGGAATAATTATTAAAGCAAATAAATAAAGTATTTATTGTAACATGTTCAAAAGAATTTTGTTTTGAAAAAAAAAATGCAAAAAAAGGGATTCTGCGCTAGATTAGGTTGAAGTCAAAACGTGAACTGACCCTATGTGTTAACTAGAAGTCAAAACGTGAATTGACCCTATGCCGTATGTAAAACAGCCAATATATGTTTTGACTCCCACTTGATGGAACCAGAATGTACTTTGAATTGATCTAGCTCGATTGGCCCAAATTGTCGAAGATCCTGCTTAAATGTTTGACCTGATGCAGTCGTTACCATCGGGTGGCCAGTTTTGAACTTATAATTGATTTTTACTAATTTATAAATAAAACCACACACTTCCGTTTTATGCTGATCTATAATTTTCTTAGTTTATTGTACTTTTTGATCTACTTAAACATTTTTCCCCATAAATTTATAATAAATTATTACAAACTTGAATTGAACTGATACCTACAACGCTACTGGACAATGAGGTCGCAAACAACATATTCATAAGTGTGTTCATATTGTGCCTCTCTATCGCTATTGTTCCGCGCTCTCGCTTGCACGCGGAACATGACACTTTTCGTGCGTGCAGCCAGTGTTCATCAATTTATAAGACGTTATAACGTCAAAAAAATACAAAAAAAGAAACTCGCGTATGTCAAAACTTGAAATGACCCTATGTCGTTTGTTAACACAACGAATACAATATTCATAAGAAATTCAGACAATTAACAGTTGACTTCAATTAGGATCAGCTGATTCCTGTGAAAAATACAAAAGAGCTCGCGTTTGCTTGTCAAAACCTATACTAAACCTATGTCGTTTGTCTGGAGCAAAAAGGAGTGTTATCATTGACTATTTTGTATATTCAAACAACCTCATAAATACTAACAGGTGGTGAAGTGAAATACAAGGAAAGAGGCGTTGACATTTATTTACTAGCCGAAACGCTCACACATTTTATGATGGCTTTAAAATCAAACAATTGTTTTTTTTATTTTTTTTTATCGGTTATATATATTATTATTTTTTTTTAAGCTATATGCTATATACAGATTTGTTTGTTCAATATGTATGCGACCATTGTACTCGTTGGCATCAATATGATTTTGTCGGCAAGGACGACAACCAGTGGCATAGATTCGGCGACGACAAAATAAAATTGGTGAAAGAGGGCAGGCTCGATTGCGAAGACACGCCGCCACCGTCCCTCACTTGTTACGTTTATTCAGTATGGTGTAAAAGCATTTTTATCGTTTGCGTGGTAAATGTTTGAACTCACTTTAAAGTTGTTAAGTTTCGAGAAGTGAATGTTACTTAGGATGGTCCGAATGTTTGAAAAGTCGGAAGCGGCATTCACTTCACGGAGCTGGAGCCATTCCTCAACTGCACTTGGGGACTAAGAACGAGGAGTGTCCGTATTATGATGGTTGTTAGGTTAAGGCGCGCTATTTGATTTGACCAATGAGCGCGAGAAGCGACGCCTCCGTCCTAAAAGATCCGACCATATCTATTTCGTGTAAAGTTATTTGAACTCCTGAATAACTAATCAATGTTTATATTCAAAGTATTTTGGAGTTTTTGTACACTAGAGTGAACTATTCACCCTCAAAGTTGCATCAAAACTTGTGTTAAAATATGGATTTTTCAAGGGTCATATCTTTTAAATTAATACTTTTTTTTTAATATCTTATGAAAACGACACTAGTTAACGACAAGAAAATCGGTATCACGCTTACTTTTGTAAATTAGACATAAAACAGCGGAGTAATAATCATTCTACGTTTGTATGTAGGAAAGCTGACTTATATCACCTTAACGTTACAAGTGAAAACTTCATACCGTCATTAATTTGTAAACATTATTTTTGGGATGTTTATAATGTTTTAGTAAGATTTTTATCAATTACGCAGCGTCCAACATGGTTAGTGATGTTCGCGTTTTGAAACGGGCTGAGTCGGCTTCGTGCGTCGTTTGTATCGGGCTCAGTAGTCGTCTTTGATGTTCGTGTTTTAAGTGAATCGTGTGCGCTCTGCGCAGCTTGGCAGCGGTTTCGTGCGTCGTTTGAATCGGGGCTCAGTAGTCGTCTTTGATGTTCGTGTCTTAAATGTATCGTGTGCTCTGCGCGGCATGTTGTTTCTTAGTATCAGTTTAGCACTTAGCACTTCATAAACATACTTCGTGTTTATATATGTCGGAGATGGGTGCCATGGACCATCCTCATATACCTACTACTACAATTTTATATCTCATTCTTACTATTGATTGTCTGTTATTGATTGTTGATTAATACTTTTCTTATGTAATCTAGTTATTAACTAGTGATTAAGTTAATGCGTAACATGTAATCTACTCTCCTTTGATTTGTAAACACGTTGCACGCCTTATTATCTAGTGGGTTATTTCAAATATGAAACTACCCAAATTTTTTTTTTTTTTTTTTTTTTTTTTTTTTTTTTTTTTTTTTTTTTTTTTTTTTTTTTTTTTTTTTTTTTCTGGGTTAGGTTCTGGGTTAGGTTCTGGGTTAGGTTAGGTTAGGTTAGGTTAGGTTAGGTTAGGTTAGGTTAGGTTAGGTTAGGTTAGGTTAGGTTAGGTTAGGTTAGGTTAGGTTAGGTTAGGTTAGGTTAGGTTAGGTTAGGTTAGGTTAGGTTAGGTTAGGTTAGGTTAGGTTAGGTTAGGTTAGGTTAGGTTAGGTTAGGTTAGGTTAGGTTAGGTTAGGTTAGGTTAGGTTAGGTTAGGTTAGGTTAGGTTAGGTTAGGTTAGGTTAGGTTAGGTTAGGTTAGGTTAGGTTAGGTTAGGTTAGGTTAGGTTAGGTTAGGTTAGGTTAGGTTAGGTTAGGTTAGGTTAGGTTAGGTTAGGTTAGGTTAGGTTAGGTTAGGTTAGGTTAGGTTAGGTTAGGTTAGGTTAGGTTAGGTTAGGTTAGGTTAGGTTAGGTTAGGTTAGGTTAGGTTAGGTTAGGTTAGGTTAGGTTAGGTTAGGTTAGGTTAGGTTAGGTTAGGTTAGGTTAGGTTAGGTTAGGTTAGGTTAGGTTAGGTTAGGTTAGGTTAGGTTAGGTTAGGTTAGGTTAGGTTAGGTTAGGTTAGGTTAGGTTAGGTTAGGTTAGGTTAGGTTAGGTTAGGTTAGGTTAGGTTAGGTTAGGTTAGGTTAGGTTAGGTTAGGTTAGGTTAGGTTAGGTTAGGTTAGGTTAGGTTAGGTTAGGTTAGGTTAGGTTAGGTTAGGTTAGGTTAGGTTAGGTTAGGTTAGGTTAGGTTAGGTTAGGTTAGGTTAGGTTAGGTTAGGTTAGGTTAGGTTAGGTTAGGTTAGGTTAGGTTAGGTTAGGTTAGGTTAGGTTAGGTTAGGTTAGGTTAGGTTAGGTTAGGTTAGGTTAGGTTAGGTTAGGTTAGGTTAGGTTAGGTTAGGTTAGGTTAGGTTAGGTTAGGTTAGGTTAGGTTAGGTTAGGTTAGGTTAGGTTAGGTTAGGTTAGGTTAGGTTAGGTTAGGTTAGGTTAGGTTAGGTTAGGTTAGGTTAGGTTAGGTTAGGTTAGGTTAGGTTAGGTTAGGTTAGGTTAGGTTAGGTTAGGTTAGGTTAGGTTAGGTTAGGTTAGGTTAGGTTAGGTTAGGTTAGGTTAGGTTAGGTTAGGTTAGGTTAGGTTAGGTTAGGTTAGGTTAGGTTAGGTTAGGTTAGGTTAGGTTAGGTTAGGTTAGGTTAGGTTAGGTTAGGTTAGGTTAGGTTAGGTTAGGTTAGGTTAGGTTAGGTTAGGTTAGGTTAGGTTAGGTTAGGTTAGGTTAGGTTAGGTTAGGTTAGGTTAGGTTAGGTTAGGTTAGGTTAGGTTAGGTTAGGTTAGGTTAGGTTAGGTTAGGTTAGGTTAGGTTAGGTTAGGTTAGGTTAGGTTAGGTTAGGTTAGGTTAGGTTAGGTTAGGTTAGGTTAGGTTAGGTTAGGTTAGGTTAGGTTAGGTTAGGTTAGGTTAGGTTAGGTTAGGTTAGGTTAGGTTAGGTTAGGTTAGGTTAGGTTAGGTTAGGTTAGGTTAGGTTAGGTTAGGTTAGGTTAGGTTAGGTTAGGTTAGGTTAGGTTAGGTTAGGTTAGGTTAGGTTAGGTTAGGTTAGGTTAGGTTAGGTTAGGTTAGGTTAGGTTAGGTTAGGTTAGGTTAGGTTAGGTTAGGTTAGGTTAGGTTAGGTTAGGTTAGGTTAGGTTAGGTTAGGTTAGGTTAGGTTAGGTTAGGTTAGGTTAGGTTAGGTTAGGTTAGGTTAGGTTAGGTTAGGTTAGGTTAGGTTAGGTTAGGTTAGGTTAGGTTAGGTTAGGTTAGGTTAGGTTAGGTTAGGTTAGGTTAGGTTAGGTTAGGTTAGGTTAGGTTAGGTTAGGTTAGGTTAGGTTAGGTTAGGTTAGGTTAGGTTAGGTTAGGTTAGGTTAGGTTAGGTTAGGTTAGGTTAGGTTAGGTTAGGTTAGGTTAGGTTAGGTTAGGTTAGGTTAGGTTAGGTTAGGTTAGGTTAGGTTAGGTTAGGTTAGGTTAGGTTAGGTTAGGTTAGGTTAGGTTAGGTTAGGTTAGGTTAGGTTAGGTTAGGTTAGGTTAGGTTAGGTTAGGTTAGGTTAGGTTAGGTTAGGTTAGGTTAGGTTAGGTTAGGTTAGGTTAGGTTAGGTTAGGTTAGGTTAGGTTAGGTTAGGTTAGGTTAGGTTAGGTTAGGTTAGGTTAGGTTAGGTTAGGTTAGGTTAGGTTAGGTTAGGTTAGGTTAGGTTAGGTTAGGTTAGGTTAGGTTAGGTTAGGTTAGGTTAGGTTAGGTTAGGTTAGGTTAGGTTAGGTTAGGTTAGGTTAGGTTAGGTTAGGTTAGGTTAGGTTAGGTTAGGTTAGGTTAGGTTAGGTTAGGTTAGGTTAGGTTAGGTTAGGTTAGGTTAGGTTAGGTTAGGTTAGGTTAGGTTAGGTTAGGTTAGGTTAGGTTAGGTTAGGTTAGGTTAGGTTAGGTTAGGTTAGGTTAGGTTAGGTTAGGTTAGGTTAGGTTAGGTTAGGTTAGGTTAGGTTAGGTTAGGTTAGGTTAGGTTAGGTTAGGTTAGGTTAGGTTAGGTTAGGTTAGGTTAGGTTAGGTTAGGTTAGGTTAGGTTAGGTTAGGTTAGGTTAGGTTAGGTTAGGTTAGGTTAGGTTAGGTTAGGTTAGGTTAGGTTAGGTTAGGTTAGGTTAGGTTAGGTTAGGTTAGGTTAGGTTAGGTTAGGTTAGGTTAGGTTAGGTTAGGTTAGGTTAGGTTAGGTTAGGTTAGGTTAGGTTAGGTTAGGTTAGGTTAGGTTAGGTTAGGTTAGGTTAGGTTAGGTTAGGTTAGGTTAGGTTAGGTTAGGTTAGGTTAGGTTAGGTTAGGTTAGGTTAGGTTAGGTTAGGTTAGGTTAGGTTAGGTTAGGTTAGGTTAGGTTAGGTTAGGTTAGGTTAGGTTAGGTTAGGTTAGGTTAGGTTAGGTTAGGTTAGGTTAGGTTAGGTTAGGTTAGGTTAGGTTAGGTTAGGTTAGGTTAGGTTAGGTTAGGTTAGGTTAGGTTAGGTTAGGTTAGGTTAGGTTAGGTTAGGTTAGGTTAGGTTAGGTTAGGTTAGGTTAGGTTAGGTTAGGTTAGGTTAGGTTAGGTTAGGTTAGGTTAGGTTAGGTTAGGTTAGGTTAGGTTAGGTTAGGTTAGGTTAGGTTAGGTTAGGTTAGGTTAGGTTAGGTTAGGTTAGGTTAGGTTAGGTTAGGTTAGGTTAGGTTAGGTTAGGTTAGGTTAGGTTAGGTTAGGTTAGGTTAGGTTAGGTTAGGTTAGGTTAGGTTAGGTTAGGTTAGGTTAGGTTAGGTTAGGTTAGGTTAGGTTAGGTTAGGTTAGGTTAGGTTAGGTTAGGTTAGGTTAGGTTAGGTTAGGTTAGGTTAGGTTAGGTTAGGTTAGGTTAGGTTAGGTTAGGTTAGGTTAGGTTAGGTTAGGTTAGGTTAGGTTAGGTTAGGTTAGGTTAGGTTAGGTTAGGTTAGGTTAGGTTAGGTTAGGTTAGGTTAGGTTAGGTTAGGTTAGGTTAGGTTAGGTTAGGTTAGGTTAGGTTAGGTTAGGTTAGGTTAGGTTAGGTTAGGTTAGGTTAGGTTAGGTTAGGTTAGGTTAGGTTAGGTTAGGTTAGGTTAGGTTAGGTTAGGTTAGGTTAGGTTAGGTTAGGTTAGGTTAGGTTAGGTTAGGTTAGGTTAGGTTAGGTTAGGTTAGGTTAGGTTAGGTTAGGTTAGGTTAGGTTAGGTTAGGTTAGGTTAGGTTAGGTTAGGTTAGGTTAGGTTAGGTTAGGTTAGGTTAGGTTAGGTTAGGTTAGGTTAGGTTAGGTTAGGTTAGGTTAGGTTAGGTTAGGTTAGGTTAGGTTAGGTTAGGTTAGGTTAGGTTAGGTTAGGTTAGGTTAGGTTAGGTTAGGTTAGGTTAGGTTAGGTTAGGTTAGGTTAGGTTAGGTTAGGTTAGGTTAGGTTAGGTTAGGTTAGGTTAGGTTAGGTTAGGTTAGGTTAGGTTAGGTTAGGTTAGGTTAGGTTAGGTTAGGTTAGGTTAGGTTAGGTTAGGTTAGGTTAGGTTAGGTTAGGTTAGGTTAGGTTAGGTTAGGTTAGGTTAGGTTAGGTTAGGTTAGGTTAGGTTAGGTTAGGTTAGGTTAGGTTAGGTTAGGTTAGGTTAGGTTAGGTTAGGTTAGGTTAGGTTAGGTTAGGTTAGGTTAGGTTAGGTTAGGTTAGGTTAGGTTAGGTTAGGTTAGGTTAGGTTAGGTTAGGTTAGGTTAGGTTAGGTTAGGTTAGGTTAGGTTAGGTTAGGTTAGGTTAGGTTAGGTTAGGTTAGGTTAGGTTAGGTTAGGTTAGGTTAGGTTAGGTTAGGTTAGGTTAGGTTAGGTTAGGTTAGGTTAGGTTAGGTTAGGTTAGGTTAGGTTAGGTTAGGTTAGGTTAGGTTAGGTTAGGTTAGGTTAGGTTAGGTTAGGTTAGGTTAGGTTAGGTTAGGTTAGGTTAGGTTAGGTTAGGTTAGGTTAGGTTAGGTTAGGTTAGGTTAGGTTAGGTTAGGTTAGGTTAGGTTAGGTTAGGTTAGGTTAGGTTAGGTTAGGTTAGGTTAGGTTAGGTTAGGTTAGGTTAGGTTAGGTTAGGTTAGGTTAGGTTAGGTTAGGTTAGGTTAGGTTAGGTTAGGTTAGGTTAGGTTAGGTTAGGTTAGGTTAGGTTAGGTTAGGTTAGGTTAGGTTAGGTTAGGTTAGGTTAGGTTAGGTTAGGTTAGGTTAGGTTAGGTTAGGTTAGGTTAGGTTAGGTTAGGTTAGGTTAGGTTAGGTTAGGTTAGGTTAGGTTAGGTTAGGTTAGGTTAGGTTAGGTTAGGTTAGGTTAGGTTAGGTTAGGTTAGGTTAGGTTAGGTTAGGTTAGGTTAGGTTAGGTTAGGTTAGGTTAGGTTAGGTTAGGTTAGGTTAGGTTAGGTTAGGTTAGGTTAGGTTAGGTTAGGTTAGGTTAGGTTAGGTTAGGTTAGGTTAGGTTAGGTTAGGTTAGGTTAGGTTAGGTTAGGTTAGGTTAGGTTAGGTTAGGTTAGGTTAGGTTAGGTTAGGTTAGGTTAGGTTAGGTTAGGTTAGGTTAGGTTAGGTTAGGTTAGGTTAGGTTAGGTTAGGTTAGGTTAGGTTAGGTTAGGTTAGGTTAGGTTAGGTTAGGTTAGGTTAGGTTAGGTTAGGTTAGGTTAGGTTAGGTTAGGTTAGGTTAGGTTAGGTTAGGTTAGGTTAGGTTAGGTTAGGTTAGGTTAGGTTAGGTTAGGTTAGGTTAGGTTAGGTTAGGTTAGGTTAGGTTAGGTTAGGTTAGGTTAGGTTAGGTTAGGTTAGGTTAGGTTAGGTTAGGTTAGGTTAGGTTAGGTTAGGTTAGGTTAGGTTAGGTTAGGTTAGGTTAGGTTAGGTTAGGTTAGGTTAGGTTAGGTTAGGTTAGGTTAGGTTAGGTTAGGTTAGGTTAGGTTAGGTTAGGTTAGGTTAGGTTAGGTTAGGTTAGGTTAGGTTAGGTTAGGTTAGGTTAGGTTAGGTTAGGTTAGGTTAGGTTAGGTTAGGTTAGGTTAGGTTAGGTTAGGTTAGGTTAGGTTAGGTTAGGTTAGGTTAGGTTAGGTTAGGTTAGGTTAGGTTAGGTTAGGTTAGGTTAGGTTAGGTTAGGTTAGGTTAGGTTAGGTTAGGTTAGGTTAGGTTAGGTTAGGTTAGGTTAGGTTAGGTTAGGTTAGGTTAGGTTAGGTTAGGTTAGGTTAGGTTAGGTTAGGTTAGGTTAGGTTAGGTTAGGTTAGGTTAGGTTAGGTTAGGTTAGGTTAGGTTAGGTTAGGTTAGGTTAGGTTAGGTTAGGTTAGGTTAGGTTAGGTTAGGTTAGGTTAGGTTAGGTTAGGTTAGGTTAGGTTAGGTTAGGTTAGGTTAGGTTAGGTTAGGTTAGGTTAGGTTAGGTTAGGTTAGGTTAGGTTAGGTTAGGTTAGGTTAGGTTAGGTTAGGTTAGGTTAGGTTAGGTTAGGTTAGGTTAGGTTAGGTTAGGTTAGGTTAGGTTAGGTTAGGTTAGGTTAGGTTAGGTTAGGTTAGGTTAGGTTAGGTTAGGTTAGGTTAGGTTAGGTTAGGTTAGGTTAGGTTAGGTTAGGTTAGGTTAGGTTAGGTTAGGTTAGGTTAGGTTAGGTTAGGTTAGGTTAGGTTAGGTTAGGTTAGGTTAGGTTAGGTTAGGTTAGGTTAGGTTAGGTTAGGTTAGGTTAGGTTAGGTTAGGTTAGGTTAGGTTAGGTTAGGTTAGGTTAGGTTAGGTTAGGTTAGGTTAGGTTAGGTTAGGTTAGGTTAGGTTAGGTTAGGTTAGGTTAGGTTAGGTTAGGTTAGGTTAGGTTAGGTTAGGTTAGGTTAGGTTAGGTTAGGTTAGGTTAGGTTAGGTTAGGTTAGGTTAGGTTAGGTTAGGTTAGGTTAGGTTAGGTTAGGTTAGGTTAGGTTAGGTTAGGTTAGGTTAGGTTAGGTTAGGTTAGGTTAGGTTAGGTTAGGTTAGGTTAGGTTAGGTTAGGTTAGGTTAGGTTAGGTTAGGTTAGGTTAGGTTAGGTTAGGTTAGGTTAGGTTAGGTTAGGTTAGGTTAGGTTAGGTTAGGTTAGGTTAGGTTAGGTTAGGTTAGGTTAGGTTAGGTTAGGTTAGGTTAGGTTAGGTTAGGTTAGGTTAGGTTAGGTTAGGTTAGGTTAGGTTAGGTTAGGTTAGGTTAGGTTAGGTTAGGTTAGGTTAGGTTAGGTTAGGTTAGGTTAGGTTAGGTTAGGTTAGGTTAGGTTAGGTTAGGTTAGGTTAGGTTAGGTTAGGTTAGGTTAGGTTAGGTTAGGTTAGGTTAGGTTAGGTTAGGTTAGGTTAGGTTAGGTTAGGTTAGGTTAGGTTAGGTTAGGTTAGGTTAGGTTAGGTTAGGTTAGGTTAGGTTAGGTTAGGTTAGGTTAGGTTAGGTTAGGTTAGGTTAGGTTAGGTTAGGTTAGGTTAGGTTAGGTTAGGTTAGGTTAGGTTAGGTTAGGTTAGGTTAGGTTAGGTTAGGTTAGGTTAGGTTAGGTTAGGTTAGGTTAGGTTAGGTTAGGTTAGGTTAGGTTAGGTTAGGTTAGGTTAGGTTAGGTTAGGTTAGGTTAGGTTAGGTTAGGTTAGGTTAGGTTAGGTTAGGTTAGGTTAGGTTAGGTTAGGTTAGGTTAGGTTAGGTTAGGTTAGGTTAGGTTAGGTTAGGTTAGGTTAGGTTAGGTTAGGTTAGGTTAGGTTAGGTTAGGTTAGGTTAGGTTAGGTTAGGTTAGGTTAGGTTAGGTTAGGTTAGGTTAGGTTAGGTTAGGTTAGGTTAGGTTAGGTTAGGTTAGGTTAGGTTAGGTTAGGTTAGGTTAGGTTAGGTTAGGTTAGGTTAGGTTAGGTTAGGTTAGGTTAGGTTAGGTTAGGTTAGGTTAGGTTAGGTTAGGTTAGGTTAGGTTAGGTTAGGTTAGGTTAGGTTAGGTTAGGTTAGGTTAGGTTAGGTTAGGTTAGGTTAGGTTAGGTTAGGTTAGGTTAGGTTAGGTTAGGTTAGGTTAGGTTAGGTTAGGTTAGGTTAGGTTAGGTTAGGTTAGGTTAGGTTAGGTTAGGTTAGGTTAGGTTAGGTTAGGTTAGGTTAGGTTAGGTTAGGTTAGGTTAGGTTAGGTTAGGTTAGGTTAGGTTAGGTTAGGTTAGGTTAGGTTAGGTTAGGTTAGGTTAGGTTAGGTTAGGTTAGGTTAGGTTAGGTTAGGTTAGGTTAGGTTAGGTTAGGTTAGGTTAGGTTAGGTTAGGTTAGGTTAGGTTAGGTTAGGTTAGGTTAGGTTAGGTTAGGTTAGGTTAGGTTAGGTTAGGTTAGGTTAGGTTAGGTTAGGTTAGGTTAGGTTAGGTTAGGTTAGGTTAGGTTAGGTTAGGTTAGGTTAGGTTAGGTTAGGTTAGGTTAGGTTAGGTTAGGTTAGGTTAGGTTAGGTTAGGTTAGGTTAGGTTAGGTTAGGTTAGGTTAGGTTAGGTTAGGTTAGGTTAGGTTAGGTTAGGTTAGGTTAGGTTAGGTTAGGTTAGGTTAGGTTAGGTTAGGTTAGGTTAGGTTAGGTTAGGTTAGGTTAGGTTAGGTTAGGTTAGGTTAGGTTAGGTTAGGTTAGGTTAGGTTAGGTTAGGTTAGGTTAGGTTAGGTTAGGTTAGGTTAGGTTAGGTTAGGTTAGGTTAGGTTAGGTTAGGTTAGGTTAGGTTAGGTTAGGTTAGGTTAGGTTAGGTTAGGTTGGGTCCATGTCGGACTCTAAGGAGACCCAACGCCCTTCGGGCAAAACTCGGTCGCAGACGCGCAAGCGTACTGCCTTGTTGGATGAGGGATCCTTGGGATCATCCCGGGTGTCTCTCTCATCAAGAGCTGAGAAGCCGAGCAAATCACTTGCTCGATCGTCGGAGGAGGTCATTGATCTGGAAGATCATGGATCGCTGGAGCCAGAGATCCCTCCCAAGGTATTGAAGGGTGTAAAGGGCAATCGCGGCAGACCGCGATATAGTCATGACGTTGGCCTGTCCCAAGCTCGTCGAGAGCTACGGGACTACGAGGACGACTCAGACCTGGACGAGTTTCGCTCCACGGCTGACGAGTACTACTCGTCGCGCTCGGCATCTCCCACTGACCCGCTCAGTGGGTTAACCAGAAAGGTGGAAGATAGCGCTGCTATTATACTAGATGCAGTTCGGAAGTCTACCAATCTGAAAGGTACTACGCAAAAGCAGATCAAGAGCGAGACCAACGCGATCGTCGAAGCGGTGAAGGCGATTGCGCTCAAGTCGTCCAAGGAGATTCGCCGGCTGGAAGGAGACAACAGGCGTGTCTGTGCAAAGTTGCAGACTCTCCGGTCAGAGGTGGAGGAGTTGAGAAAGTCGATCGCTGAGGGGACCCGCCCTGAGCCGGCGACGGAGCCTCAACCCCAAATGGAGAGGCCCAGAATAGCGGCTGATGGCCAAGTCTTGTCAAGAGGCGAGTTCTTGGAGGCCTTTGACTCGCTGCAGACGGAGCTCGTGGAGTACCTGGGTGGAATGATCAGTGCCCGACTCGAGGGCCTAGAGATTGATGGGAGGCTTCTGTCTGCTCAGAAGACTCGGCCGCCCCTTAGTGCGGACAGTAGAGCACCGGATAGCGTGGCGACCGCGGGTGCGGTGACCACGCTTACTCCCCCGGCCAACTTGCCGAAAAAAGCTAGGGCTGTCAAGGCAGCCAAGTCTGCCCCTGCTTGCGCGGCTGAGCCCCTGTCCGGGCCATCTACCCAACCGGGTGGAGCCGCCTCCACCTGGACAGAGGTTGTTAAGCGCAAGAAACGCGCCCCTGTCGCTCCGGCCCCGACCGTGACCAAATCTGCTGTTGGAAAACTCCCTAGGGAGATTAAGAAGTTGGCCGTAGTGGTGGCCCTGACGCCAGAGGCGGTGGCGAAAGGTGTCACCTACAAGAAGGCAATTGAAAAGACAAAGGCTGCTGTTTCCCTTGAGGCCCTCGGAATCGGCCCAGCTCGTTTCCGTGAGAGCTTCACGGGAGCTCGTATCTTAGAGCTTCCAAAGGAGACAACTACAACCCAGGCGGACACCCTAGCGGCGCAAATCGGTGCAGCATTAGGTGCGGAGGCGAAGGTGACGCGCCCCATCAAATCGGCCGACATCCGGGTCATCGGTCTGGATGACTCGGTGACGGCCGACGAGCTGAGGACAGCCCTGGCGTCAAACACTGCCTGCCCCCCTGAACACTTCAGGGTGGGTAAGGTGCATCCTGGTGCTGGAGGACTGGGTTCGGCCTTTGTGTCGTGCCCAGTTGCAGCCGCTAGAAAGCTGGCTACTGATGGCCGCATCACTGTAGGTTGGTGCTCAGCCTCTATCCAAGTCCTGGAACAGAAGCCCATGCGATGCTATCGCTGCATGGGGCTCGGCCACCCGATGGTCAGATGCCCATCAAGGAAGGACCGCAGCGGACAGTGTTTCCGCTGTGGATTGGAGGGTCACTCTGCCTTCGAGTGCGAGGCGGAGTATAGATGTGGTGTCTGTGCCGACGCTGGGCTTAAGGCCAGTCACCGTATGGGGGGCAGCAATTGCTCCCCCCCAGTAGTAAGGGGCCGCCTCGGTGAGGCGCGACCGGCAGCCACTAGAGCTGCCAGCGCTGCAAGGGAGGAGCCAATGGACACTCATGGTGTCCATTGAGTCCTTCCTCTCGTCAGAGCAGATGGTGGGGCAGGAGAAGGCGGGCTCAGCCCGTCTTCAAATGTCCCTGGGGACCTGCGCACACAGCTGGCCAGCTGTGTGTGCCTGCACGGGTCCTCACCGTCTGGGGATTGCTCGGGTGCCTCCGAGCAATCCTCCGTTGGCGACAGCTTAGCCAGAAATGGCTAAGCCGCTCGAGGGGGGTGGGTCGGAGCAAGTGCCTCGGCAGAACCCGTCCACCCTCCACATTATGGGCAAGGAGGCACCGGGGAGTTTTAGTGGGTAGGGGCCAGTTCCGCCTGCAACCTGCATGCGGCGGAGTATGCTGGTCGAGTCCCACATACCCCTACCGCCTAGCCAGCGGTAGGGGATCAATAAAATGATTTCTCCTCGTCAAAAAAAAAAAAAAAAAAAAAAAAAAAAAAAAAAAAAAAAAAAAAAAAAAAAAAAAAAAAAAAAAAAAAAAAAAAAAAAAAAAAAAAAAAAAAAAAAAAAGGTTAGGTTAGGTTAGGTTAGGTTAGGTTAGGTTAGGTTAGGTTAGGTTAGGTTAGGTTAGGTTAGGTTAGGTTAGGTTAGGTTAGGTTAGGTTAGGTTAGGTTAGGTTAGGTTAGGTTAGGTTAGGTTAGGTTAGGTTAGGTTAGGTTAGGTTAGGTTAGGTTAGGTTAGGTTAGGTTAGGTTAGGTTAGGTTAGGTTAGGTTAGGTTAGGTTAGGTTAGGTTAGGTTAGGTTAGGTTAGGTTAGGTTAGGTTAGGTTAGGTTAGGTTAGGTTAGGTTAGGTTAGGTTAGGTTAGGTTAGGTTAGGTTAGGTTAGGTTAGGTTAGGTTAGGTTAGGTTAGGTTAGGTTAGGTTAGGTTAGGTTAGGTTAGGTTAGGTTAGGTTAGGTTAGGTTAGGTTAGGTTAGGTTAGGTTAGGTTAGGTTAGGTTAGGTTAGGTTAGGTTAGGTTAGGTTAGGTTAGGTTAGGTTAGGTTAGGTTAGGTTAGGTTAGGTTAGGTTAGGTTAGGTTAGGTTAGGTTAGGTTAGGTTAGGTTAGGTTAGGTTAGGTTAGGTTAGGTTAGGTTAGGTTAGGTTAGGTTAGGTTAGGTTAGGTTAGGTTAGGTTAGGTTAGGTTAGGTTAGGTTAGGTTAGGTTAGGTTAGGTTAGGTTAGGTTAGGTTAGGTTAGGTTAGGTTAGGTTAGGTTAGGTTAGGTTAGGTTAGGTTAGGTTAGGTTAGGTTAGGTTAGGTTAGGTTAGGTTAGGTTAGGTTAGGTTAGGTTAGGTTAGGTTAGGTTAGGTTAGGTTAGGTTAGGTTAGGTTAGGTTAGGTTAGGTTAGGTTAGGTTAGGTTAGGTTAGGTTAGGTTAGGTTAGGTTAGGTTAGGTTAGGTTAGGTTAGGTTAGGTTAGGTTAGGTTAGGTTAGGTTAGGTTAGGTTAGGTTAGGTTAGGTTAGGTTAGGTTAGGTTAGGTTAGGTTAGGTTAGGTTAGGTTAGGTTAGGTTAGGTTAGGTTAGGTTAGGTTAGGTTAGGTTAGGTTAGGTTAGGTTAGGTTAGGTTAGGTTAGGTTAGGTTAGGTTAGGTTAGGTTAGGTTAGGTTAGGTTAGGTTAGGTTAGGTTAGGTTAGGTTAGGTTAGGTTAGGTTAGGTTAGGTTAGGTTAGGTTAGGTTAGGTTAGGTTAGGTTAGGTTAGGTTAGGTTAGGTTAGGTTAGGTTAGGTTAGGTTAGGTTAGGTTAGGTTAGGTTAGGTTAGGTTAGGTTAGGTTAGGTTAGGTTAGGTTAGGTTAGGTTAGGTTAGGTTAGGTTAGGTTAGGTTAGGTTAGGTTAGGTTAGGTTAGGTTAGGTTAGGTTAGGTTAGGTTAGGTTAGGTTAGGTTAGGTTAGGTTAGGTTAGGTTAGGTTAGGTTAGGTTAGGTTAGGTTGGGTGACCGATTTCGCTCGAAATTCACAAATTTTGAAGTCGTTTATCTCCGATGCCTTTCTGCGCTCTGCGGTGCAACGCATCTTGTTTGAAGCCTTTTTCAAGGCTCTTTCAGATTGCCGAAACCGTTGTTCGTGATTGTTGTTGTTGTTAAAGATATTGTTGATTTTGTTGTTTTTTACCAAGATTGAAAAAGGTTAAAATCGGCGATAACTTTCGTTCCCGTGAACGGATTTTATCGCCGATTAAGGACGAAAGAAGCTCCTTCGGGGCCGCTTTCGTCCTGCCTAATTCTTTCTTGGGTAACTCTTGTTGTTTTGTTGTTATCGCTGTTTTTGTTGTTAGTTTTTTAAGGTTTTTGTTAACTTTTGTTATTTGTATTGTTGTTGTTGGGCCAACCACATTGCGGGCTGACTCGGAAGACGCGCCTTCGGGAGCTCTTTCAGTCAGTCCAAATTTGGTGTGCCTAGCTTTTTCGGTTAAATTTTTATTAAGATTATTGTTTTCCTATTTTTAGGAAAACTCATCTTACGTGTTGTTGATTTGGTGCCTTAGGGCTTTTCTGTCCCCCCTCTTGTAGGGGTGGACGTTTACTACCCCTTGGAGGCCGGCAGGGCCATTTCGGCCATGTCGGACTCCACGGGGGCCCATCGGTCCAACCCGCAAGACGAAGAGGAGTCACTTTTTCCTACTCCGGTGATCAGTACGCGGTCGCAGACGCGAAAGCGCGCTGCAATGAGGGAGGAGAGTGCCGCTGGGTCCTCCCGGCACTCTTCGGTGACGAGCGGAAGGAGTAAATTTTATTCCTCCCGTCACTCCGATGCATCGGAGTCTTCTGAGGGACCGTCGGTCCCCCCCAAGATTCCGAAGGGAAGAAAGAGCCGAGCTAACCCCCTCGGACATGACGTTGGTCTATCGCAGGCCCGCCGAGAACTTCGCGACATGGAGTCCGACTCATCGGGGGACGAGTTCCTCTCGATGGATTCGTCATCTCCGTCGAACTCCGTTTCGAATCTGACGGTTGAGGCCGAGGCAATGGCCACTATGATCCTTGAGGTTGTCCGGAAGTCGGGCAACCTTAAGGGCACGGCTGTTCGAGATATAAAGAAGGGTACTACCGGACTCATTGACATCCTCAAGAAGGTAGTCAATAAGAAGACTTCCGAGGAGCTCCGCCAAACAAAGGCGGAGAACAAGCGCCTCAAAGGAAAGCTGGCCGCCATCGAATCCGAATTGGCGGCCCTCAGGCGGGATTTCTCAGTGAGGCCCCGGCCCCAACCCGAGGCCTTGGCGCCTCTGGACCTGGGAAGGGAGACGCCCATGACGGCGGCTGAATCACAGCCGCTGTCGCGGGCGGAATTTTTGGAGGCCATGGCCTCTCTCCAAGGGGAAATACTAAGCCATGTGGGCGGCCTTGTGAGTGCTCGCCTGGATGGCCTGGAGGTGGACGGGAGGTTGCTCCCATCTCAACAGACCCGACCGTCAATAATGCCGGACCGCCGAGCTGCGGCACGCGCTGCGGCCTCGCATCCGGAATTGGTGACGACCCTGGCCCCTCCGGCCATCCTGCCCAAAAAGGCGAGACCCGTCAAGACGGCTAAGGCCCCTAAGGCCCCTAAGGCTCCTGAGCCTCTGGCTGGACCGTCGACTGCGCCAGATGCGCTCGGCGGTGCTGCTGGGTCATGGTCGGAGGTGGTGCGGCGCAAAAAGCGCGCTTCCGCCACCCCGGCTAAACCTGCAGCAACCAAAACACAAGGAGAACCAAAGCTCCCCAAGGAGCCGAGGAAGCTGGCCGTGGTGGTGGCCCTTAAGCCGGAAGCGGTTAAAAAGGGCGCCACCTACAGTGCGGCCATCGCAAAAACAAAGGCGACAGTGTCCCTGGACGCCCTAGGAATTGGTCCCGCGCAATTCCGTACGGGCGTCACGGGGGCACGTATATTGGAGCTCCCTAAAGGGACGACAACCGCACAGGCGGACCGACTGGCGGCTCAAATGAGTGAGGCACTGGGTGACGAGGCGAAAGTCACGCGCCCAGTGAAGACGGCCGACATCCGGGTCAACGGACTCGATGACTCGGTGTCGGCTGATGAACTCAGGACTGCCCTGGCCCTGAGTGCGAAATGCCCCCCTGAACACATCAGGGTGGGGAAAATCCACTCCGGGATCAGGGGAGTAGGCTCGGCTTTCGTCTCGTGCCCTATTGACGCCGTCAGGAAGCTGGTCACCGGGGGCCGTCTAACAGTTGGATGGAGTTCTGCCTCTATCCAACTGATCGAGCAGCGCCCCATGCGCTGCTTCAGGTGCATGGGGCTCGGCCACCCGGTGGTCAGATGCCCGTCCAAAAAGGACCGCAGCGGACTGTGCTTCCGATGCGGACTGGAAGGGCATTCCGCCGTTGCGTGTGAGGCGGCGTATCGCTGCGCCGTGTGTGCAGACGCTGGCCTACCTTCTGGGCACCGCATGGGGGGGATGAGTTGCTCCCCCCCTGCCACCAAGGGTCGCCTCACGGTGACCAAACCCGTAGCCAGTGCGAGGGCAACCCCCGCCGCAGTGGAGGAGACCATGGACATCTCCAATGCCCAGTAAGTCCGTCACTAGGTTCCTACAGGCGAACATAAACCACTCCGCCGGGGCACAGGATCTCCTGTGCCAGTCCATGGCGGGGTGGGAGATTCACCTGGCGGTAGTGGCGGAGCCTTACATGGTCCCTCAAAGCCCCAATTGGCTGGGGGACCTGGACGACTCTGCTGCGGTGGTGGTGAGAGCTGGTGGCGCGGTGCCCCCCCTTTCCTTGCGGGAGAGAGGTTCGGGTTTCGTGGCAGCGAACTGGGGGAGAATGGTGGTCGTGTCGACCTACTTCTCCCCTAACCGCAGTCGGGCGGACTTCGAGTTCTTCCTGGCTGCGGTCGAGGGTGTGGTGAGGCGCGCGGCCCCACTCCCAGTCTTAGTGGCGGGGGACCTAAACGCCAAATCCACGGCGTGGGGGTCCCCCTGTACTGACGTGAGGGGGAGGATTCTGGAGACCTGGGCGCTCAGCCTGGGGCTCCAGGTACTCAATCGGGGTTCCTCCCCCACGTGCGTACGGCGGCAAGGTACGTCCATAGTGGACGTATCATTTGCCACCGCCGCTCTTGCTGCCCGAACCCGAAGCTGGTGGGTCGAGGAGGATGTGGAGACCATGTCGGACCACCTCTATGTCCGATATGAGGTCTCCACTTTGGCCCCCAGCGCGTCACAGCGCCGGGATCCTACGGCGGGTGCCGCCTTCCCCAGGTGGGCACTCGCCAAGCTCCGTCCGGATGTGGCGGAGGAGGCTGCGATGGTGAGGGAGTGGTCGTCTCCGCCCCCTCATCTCGCAGGGGATCCCGACGGCATGGCTGAGCATTTTGCAGACGACCTGCGGGAAGTCTGCAATGCCTCCATGCCGCTGTGGCGTCCTCCCCCTCGCTGGAGGAGGGTGTATTGGTGGTCACAGGAGATCGCCTCCCTGCGCTCCACCTGCCTGGCTGCCAGGCGCGCCCTCCTCCGTTGCCGGAGGAGACGCTCCAGGAGGACGCCTGACGAAGAGGTCCTCCTTCGTCAGGCATACAGGGACGCTCACAACGCCCTGCAGAAAGGCATCTGCAGGGCCAAAGAAGAAGCCCATGAGCGGTTCCTGGCCCTCCTGGACGCCGACCCGTGGGGTCGTCCGTACAGGGCTGTGAGGGGGAAGTTCGCTTCGAGCTTACCCTCCACAGCCGACCTAGACCCGGCGCTGCTCGATAGGGTCGTGGGATCTCTATTCCCGAACCCTGGCCCCTTCGAGCCCCCACGTATGGAGCCTCCGGAACCTCAGCCGGAGGCCATACTGCAGGGCCCTCCCGTCTCCGACGCAGAGTTCGAGGCGGTGAGGGAGCGCATCGGGAGGAAGAGGACGGCCCCGGGGCCGGATGGAGTTCCGGCCAAGGCCCTAGCAATTGCGCTGGGGCCGTTGGAGGCAAGGTTCCGGGCGGTACTGGATGCATGTATCGCCCGGGGCAAGTTCCCGGCGAGGTGGAAGGTGGGGCGCCTCTGCCTTCTACGCAAGGAGGGCCGCCCTGCCGACTCGCCGGCGGGGTACCGACCGGTGGTCTTGCTCGACGACTCCGGCAAAGCCATGGAGAGGGTCATGGCTCGTCGGATCGTCGAGCACCTGGAGACCGAGGGGCCGAACTTGCATGATCGCCAGTTCGGCTTCCGAACCGGTCGGTCCACAATGGATGCGGTGGGCCTCCTCAAGTCTTGGACGGAGGAGGCCTTCGCCAGAGGGGAGGTTGTTGTTGCGGTGTCACTTGACATCCGCAACGCCTTCAACAGCCTCCCCCACGAATGCATCAGGGCGGCACTCCGGTTCCATCGAGTGCCGCCCTACCTCTGCGCTCTCGTTGACGACTACCTCGATGGGCGGGTAGTTCTCTACGAGGGCGCGGACGGGACGATTATGGCTCGTCCAATGGCGGTTGGCGTACCCCAGGGGGCCGTTCTCGGCCCCCTACTCTGGAACCTGGGGTACAACTGGGTTCTGCGAGGCAATCTCCTTCCCAAAATGGAGATTGCCTGCTTTGCCGACGACACTTTAGTCGCGGCAAGAGCGCAGACGTGGGAGCAGGCAACTTGGTTAGCGTCGGTCGGCACCTCGTTGGTCGTCCGGCGCATCCGACTGCTTGGGTTGGAGGTGGCCCTAGACAAGACTAGGGCCATGGGCTTCCACCCCCCACGCCGCAGAATCCAGTCGGGGCTCCGCGTCCGAGTGGAGGGGGTCCGGACTCCGGTCGAGAATCATTTCAAGTATCTCGGCCTGACCCTGGACCCCCGCTGGAGTTTTGAGGAGCACTTTAAGCTCCTCACTCCACGGCTGACCGCAGCTGCAGCCGCACTCGGACGGCTCCTCCCTAACCAGGGAGGACCAAGTTCGGCGTGTCGTCGGCTTTACCACGGGGTGGTAAGGTCGATGGCACTCTACGGAGCCCCGCTCTGGGCGGAGTGTCTCACTCCCCTCTCCCGGGCCCTCTTGCGTAGGCCGCAAAGGGCCATGGCGATCCGGGCCGTGCGGGCTTATCGCACGGTCAGCCACGGGGCTGCCTGTGTCTTAGCAGGCACTACCCCGTGGCATGTCGATGCCCTGGTTCTGGCCCAGGTGCATCGACATCGGGTCGCCGCTAGGGCCCTTGGAGAAAGACCCGCTGCCGAGGACGTGCAGCGGGTCAGGGCTGAGGCACAGGAGAGGGCCCTGCTCGACTGGAGTGAGGCACTCCGCGAGCCAACCGCCGGTCACCGGACGATTTCTGCAATTCGTCCGGTGCTAGAGGAGTGGGTGAGGCGCCGTAAAGGGGGCCTCACCTACCATATGGTGCAGATAATGACCGGGCATGGGTGCTTCGGTCATTATCTGCACCTTATCAAGCGAGAGGAGTCGCCGCAGTGCCACCACTGCGGCGACCCAGACGACACGGCCGAGCATACCCTCCAGGTTTGCTCGGCCTGGAATCCCCAGCGCCGCGAGCTAAGCGCGGCGCTGGGTGGTGGTGAAGTCACACTGCCAAGAATGGTCGAGGCCATGCTTGGCAGTGCGGCCATCTGGAAAGCGGCTGTCGCCTTCTGCGAATTTGTAATGTCGCAGAAGGAGGCAGCCGAGAGGGAGCGAGAGGAAGAGGCAGATCTCGCTTCCCTCAGACGTAGACGACAGGGCAGGAGAAGGCGGGCATACCAAGCCCGTCTTCAAATGCCCTAGGGGACCTGCGCACACAGCTGGCCAGCTGTGTGCGCCTGCAAAGGTCCCCCCGTCTGGGGATTGCTCCGGTGTCTCCGGGCAATCCTCCTTCGGCGTTAGCCTAGCCGACACCGGCTAGGCTGCCCAGGGGTGGATCGGAGTTGTTGCCACGGCAGAGCCCGGTCCACCCCGCACAAAGGGCAAGGAGGCACCGGGGAGTTTTAGTGGGTAGTGGCCGGGACCGCTATGACTAGCATAGCGGGTTGCGCCGGCCGACCCCCACATACCCCTACCGTCTAGCCAGCGGTAGGGAATCTGTAAATGGATTTCTCCTCGTCAAAAAAAAAAAAAAAAAAGGTTAGGTTAGGTTAGGTTAGGTTAGGTTAGGTTAGGTTAGGTTAGGTTAGGTTAGGTTAGGTTAGGTTAGGTTAGGTTAGGTTAGGTTAGGTTAGGTTAGGTTAGGTTAGGTTAGGTTAGGTTAGGTTAGGTTAGGTTAGGTTAGGTTAGGTTAGGTTAGGTTAGGTTAGGTTAGGTTAGGTTAGGTTAGGTTAGGTTAGGTTAGGTTAGGTTAGGTTAGGTTAGGTTAGGTTAGGTTAGGTTAGGTTAGGTTAGGTTAGGTTAGGTTAGGTTAGGTTAGGTTAGGTTAGGTTAGGTTAGGTTAGGTTAGGTTAGGTTAGGTTAGGTTAGGTTAGGTTAGGTTAGGTTAGGTTAGGTTAGGTTAGGTTAGGTTAGGTTCGGTCCACAATGGACGCGGTGGGCCTCCTCAAAAAGTGGAGTGAGGAGGCCAACGGAAGGGGGGAGGCTGTTGTTGCGGTGTCGCTCGACATCCGCAACGCTTTCAACAGCCTCCCTCACGAATGCATCAAGGCGGCACTAAGATTTCATCGGGTGCCGCCATACCTCTGCGCCCTCGTCGATGACTACCTCGCTGAGCGGGTAGTGCTGTACGAGGGTGCAGACGGGAAAGTCCACCGCCGCCCAATGGCGGCAGGGGTTCCCCAGGGGGCCGTCCTCGGTCCCCTCCTATGGAATCTAGGCTATAATTGGGTCCTGCGAGGCAATCTCCGACCCAAAATGGAGATTGTCTGCTTCGCCGACGACACCCTAGTCGCGGCGAGAGCAAAGACGTGGGAGAAGGCAGCACGGTTAGCCTCGGTCGGCACTTCGATGGTCGTCCGGCGCATCCGTCTGCTCGGGTTGGAGGTGGCCCTGGAAAAAACCAGGGCCATGGGTTTCCACCCCCCACGCCGCAGGATCCTTCCGGGGCTCCACGTCCGAGTGGAGGGGGTCCGGATCGAGGTCGAGAGACATATCAAGTACCTCGGCCTTACATTGGACCCCCGATGGAGTTTCGAGGAGCATTTCAGGCTCCTCGCTCCACGGCTGACTGCAGCCGCGGCCGCACTCGGACGGCTCCTCCCTAATCAGGGAGGACCTAATTCAGCGTGCCGTCGGCTTTACCACGGGGTGGTAAGGTCGATGGCACTCTATGGAGCCCCGGTCTGGGCGGAGAGTCTCTCTTCGCGCACCCGGCCCCTCCTGTGGAGGCCTCAAAGGGCCATAGCGACCCGGGCCGTGCGGGCTTATCGCACGGTCAGCCACGGGGCGGCCTGCGTGCTCGCAGGCATGCTCCCGTGGGATGTCGATGCCCTGGTCTTATCCCAGGTGCATCGGCATCGGGCCGCCGCTAGGGCCCTGGGAGAGAGACCCGTTGCCGAGGACGTGCAGCGGGTCCGGGCTGAAGCACAGGAGAGGGCTATGGAGACGTGGAGCGAGGCTCTCCGCGAGCCTAGTTTCGGCCACCGGACGATCCGCGCGATCCGTCCGGTGTTAAGAGAGTGGGCGAAACGCCGGAAAGGTGAACTCACCTTCAGAATGGTACAGATAATGACCGGACATGGCTGCTTCGGTCATTATCTGTACAAAATAAAAAGAGAGGAGACGCCGCAGTGTCACCACTGCGGCGAACAGGACGACACGGCCGAGCATACGCTACAAGTGTGCTCGGCCTGGATACCCCAGCGCCGCGAGTTGAGTGCGGCGCTGGGCGGTGGTGACGTCTCGCTGTCAAGCATGGTTGAAGCCATGCTTGATAGCGAGACTGCCTGGAAAGCAGTAGCCTCCTTCTGCGAAGCCGTAATTTCGCAGAAGGAGGATGCTGAGAGGGAGCGGGAGGAAGCGGCTGGTCTCGCTTCCCTCAGACGTAGACGGTTGGGCAGGAGAAGGCGGGCATACCAAGCCCGTCTTTAAATGTCCAAGGGGGACCTGCGCACATGGCTGGCCAGCCATGTGCGCCTGCACAAGGTCTCCCCGTCTGGGGATTGCCTGGGTGTCTCTGGGCAATCCCCCTTTGGCGCTAGCCTAGTCAGAAATGACTAGGCTGTCCTGGGGTGGATCGGAGTTGTTGCCTCGGCAGAACCCGGTCCACCCTGCTCAAAGGACAAGGAGGCACCGGGGAGTTTTAGTGGGTAGGGGCCAGTTCCGCCTGCAACCTGCATGCGGCGGAGTAGGCTGGTCGACCCCCACATACCCCTGCCGTCTAGCCAACGGCAGGGGATCAATAAAAGGATTTCTCCTCGTCAAAAAAAACAAAAAAAAAAAAAAAAAAAAAAAAAAGGTTAGGTTAGGTTAGGTTAGGTTAGGTTAGGTTAGGTTAGGTTAGGTTAGGTTAGGTTAGGTTAGGTTAGGTTAGGTTAGGTTAGGTTAGGTTAGGTTAGGTTAGGTTAGGTTAGGTTAGGTTAGGTTAGGTTAGGTTAGGTTAGGTTAGGTTAGGTTAGGTTAGGTTAGGTTAGGTTAGGTTAGGTTAGGTTAGGTTAGGTTAGGTTAGGTTAGGTTAGGTTAGGTTAGGTTAGGTTAGGTTAGGTTAGGTTAGGTTAGGTTAGGTTAGGTTAGGTTAGGTTAGGTTAGGTTAGGTTAGGTTAGGTTAGGTTAGGTTAGGTTAGGTTAGGTTAGGTTAGGTTAGGTTAGGTTAGGTTAGGTTAGGTTAGGTTAGGTTAGGTTAGGTTAGGTTAGGTTAGGTTAGGTTAGGTTAGGTTAGGTTAGGTTAGGTTAGGTTAGGTTAGGTTAGGTTAGGTTAGGTTAGGTTAGGTTAGGTTAGGTTAGGTTAGGTTAGGTTAGGTTAGGTTAGGTTAGGTTAGGTTAGGTTAGGTTAGGTTAGGTTAGGTTAGGTTAGGTTAGGTTAGGTTAGGTTAGGTTAGGTTAGGTTAGGTTAGGTTAGGTTAGGTTAGGTTAGGTTAGGTTAGGTTAGGTTAGGTTAGGTTAGGTTAGGTTAGGTTAGGTTAGGTTAGGTTAGGTTAGGTTAGGTTAGGTTAGGTTAGGTTAGGTTAGGTTAGGTTAGGTTAGGTTAGGTTAGGTTAGGTTAGGTTAGGTTAGGTTAGGTTAGGTTAGGTTAGGTTAGGTTAGGTTAGGTTAGGTTAGGTTAGGTTAGGTTAGGTTAGGTTAGGTTAGGTTAGGTTAGGTTAGGTTAGGTTAGGTTAGGTTAGGTTAGGTTAGGTTAGGTTAGGTTAGGTTAGGTTAGGTTAGGTTAGGTTAGGTTAGGTTAGGTTAGGTTAGGTTAGGTTAGGTTAGGTTAGGTTAGGTTAGGTTAGGTTAGGTTAGGTTAGGTTAGGTTAGGTTAGGTTAGGTTAGGTTAGGTTAGGTTAGGTTAGGTTAGGTTAGGTTAGGTTAGGTTAGGTTAGGTTAGGTTAGGTTAGGTTAGGTTAGGTTAGGTTAGGTTAGGTTAGGTTAGGTTAGGTTAGGTTAGGTTAGGTTAGGTTAGGTTAGGTTAGGTTAGGTTAGGTTAGGTTAGGTTAGGTTAGGTTAGGTTAGGTTAGGTTAGGTTAGGTTAGGTTAGGTTAGGTTAGGTTAGGTTAGGTTAGGTTAGGTTAGGTTAGGTTAGGTTAGGTTAGGTTAGGTTAGGTTAGGTTAGGTTAGGTTAGGTTAGGTTAGGTTAGGTTAGGTTAGGTTAGGTTAGGTTAGGTTAGGTTAGGTTAGGTTAGGTTAGGTTAGGTTAGGTTAGGTTAGGTTAGGTTAGGTTAGGTTAGGTTAGGTTAGGTTAGGTTAGGTTAGGTTAGGTTAGGTTAGGTTAGGTTAGGTTAGGTTAGGTTAGGTTAGGTTAGGTTAGGTTAGGTTAGGTTAGGTTAGGTTAGGTTAGGTTAGGTTAGGTTAGGTTAGGTTAGGTTAGGTTAGGTTAGGTTAGGTTAGGTTAGGTTAGGTTAGGTTAGGTTAGGTTAGGTTAGGTTAGGTTAGGTTAGGTTAGGTTAGGTTAGGTTAGGTTAGGTTAGGTTAGGTTAGGTTAGGTTAGGTTAGGTTAGGTTAGGTTAGGTTAGGTTAGGTTAGGTTAGGTTAGGTTAGGTTAGGTTAGGTTAGGTTAGGTTAGGTTAGGTTAGGTTAGGTTAGGTTAGGTTAGGTTAGGTTAGGTTAGGTTAGGTTAGGTTAGGTTAGGTTAGGTTAGGTTAGGTTAGGTTAGGTTAGGTTAGGTTAGGTTAGGTTAGGTTAGGTTAGGTTAGGTTAGGTTAGGTTAGGTTAGGTTAGGTTAGGTTAGGTTAGGTTAGGTTAGGTTAGGTTAGGTTAGGTTAGGTTAGGTTAGGTTAGGTTAGGTTAGGTTAGGTTAGGTTAGGTTAGGTTAGGTTAGGTTAGGTTAGGTTAGGTTAGGTTAGGTTAGGTTAGGTTAGGTTAGGTTAGGTTAGGTTAGGTTAGGTTAGGTTAGGTTAGGTTAGGTTAGGTTAGGTTAGGTTAGGTTAGGTTAGGTTAGGTTAGGTTAGGTTAGGTTAGGTTAGGTTAGGTTAGGTTAGGTTAGGTTAGGTTAGGTTAGGTTAGGTTAGGTTAGGTTAGGTTAGGTTAGGTTAGGTTAGGTTAGGTTAGGTTAGGTTAGGTTAGGTTAGGTTAGGTTAGGTTAGGTTAGGTTAGGTTAGGTTAGGTTAGGTTAGGTTAGGTTAGGTTAGGTTAGGTTAGGTTAGGTTAGGTTAGGTTAGGTTAGGTTAGGTTAGGTTAGGTTAGGTTAGGTTAGGTTAGGTTAGGTTAGGTTAGGTTAGGTTAGGTTAGGTTAGGTTAGGTTAGGTTAGGTTAGGTTAGGTTAGGTTAGGTTAGGTTAGGTTAGGTTAGGTTAGGTTAGGTTAGGTTAGGTTAGGTTAGGTTAGGTTAGGTTAGGTTAGGTTAGGTTAGGTTAGGTTAGGTTAGGTTAGGTTAGGTTAGGTTAGGTTAGGTTAGGTTAGGTTAGGTTAGGTTAGGTTAGGTTAGGTTAGGTTAGGTTAGGTTAGGTTAGGTTAGGTTAGGTTAGGTTAGGTTAGGTTAGGTTAGGTTAGGTTAGGTTAGGTTAGGTTAGGTTAGGTTAGGTTAGGTTAGGTTAGGTTAGGTTAGGTTAGGTTAGGTTAGGTTAGGTTAGGTTAGGTTAGGTTAGGTTAGGTTAGGTTAGGTTAGGTTAGGTTAGGTTAGGTTAGGTTAGGTTAGGTTAGGTTAGGTTAGGTTAGGTTAGGTTAGGTTAGGTTAGGTTAGGTTAGGTTAGGTTAGGTTAGGTTAGGTTAGGTTAGGTTAGGTTAGGTTAGGTTAGGTTAGGTTAGGTTAGGTTAGGTTAGGTTAGGTTAGGTTAGGTTAGGTTAGGTTAGGTTAGGTTAGGTTAGGTTAGGTTAGGTTAGGTTAGGTTAGGTTAGGTTAGGTTAGGTTAGGTTAGGTTAGGTTAGGTTAGGTTAGGTTAGGTTAGGTTAGGTTAGGTTAGGTTAGGTTAGGTTAGGTTAGGTTAGGTTAGGTTAGGTTAGGTTAGGTTAGGTTAGGTTAGGTTAGGTTAGGTTAGGTTAGGTTAGGTTAGGTTAGGTTAGGTTAGGTTAGGTTAGGTTAGGTTAGGTTAGGTTAGGTTAGGTTAGGTTAGGTTAGGTTAGGTTAGGTTAGGTTAGGTTAGGTTAGGTTAGGTTAGGTTAGGTTAGGTTAGGTTAGGTTAGGTTAGGTTAGGTTAGGTTAGGTTAGGTTAGGTTAGGTTAGGTTAGGTTAGGTTAGGTTAGGTTAGGTTAGGTTAGGTTAGGTTAGGTTAGGTTAGGTTAGGTTAGGTTAGGTTAGGTTAGGTTAGGTTAGGTTAGGTTAGGTTAGGTTAGGTTAGGTTAGGTTAGGTTAGGTTAGGTTAGGTTAGGTTAGGTTAGGTTAGGTTAGGTTAGGTTAGGTTAGGTTAGGTTAGGTTAGGTTAGGTTAGGTTAGGTTAGGTTAGGTTAGGTTAGGTTAGGTTAGGTTAGGTTAGGTTAGGTTAGGTTAGGTTAGGTTAGGTTAGGTTAGGTTAGGTTAGGTTAGGTTAGGTTAGGTTAGGTTAGGTTAGGTTAGGTTAGGTTAGGTTAGGTTAGGTTAGGTTAGGTTAGGTTAGGTTAGGTTAGGTTAGGTTAGGTTAGGTTAGGTTAGGTTAGGTTAGGTTAGGTTAGGTTAGGTTAGGTTAGGTTAGGTTAGGTTAGGTTAGGTTAGGTTAGGTTAGGTTAGGTTAGGTTAGGTTAGGTTAGGTTAGGTTAGGTTAGGTTAGGTTAGGTTAGGTTAGGTTAGGTTAGGTTAGGTTAGGTTAGGTTAGGTTAGGTTAGGTTAGGTTAGGTTAGGTTAGGTTAGGTTAGGTTAGGTTAGGTTAGGTTAGGTTAGGTTAGGTTAGGTTAGGTTAGGTTAGGTTAGGTTAGGTTAGGTTAGGTTAGGTTAGGTTAGGTTAGGTTAGGTTAGGTTAGGTTAGGTTAGGTTAGGTTAGGTTAGGTTAGGTTAGGTTAGGTTAGGTTAGGTTAGGTTAGGTTAGGTTAGGTTAGGTTAGGTTAGGTTAGGTTAGGTTAGGTTAGGTTAGGTTAGGTTAGGTTAGGTTAGGTTAGGTTAGGTTAGGTTAGGTTAGGTTAGGTTAGGTTAGGTTAGGTTAGGTTAGGTTAGGTTAGGTTAGGTTAGGTTAGGTTAGGTTAGGTTAGGTTAGGTTAGGTTAGGTTAGGTTAGGTTAGGTTAGGTTAGGTTAGGTTAGGTTAGGTTAGGTTAGGTTAGGTTAGGTTAGGTTAGGTTAGGTTAGGTTAGGTTAGGTTAGGTTAGGTTAGGTTAGGTTAGGTTAGGTTAGGTTAGGTTAGGTTAGGTTAGGTTAGGTTAGGTTAGGTTAGGTTAGGTTAGGTTAGGTTAGGTTAGGTTAGGTTAGGTTAGGTTAGGTTAGGTTAGGTTAGGTTAGGTTAGGTTAGGTTAGGTTAGGTTAGGTTAGGTTAGGTTAGGTTAGGTTAGGTTAGGTTAGGTTAGGTTAGGTTAGGTTAGGTTAGGTTAGGTTAGGTTAGGTTAGGTTAGGTTAGGTTAGGTTAGGTTAGGTTAGGTTAGGTTAGGTTAGGTTAGGTTAGGTTAGGTTAGGTTAGGTTAGGTTAGGTTAGGTTAGGTTAGGTTAGGTTAGGTTAGGTTAGGTTAGGTTAGGTTAGGTTAGGTTAGGTTAGGTTAGGTTAGGTTAGGTTAGGTTAGGTTAGGTTAGGTTAGGTTAGGTTAGGTTAGGTTAGGTTAGGTTAGGTTAGGTTAGGTTAGGTTAGGTTAGGTTAGGTTAGGTTAGGTTAGGTTAGGTTAGGTTAGGTTAGGTTAGGTTAGGTTAGGTTAGGTTAGGTTAGGTTAGGTTCCCCCCCTAGGTGGGCCATGACCTTGTCGTGGTGGGGGGGCTTACCCTCGACAATCCGATGGGGTCGCGGGGGCCGGTGGTTCTCACCGGCCTTTCCTCGTCCCATGGGATTGTTGTTGGGGACCAAAAAGGCCCACACCTGTGTGCTCCGAGCGGGCTCCGTTCTGCGGAGCTTGTGGCGGAGTGCACGAATGAGAGGAGTGCTCACAGGAGCGCTCTCTCCTTGTTGAAGGTTGCCCTGGCGGCTGGGGCGGGAGTTGGTATCCC